>CAUYUJ010004335.1:938855-951355 GCA_963575745.1 Prorocentrum cordatum
GTGGGGCCTGCGACGCCAACGAAGTCGCGCCCACCGCTCACGACGCCAAGGTAGTCGTGTCCACATCCGACATGAGAGCAGGCGCCGCACCAATCCACTGGCCAGGAGGACCCTGTGGACGCAGCATCCTGAACAACAATATCGAAGGACTGGTCTCCAAGGCCAAATGCAAATTGCCTGAGCCTCTCACCCAACTCTTGCGACAATACGTAAGTGATGTTGCACGAAGAAGCGAACTTGCATGTAAAGGAGAAGACGGACACGATATGATCCCAGCTCTTCACCCTCTCGTCAGCTACAAAAGGGCGCTCAAGCCGCACACATCGCGGTGGTCCAGCGGCTGGGCCCCGGCGCAGGCGGGCAGGCGAGGCGCGCGCCCGGCCTGAGCCAGAGAGGCTTGAGAACGCAGGGAGGAGGGGGAGGAGGGAAGAGGAGGGAGGAGGGGGAGGAGGAGAGGAGGAGGAAGGAGGACGCGGGGCGCTGTCTCTTCAAAACGAGGACCCAACACCACAGGATGGTTGAGAAAAACTAGACTGTTCCCTCTGGGGTGATCGACTGTCCAAGACAGCGGCAACTCCCAGGGGGGAGGGGTTTGCGAGCCGGGGCCTCCAGAATGAAAGCGCACCGGGGAACTTCGCGGCCATCGAAAGGATGGCGCCGTCGACCACGAGCACCTCGGCCCCGCCTCGCGGCCGCCCGCGCGCTCTCCCTGGGCTCCCGGACGGCCAGCGCGCCAGCCAGCGGCGCGCGGGAGGCGCCGCCAGCGGCCACGCTTTCGCAGCAGTAGCGTCGCGGCGTCGCGCGCCTCCGCCCGCGCCCGGCAGGGGCACCCCCTCGCGCCCGGGGCCAGCCTCTGGGTGGCCGGCCAGCTTTGCGGTTCCGCGCCGCGCGCCGCCAGCGCCGCGTTCGCCCCGGGCCCAGGCATGCGCCTGCGTAGCCGCCAGGTCAGCGTCGGCTGCGTTGCGCTGGAGGACGCGCCCCAGCGACTGGCGCAGTCGCCAAATGACCGCCGAACGCCCCGCAGGCGCTAGCAGCCGCGCCAGGGCCAGCGCCTCCTCGCCCAGGCGGCCGTGGTCCTAGGGGCACCTGGGGTAGCTGGCCCGCTTGCGCCGCGCCGCGGTCGCCGCTGCCGCGCCGCCCCGCCGCGCAGAGCAGAGGGCGAGCGCGTCGCGCATGAGCGCGCTCACCACGGCCAGGCCGATCATGAGGGCGCGGGGCGTGGATGGCGAGGTCCACCCGCGCCTCGGGGGAACTCTTCGGTGCACGGTGCACATTGTTCCTCGCACCACGCCGCGAGCGCCGCGCAGCCAGCGTCGCGGCGGCGGACGCGCGCGGAGCAGCCGCGCGCGTCCTGTCCCCTGGGGCCCAGCGGCGAGCCACAGATCCTGGCCCGCGCGGTCGGGCAGGTCGAGGTGGAGGCGGAACCGCAGCGCAATGTTGAACTGCGCGTCGGCCAGCCGGTGGCAGGGCAGCGTCGGCACCTGCAGGAGCGCGCTCGCTGGGGCCCCCGCGGAGCGCATGCGGCCGCCGCCAGGGGGTCCGCGGCCGCATCGTCAGCGACGAGGCGGGCAGCCGCAGCGAGAGGGGCCGTGGCCAAGAAGCGCTGCGTTGCCGTCGGTGCCTCGTCGCCCACGTGGGCGGCATCGTCTTCCAGCGCGGCCCGGAGCGTCGCTTTGCCCGCCGGCAGGTTGCGGCGCGCCCAGTGGCTCACCGCTGCCAGGGCACTGGTACCTTTCCATGCTCAGCCGCCGCGTCCCCGGGGCTTCCCCATGCGCTTAGCTCCCTGGGCGCTCCCGACAAACTATTAGATTTCCTCTCCTCCTCCTCCTCCTCCTCCTCCTCCTCCTCCTCCTACTTGTCCTCGTCCTCGTCCTCGCCCTCGTCCTCGTCCACCTCCTCCTCCTCCTCCTCCTCCTCCTCCTCCTCCTCCTCCTCCTCCTCCTCATATTCCTCCTCCTCCTCTCGGCCTTGGCCTCCTTCTCCTCCTCCTTCTCCCTCTCCTCCTTCTCCTCCTCCGTGGCCTCTTCCTCCTCGCCCTCGACGTCCTCCTCATTTTTGGCCTTCTCTGGTTCCTCCTCGCCCTCGAAGGAGGAAGAGTTTTCGTCACTGCGAGGCTTCACCTGAGAACAGGCGTGAGCACCAGTTCCACGTAGAGGACGAGAGCGACCACGAACACCAAGAGGAGGAGGAGGAGGAGGAGGAGGAGGAGGAGGAGGGGGAGGAGGAGGAGGAGGAGGAGGGGGAGGAGGAGGGGGAGGGACACGACCGCACCCTCACCAACGCCAAACGTACAAGAGAATCCATAACGAGGCCCATCTAGAGCACCCCAATCAAAACCATCGAATCTCAGCGTGCATGACTAGCCACACGTCGCGACCAACACACACATGAAGATGAAAACGGTGCACCAACAAACCGCTTACAATACCCTCGCCTAAGACGTTGCAGACATCGCACGGCATAGCGTTCATGGATAGAAAGTGTCACCTAACAACGACCGAAAGCCAGTGCCCACTGTATCATATTCCGAGCAGGTGGGGAAGACTTGTATGGCGTGGGAGATACAATACCGTCGCTACCCAGAGCAGTCACGACGATGAGGAACAGAGGAACGAAGCAAACACTGCCACAGGGAAAACCAACTAACGGACACAACAACTTACCTGTACAAAGAAGAACCACCACTGTGAATTGCGCAACCTAGTGTCAACATGCAACCGTTGCCACTGAATCGAGACGCTGTGCCAACACCAACCATCCCATGGACCGCGGACCACACCAAGGCACCTACCTACCACCCGACTGCAACTGGCGACCAGAAGGCTACAACGCGTTGCCACCACGGCCAAGCCACATGGCGTGACCAACACACAAATGTGAGATTGGAGACTGTGTGCCATGTCGAACATCAAACCAAATTGCACTGCCAAGTCGCTACAGGAGCCGACGAGAAACAGAACAGCAGAGCACACCACGTAACCCAGTATCCTGGCGTTCACCGTTGAAGACCACAACGTAGAACAGCAACATCGCCCAATTCAGCACAGGCGTAGCACAGCCCGCGGTGATCTGAGAGACGGGTATAGGGAGGAGGCGGAAGAGGAGGAGGAAGAGGAGGAGGAGGAGGAGGACCAGTGTAAACCCAAAAGCCATCAACGATGTTGGAAGTAACCCTCCCTCCAAGCTCCCTCTCCAAAGGCCCCTACAACAGTTCGTTTCCATTGGGGGTACTGCCTCGTTGGAAGACAACCGTTTGACGCCGTTTGAAGACCTTGAAGAATGCAGGAACATTGTTCCCGGGATTTCCACGCCACGGATCAAGCTGACTGCTGCGTCCTGGCGATACGGAACCGTGCCAGAACGCCATTCTTGTAACTTCAACACCGCGAATCAACATAACTGTTGCGCCCGCATAATCCTGAATCCTTCGAACACGCAGTTTCTGGTACGTTGGTAATGGAAGTCCGCGAACCTCCTCTAACTTTTTAGTAATAAATTAGCCTGGCGAAGGACCCAACCATACGCAATTGTGAATACCGCAATTGTGAATATATTATTCGGTGGCGCTCTCTGTGGGGTCACGAACCGTATGAGGGTGTGCCGAAATGTGTGATAGGGTACACAACACGAACGAAAACGATAGGTCTGAGTGTGAAAGGCTTGAGCGCGGGCGAGTCTAAGCGCGAGTGAGTCTGATTCTGAATGAATATGCGCGCGATTGATTCTATTTGCATGGATGCGAACATGGAGTCGCCTAATGTAAATGCATACGAAAGGGAATGGTTTAGGTCTGCCTGACTCTGAGAACTCGTGACACTGAGGGTAGCCTCCGCAAGGAGTTTTCCTGGGAACCCCGACGGCAGCACCCGCGCGCCGCGACGCCCATGTCGGCACGCCCCACACGAGGATCGCGCCCGCTTCCTCCCCTTCTTTTCCTTCTTCTTTGCCCGCGCACTCCAAAGTTCAAGGCTGCGGGCGCCGCGCTACGCGCAGGTCGGACGTCGACGACGGACGACGACGAAGAAATCTGCCATAGGGAAGCTGTCGGGACCACCAGTTCCCTATGGGGCCACGAAACGTGTGAGGGGTGTGCCGAATTGGGTGTGCGGGACGCGTGCGGGCGGCGGCAATGGGGCCTTCGGTGCAGCTCCCTAAGGGGCCACGAAACGTGTGAGGGGGTGTGCCGAATTGGGTGTGCGGGACGCATGCGGGCGGCGGCACTGGGGCCTTCGCTGGAGCTCCCTGTGGGGCCAAGAAACGTGTGAGGGGTGTGCCGAATTGGATGTGCGGGACGCATGCGGCCGGCGGCACTGGGGCCTTCGGTGGAGCTCCCTATGGGGCCACGAAACGTGTGAGTGGTGTGCCGAATTGGGTGTGCAGGACGCATGCGGACGGCGGCACTGGGGCCTTCGGTGGAGCTCCCTATGGGGTCACGAAACGTGTGAGGGGTGTGCCGAATTGGGGAAGCTCTGCGCGGCCCGCTTAGCTTCGACCGGAAGAGGTGCGCTCTCGACCTGCGAATCAACAAGTGTGCCGAATTGGGTGTGCGGGACGCATGCGGCCGGCGGCACTGGGGCCTTCGGTGGAGCCCCCTATGGGGCCACGAAACGTGTGAGGGATGTGCCGAAATGGGTGTGCGGGACGCATGCGGCCGGCGGCACTGGGGCATTTGGTGGAGCTCCCTATGCGGCTACGAAGCGTGTGAGGGGTGTGCCGAATTGGGTGTGCAGGACGCATGCGGACGGCAGCACTGGGGCCTTCAGCGGAGCTCCCTATGGGGCCACGAAACGTGTGAGGGGTGTGCCGAAATGGGTGTGCGGGACGCATGCGGCCGACAGCACTGGGGCCTTCGGTGGAGCTCCCTATGGGGCCACGAAACGTGTGAGGGGTGATGGTGCTGATGACGGCGATGATGATGACGATGATAGTGATGATGACGGGTGAGAGGAGGTGGGAGGGGGGGAAGGAGGAGGAGGAGGGACGACGCGGGGCGCTGTCTCTTCAAAACAAGGACCCAACACCACAGGATGGTTGGGAACAAATGTGAGCGGCGCCAAGGCGAAAGCCACATTTTGAAAAAGAAACGCCCTCAACCAGTGAAACTCTTGCAAACCTTGAAAACGAATGTGCGCGGCGCTAATCCGTGAAGCTCTTGCACATGTTTTAAGCGAGTGTGGACGGCGCCAAGGCGAGAGCCACATTCTCAAACAAAACAGCCGCCCTCTATCCGTCAAATTCTTGCACATGTTGAAAACGAATGTGCGCGGCGCTAAGGCGAGAGCGACATGCTGAAAACGACCTGTCCTCCATCTGTGAAACTGCTGCCATTGTTTAGGCTTCGTAATCATAAATGGTGAGGAAGTCTCATGTGAAACGCCCAGCCCGCCCTAAAAACTGGCCTCGGGGTGCGACAGGGAGAAATTACCAATGGGGGAAGAGGAGGAGGGAGAAGCAGGAGGAGGAGCACGGGGAGCAGGAGCAGGAGGATAATCAGGAGGAGGAGCAGGAGGAGGGCAGAGAACCACAATTCGCCGCCCCCCCCTCCCCCCCCCCCCGAGAACGCCGCTCCCCTAAGGGCGCTCGATTAGGGCAGCGCGGCCCGCCCTGGCACGGCGGGGCCCCGCCTCCGCCACGGCGCGCCCAGCCACCGTTCGACCGCGCGTAGGCACGAAAGGCCTGCCGCGGCGTGCCGTCATAGCGCACGAGGCCCCACCACTCCTGGGATGGTAGCCGCGAGCGTGAGCGGGAGAAGGGCAGTCCTCCTCCTCCTCCTCCTCCTCCTCCTCCTTCTCCTCCTTCTCCTCCTTCTTTCTCCTCCTCCTCCTTCTCACTCCCTCCCACTCCTCCTCCTCCTCCTCCTTCTCCACCTCCTCATCCTGCCTCATTATGAATTCTTAATAATCTTCCTCCTCCTCCTCCTCCCCCTCCTCCTCCCTCCTCCTCCTCCTCCTCATCCTCCTCCTCCTCCTTTTTCTCCTTCTTGTTATGGTACTCCCTCCTTCTTCTGATTCGTTCTATACTGCTATCATTATTATTTCTCCTCCTCTATTCATGAGGAAGCTCGGGGATCGGAAACAGGAGTCCTGTAGCCAGTCGCGGGCAGAGCTCATGGATGTAGACGGGCTCACGGATAAGATCTGGCAGGTTGAAACCCTCCTGGCCAGGGTGGAGCCGGGGCCACGCGACCTCATGCCCGACGCCCTGCTCAAAGGCCTCTGCGAGGGCCGCTGAAGCCGGCGGCCACAGCTAGTGTCGCATCTTTTCGCTTCTCTGCGCGAAGGGCCGTGTTTTGTTGTCGTCGCCCGCTGGGCCCATCGTCGCCACGGTTAGACCTGGCTCGGAGAGCTGGGGGCTCTACCCCGAAGCCTGGACAGGCCGAGGAGCTGGCCCGGGCCAGGCCACATCGGCCTGGCTTGTCGTAAACTTCGGCCCCGCGGAGCGGGGCCCGCCCTGTGCGGTGTAGCCTGGCATCTGGCCTGGCCTTCATGCCTTCAGTCTTCAGCCTTCTCCTCCGTTCTCCTCCTCCGTTCTCCTCCTCCTCCTCTTCCCCCTCCTCCTTCCCTGCTCCTCGGGGCCTGCTCACTGGGGCCTGATATGGAGCATTCTCGGGGAGTAGGGACTGGGGGGCTGCAGCTGCAGAGCCGCACCCCCTGCCTCGAAGAGGGGGAAGGGGGGGCAGGGGCAACCGCCCCTCCCCCCCGCGCCCCTGCTCCCCCCCTCACCAAGATGAGGCCCGAGCTTGGCGAGGGCGTCGCGAAGATGGCAGGTCGCGACCTGCATCCCGCGGGCCAATCGGATTGGCGCCCTCCTGTTTGTGCTTCCATCGTGGAAGCCGCTCGGCAAAGTGACCGCCTCCAGGACATGCATTGGCACTGAGGGGCGGCGTGTTATGGAAAGCGTTCCCGCGGCCTGGAACGCAGTCGGGTCCATGTCAGAAGGGGTACCCGCCCCATCGGGACTGAAGGTCGGCGCTTCTGGGAAGAAATGTAAGAGGGCCCCTTCTACCAGAGAGCGAGAGGCTCTCGGCTGGGGCTGGCAGCACCAGCCCATCCGTCGTCCGCCGATGTGACGGCACCGTCGTCTTCCGTACTGGAAGAAATCTGCTAGCGAAGCTTAATGGGCCGCAGAGCGCGAGGTCCAGCCACTCCCAGGAATGCGCCCTTAGCACCAAGAAGCAGATACACAAACTCGAAATACTCAGCTTCGAAATCACAGGATATTGCATTGAGACCGTCCTGCTGTTCAGCTTGTACGCGCAAGCCAAGGGGTTAAGCAATATACCATAAAATTGCCAAGTAGCTCCTCACCTCTCCTCTTGCCCTGCCTTATCCTCTTATCCTCCGATCCTCGGAGCGCAATTGATAACACAGGCCAAAAACAATGGCCCAAGGTAGCGTGTTCACCAATATCGTCCGTATGGCCCATCTCGGCCCAAGATAGCATCCAAGATGGCCCCAGGAGGCTCTGGGACAGCCCCAGGACGGCTCCATTGTGGCGCTGGAGCCTCCCAGCGCCCCAAGGAGACACCCGAGGTGTGAACATCGAGGAGCACATGTTCAGTGGGCTTGCCCCTCCTGGAGGCCGTCTCACGAGGGGCCGAAGAGGACCCAAGGTGGGCCCAGGCTAATCTCAGCAATGTTACAGTAAGTTCGGTAAGGGCCATCTATTGACTCCCAGGGAAATTTCAGGCGGGACCCCGAGCGCACTTGGGAACGCAAACCACCCCCAGAATGCCTCAACTCCTGGGAGGCTCACTGGAAATCCTTCCCAGGAACACGGGTGGGAATCCCAGGCCCTACGCCGCTCCAGCGTTGCGTTCCCGGGCGCGACGCAGTGCTCTCAATTTTGACCCTGCCTAACGTGGCAGCCGCACTAACAAGGAATATGGCCCGAAGCGCGGTACTGCTACCTCATCATCATTGAGCCCCTGGCCCGCAGGCCAAGCAATGGCGGGACAGGCTGGTGTACCTCCCTTGTGCCCCCGTGAGCTTCGGGCGCGAATCCCCTCGCGGTAACTGCACACATCGCGTTGCCAGCGTGGCTGCGGGGAAGCGCACTCCGAGCGCACCCGCTCGCGGCCGCGGCACACCGCGTTGCCAGCGCAGGTTGCCAGGAACCGCGTTCCGAACGCACCCGCCCGCGGTTACGGCACATTTTGGCGCCGGAGTGGCGAACAGAAAGTTCACTCCGGTTGCACCCGCTCGCCCCAGGCGCACATCGCGTTGCCAGGGCGTCTGCCGTCTGGAGTCGGACCCCTGGCCCCGAACTCTGCTCGCAGAGGTCCAGCTGCTCCTTTGTCCTGTCCCATTCCCCCTCCATGCACTTTCTGCCACAACATTGCTCAACTCGCCTCCCCGTCCCAGTCCTGATGCCCCTCCCCTACACCACCCTCCCCTTTTCCTCCTCGTCCTCCTCCTCGTCCTCCTCCTCCTCCTCTTCCTCTTCCTGCTCCTCCTCCATCCATTTTCCTTGACAACAATTCCTCCCTGTCGCGCCCCCTGGTGTGTCGGTAGGGCGGGCTGGGCGTTTCGCCTGAGACTTCCTGACCATGTGATATCCATAATATTGAAATCTGCAGCAGATTCAAGGGCGGAGGGCGGTTCGTATTCAGAGTGCGGTTTTCGCTTTAGCGCCGCGCGCATTCTTCTTAAAAGCTGCAAAACAGCCTGAAGGATGGAGTGCGGCTCTTGTTCAAAATGTGGCCCCCGACGTGGCGCCCCGCACATTCGTCTGAAACGTATACAGCTGACTCGACAGTTCGTATGGTTGACGTCCCAGGAATGGTGTTCAGGCGCGATTCAGGATTGTCAATATGCACACAACAGCCACGTTGAATCGCAGCACCCAACTCCCAGGCGTGGTGCTTTGGCACGACTTGGGATTCCAAGGACGCAAGAGTCACGTTGATTCGCGGCGTTGAAAACTCAGGAACTGTGTTTGGGTACGATTGGGGATTCTCAGACGGCAACCTTCCAGTCGTGAACTTCCCGCAGCGAAAGATACATGCTTGTAGGGACCTACGCAGAGGGAAATTTGATGGGGAGTTATTGCAACATCGGTGGCGCGTCTTGGTTGTACACTAGTCCTCCTCCTCCTCCTCCTCCTCCTCCTCCTCCTCCTCCTCCTCCTCCTCTTCCTTGCTGATAGTATTTGTTTTCCTATGCTTCTTCTTCTCCTTCTCCGATTCGGCCAAAGTGACGTCACCCGCCCACCGCTCTACGCTGTGCTACGCTGCTGTTCCATCCTGCCCGCCCCACCATCTACCCATTCAGTCGCGCGATCACTCCTTCAAGGCTCCATTCAGCAGATATGCTGCCTCAAAAAATACTGCGGAGAGGTCCCAAATAGCGACCGGCTCTTCGAGTTAAGGCGCGATCCAGCGAAGAACTATAGGAAAGCACTGCAGTCCCTGCTGCTGCCATGGTCTGTTGGCGCAGGGCCCCATCGACGCTTAGCCTAACTCGTGGGGAATACTCTGTGCTGATGGCGTTGTCCTGCCCTGCCCTGTGTCGTCGTTCCAATCATGTCCCAAGTCCAACGCAAGATTGGCGCAATGGTCTGCGATGGACTTGTACCAGCAGGGGTCCCATTCCACGATCGGCACCGTCTCCAGCTGGGCTAACCAACCGTCGTTCAGGAACCATTGTAATCGTCGGGCAATTCGAACACAGATCGGTCAGACAGCTTCTATCGCGCAAATGATCTGCCAGCGAAGAGCTCCTGGACCTGCTGGTTGTCGATTTGCGCCCATATCCTTTTCCATGGTTGTCCCCGCTGCACCTCTCGAGGGTTGGGAAGCAACGGGGGGAAGAGTTCACCGCATTTTCCACATGCACTGCGAACCATGGCGAAGCGAAGACATCACCAGCATCGGGCTCTAGCCATGGCAACGCCCACTTGTTCGACAATTCCGCAGAGGAGGCCGATAATTTCTTTATGCGCTCTGCGAGGTTGCTGCCGGCGCATCGTTCTTCATCTCTCCATCTCGCCCTCCGCGCCGCAACGAACATGCGGTCCCAATCTGGCGTCGGCTGACGCCTGCCCTTACGGCGCGCCGCCCCGAACTCAAGTCATTCCTGCTACGGCGAGATAGCGCGGCACGTCTCCCGCCTGGCTGGCCCGCGGGACTCCCGGAGCTCTTGGGCTGGGTTCCGTGACCCCCCAGTCCGGGGCCGCGCTTCTTTCTGGGCCTCCTAGAACGCTGCCTTCGGAGATCGGGATGCCAATGATGTCACCGAATGCCTCTGGGATAATTGTTCCACCTGTTTGCTGCGCGAATGCGGCATTCAGCGGGCCCTTCGGTGCGCTTTCGCCTCGGCCGTTGAGCACGCCGCTGCATTTGCGACGCCCCCCCGGAAGATGGCGGATGCGAGGTGCCGCGTTTCCGCGGCGCCCGCAGTCGCGGCGGCGGCCGCGCCCCTCCAAGCCCGCAACCTCGCCCGCATAGGGGGGGCACTTTGGTCTGGAAGAGATGCCGATGCCTGGCGCGCTGCGTTTCAGCCCGCGCCACATTGCAACGCATGTTGGTCCAAGTCCTGCCGCGGCTATCGGCCTGACAAGCCAATGCGTCGAGCTCCCTGAGTTCGCCATATTCCAAGATGTCGGGCCCCCGTTTCGCCCCGAGGCCTCTCGTCGCAGCCCCGGCCAACGCGCCGCGCGACGTGCGTTCCAAGGACTCCGGCTTCCAAGAAAAAGAAAACGATTGAGGCGACGTTCAGCCCGTCAACCGCGCACTGCGTCGCGCCCATGCTGCTGCCGAATTAGAGCGTGTCATCTGCCCAGAGTGCGCGAGACGCGCGTTGCGGATCCGCGCCGCGCCCTGCGTCGAAAGCAAATCCAGAGCTCCCCCGCGCTGCAGCCAAAGGTCCCATTGCATGTCTTGTACCGGGGCGGAACTCACCCGGCGTTTCACCTCGTCGCTTGCCCCCGTCGGTCGCGAGCGAAAAAATCAGCGCCCCCTGCAGAGAGGGGGGCCGACGCGAGCCCACATGCGCGAAAAGTCCCCGCGCGCGCAACCACGCATCTTGCGAGCCGGTTCCACGCGCGCCAAATGATGCGGCATTGCATCGGGCGCTCCTGTGATGTCTTGGAAGGCAACTACCAGTTGTACTCTCCAGACGTCTGCGTAATGACATGACCCCCTGATGGCCCCAATCAGATCGGACACGGGCGCTTTGGGTCGAAAAACCGTAGGTGAGCACGCTGGGCGGGCGCAGCTGCGCCCACAATCTCGGTTGCAGAGCTCGCAGGTGCCACTTCTGCAACGTCGCCGATCTGCAAATCCATCGCGCATCGAAATAAGAACGGGCAGAACTGCGCTTAGGAATTCCAGCAAAATCCAACATCTTCAAAAAAGGGTGACCCTTGGCAAGTGGATCTCCTGCAAGAGTACGTCGAAAACATGCTGCGCACTGCGGCCACCGCGATGAATGGCGACTGCGCGTGCACATCTGGAGTCGCGCCGTCGACTACCGGGGGCGACCCCATCGCAGCTGCGCCATTGCTTGCAGTCGCTTGCAGAGCGCCCCCACATTTGACCCCCCTTGCGCGCGCCCGCCCAGCAAGTCACCGGCTGCCGCGTTACAAAGCCTCTGCGACCTGTCTGCCTGGATCCGCTGAGCTTCAGCTGGATCGCCGAACATCCCCATGCCGAAAACCTTCGCCCCCCCCGGCCGCGCCTGCCGATCGGGCGTTATGATGCCGTTTGCTGGCATGCTCGCGATTGCGAATGAAGCGTGGTTCTGACTGTTCCTGACAATGGCAATCTGGTTTGCTCCTCCGCCTCTTTCAGAATATGCCAAATCGAACGTCTCTATACCTTCTGCCGCTGCGGTTGGGTCGCCGTGCGGAGCAAATCTGCCGCAGAGAAGAACAGCTTGCTACCGTGGCGACCCCGCTCCCAAGCGCGCCGCCCTTGCCGTAGAATGCGTCGGCCATTTCGAGCTGAGCTCGTTCGTGCGCGCCGAGGTCCAGATCCCCCCCATGCCCGTTCCACCGCGCGCTCCTGGAACTGTTCTGCGACGGCGGAATCCCGGGAGAAGCGCCCCGTCAGCTTCGGAATCAAATCTGGCGTAGTAGATGAGCTCGTCGGCGGGACTTGCCGCCCGACCCCCGCTTGGACCAGCCGGTCGCCCACGCCCTCACGCGAGAAAGCGTCGCCCCGCAAGTCGAAAGTTCACGGGGCGCGAATAGCCTTGAATACTAGCAGAGACAACAACGAATATCATGTGCGATCGATGCGCCGGGCGCCATTTCATTCCACGCGCCAACCTATTCGGCCGGACACAAGTCGGTCGCATCCTTCCCCGGGAATGCGCTAGAACCCCCCAGGCCCAGGGCTTCCGTCCATCCAAGAGCCCGCTGTTGCGTAGCGGCGGTGCGCGACTTCAGCGGCTTCAACGCGGAGCTGCCCGCGGTGCCCGGCGCGTCTGGCGGCGATGTCGCATTCGAATCGAAACCAGCGGCGACGGAGGTCCGACGTCCAAGCTTGTCCCGGCAAT
>CAUYUJ010004335.1:956355-991355 GCA_963575745.1 Prorocentrum cordatum
CATCGCGCGGTTCGTTGCCTCGCAGGGAGCTCCGCCGAAGGCCCCAGCGGGAGGGCGCGCGCGGCGCCGCCGCGCCAATCCGGCGCGCCCCTCGCACGGTTCGCTGCCCCACAGGGAGCTCCACCGAAGGCTCCAGCGGGAGGGTCTGCGTGGCGCTGCCGCGTTCAATTCTGCGCCCCCCCCGCGCATTTCGCGGCCCTGCCGGGAGCTCCGCCGACTGCTCCAGCGTGGAGGTTCGCGCGGCACCGCCGCACCCAAACTGGCGCGCCCCTCGCGCGGTTCGCTGCCCCGCAGGGAGCTCCACCGAAGGCTCCAGCTGGCGCCGCCGCGCAAAATTCTGCGCCCCCCCGCGCGTTTCGCAGCCCCACAGGGGTGGGCTCCACCGAAGGCTCCAATGACAGGGTTCGCATGGCACCGCCGCGCCCAATCCGGCGCACCCCTCGCACGGCTCGCGGCCCCATAGGGAGCCCCACCGAAGGCTCCAGCTGGAGGGTTCGCGCGGCACCGCCGCGCCCAATTCGGCGCACCCCTCGCACGCTTCGCGGCCCATCGCGAGCTGCGCCGAAGGCTCCAGTTGAAGGGTTCGCGCGGCACTGCCGCGCCCAATCCGGCGCGCCCATCGCGCGGCTCGCTGCCCCGAGGGGGCCCCGCCGACGTCGAAGGCTCCAGCTGGAGGGTTCGCACGGCGCCGCCGCGCTCAATTCTGCGCGCCCCCCGCGCGGCACGCGGCCCCATAGGGAGCTCCACCGAAGGCTCCAAGGGGGGCCCCACCGAATGCCCAGCGGGAGGGTTCGCATGGCGCCGCCGCTCCCAGCTCGGCGCGCCTCTCGCGCGGCTTGCTGCCCCGCAGGGAGCTCCACCGAAGGCTCCAGCGGGGGTTCGCACGGCGCCGTCGCGCCCACTTCGACGCACCCCTCGCGCGGCCCGTGGCCCCATGAAGAGCCCCGCCGAAAGCGGCGCTCACAATGCGGCACTCGCAGCTGCATATGGTTGGGTCTCAAGTCAAGCGAATTAGCAGCTGGTGCAGCGAAGTGCGGTGGTGGTTTCTTGGCAGGTGGAATTTGCGTGGGTGCCGGCGGGGTTGGGATTGTGCAGGGTCTGTCGTTCGTCGAGTGCGCGGCGGTCGGAATGCCTTCCATCGTCACTTGAGCGGGTGCTGGGCGTCGGCTGCGTGGGCCCGATGGAGCTGCAAGATGCCGTCGGGTTGCATATATTTTGTCGGGGCGCCGTCGTACCGTAGATGTTGGCCACCCAGTCGTACTTTAGATGCTCGTTGTTATCGCGCCATGTGTTGAGCCATCGTGCAACTTCCGGGATGGCCATTATTTTGTTGTGGTTCAGTGGGGCAGGGCTGCCGCTAACAAGTGCGTGGAAGAGCTGGCTGGTGGTGGTTACTGCAAGTCTGAATGTTGCATTGTGGCGATAATGGCTGGCAGATGATGGCATGCCGCTGCCGTATCGGAACCTTGCTTGGTCGCGCGTGGGTTTGTAGGGTGGTGAACGCGTCGGCGTACATGGCGCCCTTTGAGTTTGAAGCACGTGGTTATGCACGCGCGTGGTAGCTGGCATGTCGAGAACGATATTGGTTGTGAGTCGGGTCGTAGTGGAGGGCGCGGATGATATTGCTGCTGGTCTCGGTGTATGAGCTCGTTATTGAACTTATCCGATTACCTGTGCCATCCTGATAGTAGCAGGTCGTTTTTCGGAGCCGGAGCGAGTAGGTGTTGGTGGCTTCGTGGTAGTAGAGCGCATGTAATGAATGCCATCGGTCGTCCGCGTAGCCGTCGGCGTCTGTGTCACTGGCGTGGTGGGATTAAGCAGTCCATCCAATGGGGCAGTGCATGTCGTGTCCTTTATGTGGAGGTAGCGATGTGAGGTAAAACTCCTGCGTGTCGGCTGCTCGGTCAAGTTTGGCTCAGGGGTCGTTTTCGTCTGCGCTGCAATCAGAGTCGCTTGTGTCGTAGACTAGGTCAAGTGGGGTGTCTTGGACGTGTCCCCATGGATTGTGGGGAAGTGGCAATTCTGGCTGCTGTCGTGGCACTGTCTGTCGGTGGCGTGGGTGTATGTGCATCGGGCGGTGGTGTATTTCCATAGCTGACGTCGAGCGGCGTTCTGTCTTGGCTTGCTGGCTTGGGCCTGAAAACTAAGCTCGGTATGCGCTGTTGCGGTGGACTGATAGGTATGTGGCCTGGCCTGTACAAGTCAGTCGCACTTTGTCCTCGTGCTCGTACTGCTTTTGTACTGCTATGCGTAGTTGCGCAAGTTCACCGTGAACAAAGTTGTAGTGTGGATGGTCGTGCGGTCCATTCGTGGGTATGATGATTGCGTCTCTGGTCTTGAGTTTCCTCGGAGGTCTGAATTGGAATTGTGGACCGCTGGGGAGTGGTAGCTCAGGCGTAGGTTGTGGACGGATGAACTTGGGGTTGCGCGGTTGTTGGATAAGGTGCGTGTTGGGGTGTATTACAGCAGTTGGTGTTGGGCCTAACTGGCATATCATACGTGGCCACTTGGGGTTGGTAGCTGTCGGTGAGGTCAGCTCGTAGTGCGTGGGAAGCGTGGGCGCTCGGGGTGGGAAGCGCTTGGTTTTTCGCGTACCGAGCCTGCCCAATCGTCCAACAGTTCGCATTCGTAGCCAGTCGCGTCGTGAAGGTCTACGTGTTCAGGTTGGTCGTATGTGGGTGGTGTTGTGATCTGTCTGCGCTGCTTCTCCGGAACACACGTGGCCCAAGGAGGGTGTACTGATGATGCGCCTGATGTGTGTAGGGCGTCTGCACAGAAATTTGTTAGTGGCAATAGCCCTGAGCCTGCTGCAATGTTGTGTTGTGGGCCGGTCAGTGAGCTGAGGAACGTGTTCCTAATTTCCCTAGTGACCTTGGTGCGTATGCCGTAGTCCCCGTCGATCTGGAACTCGTAACGTTTGTCGTGCTGCTGGGAGAAGGTAATGTATACGGTATATGTGAGGCTTCTTTCTGTGCCGTCTACGTTGTACTGTGAATACCGTAGCCTGACCATGTTGTTGTCGATGCCGTGGTTGAGGTCATCCCAGGTCATGTGGGCCAGCAGGCGTCGCCGTAAGTCGTGGTCAGCAGGATCATCTTCCTCGAATGTCCGCTGGTCCTTGCGTTAGTCGCCCCGTCTATGGTACAGGATGTTGGCTGGTCTTTGTGACCAGTGTGTTATGATGCTGGTGTGGGATGAGGATGTTTTCCACTTCTGCAGTGCTTCTCGGAGTCATTGTTGCAGGAGCGTGAAGTACTGTCGATTGATGTCGGGCAAGGAGGGAATCCCTCCTCCTCGTCATCCTCGCTCCTCCTCTTTATCCTCCTCCCCGTTTCCTTTGTCGACCTCCTTCACTCCGTTTCCCTGCCCTTCCTTCCCCCCCCCTTCCCATCTGACGCGTTCCCCACCCCTCCTCCCTCCGCCCCCCGCCTGAACCTATCATCATTTCTTGTGTGCGTGCGTGCGTGCGTGTGCGCGCGCGTCTGTGTGTATGTGTATGTGTGTATGTGTGTATGTGTGTATGTGTGTATGTGTGTATGTGTGTATGTGTGTATGTGTGTATGTGTGTATGTGTGTATGTGTGTATGTGTGTATGTGTATGTGTATGTGTGGGGGGGGGGGAGTGCGTGTGCGTGTGCGTGTGCGTGTGCGTGTGCGTGTGCGTGTGCGTGTGCGTGTGCGTGTGCGTGTGCGTGTGCGTGCGTGCGTGCGTGCGTGCGTGCGCACGCGCGTGCGTGCGTGCGTGCGCACGCGCGGGCGTGCGTGCGCGTGTGTGTGTGTGTGTGTGTGTGTGCGTGCGTGCGTGCGTGCGTGTGTGTGTGTGTGCGTGTGTGTGTGTGTGCGTGTGTGTGTGTGTGCGTGTGCGTGCGTGCGTGCGTTTGTGCATGCGTGCGTGTGTATGTGTATGTGCATGTGTATGTTTATGTGTATGTGTAGGTGTATGTGTATCTGTGTATGCATGTGTACGTGTATGTGTCCGTGTATGTGTATGGGTATGGGTATGTGTATGTGTATGTATGTATGGCTTATGTTGCCCTTTCTCTGCTAGTTAAAGCTGTGCGCGTCCCGCTTAGCTTTCAGCGGAAGAGGTTCGCTCTCGCCCTGCAGATCAAAAAAGTATGTATGTATATGTGTGCGTGTCTCTCTCTCTCTCTCGCTGTCTCTGTCTCTCTCTCTCTCTCTCTCGCTGCTCTAGCCATGCCCTCGCTCCTCGCTCCTCCTACTCCTCCTTCTTCTCCTCTTCCCGCTCCTCCTCTTTCTCTCCTCCTCTCCTCATCTCATCCTCTCCTCCTCTCATCCTCTCCACCTCCTCCTCCTCCTTCATTCTTCCTTTCATCCTCGTCCTGCTCCTCATCCTCCTCCTCCTCCAACTCCTGGTCCTCCTCCTGCCCCTCACCCTCCCCTCTCTTTGTTCTCCTCCTCCCCCTCCTTCTTCTTGTCGTTAAACAGACCCTAGGCAAGTACATGGCCTCCTCCTCCTCCTCCTCGTACTCCTACCCCTCCTCCCTCATCATCCCTCCTTCCTCCCCCTCTTCCGTCCTGATCTCATCCCGCTACCGCCCTCGACATCCCCACCCCTCCTTCCCCCGTCCTCCGCCCCCAACCCCACAATGCTCCACCTCCACCCCCCCCTCCCGCCGCGCACTGCTCCTCTCGCCGCTCCCCGTCCGCTCCGCCTTCCGCTCCCGCGCGCCCCGACCCTGTGCCCTGCGCCCGCTGCACCAGCCTCTCCTCGTTGAAGGTCATGTCCGGCCACGGGCCACCCCCCGGCGACACGCCGCCAACGTCGTGCTCGCCTGGACTGCCAGTGCCGTCCTCGGTCGGGGGGGGCGTTTCGGTAGGCCGTGGGCCTTTGCGCTGGGCGTGCTCCTGATCGGAGGGGGTGTGCAGAAGTGACGGTGTGTGAATGTATGTATGTATGTATGTATGTATGTATGTATGGATGGATGGACGGACGGACGGACGGACGGACGGACGGACGGATGGATGGATGGATGGATGGATGTTTATGTACGTCTATATATATATATATATATATATATATATATGTGCGCGCGCGTGTGAAGGAGGGAGCGCGAGGTAGGATGCGGGCGTTCAGGGTGCTGCGGGCGTGCAGTGCTGCGCGCCTCGTGGCGCTGAGGGCCGCGCCAGAGGCGAGCTGAAAACACGAAGACGCAGGCATCCGCACCCTTCCGCAAAGCCTGGCAATGCAACAGCGCCACCGTGGCTCGCGAGGGCCAGCTGGTGGACCCGGCCTTAGGATCTTGATGGGGCCACAGGGGGGAGCAGAGTGAATGATGCGGCCATTCATAACGAGATTGCGAAACTGGCCCTGCAGCACGCATGTTGTCAGTTTGAGCCTAGCACGGGGGATGTCAGACACATCATGCGCGGCGGACTGTAGAAATCGTCGATCAGGCCGCAGGGGGCCGCGGTGTCCCCGAAGGGCATCAAGATAGCCACGAAACAGCCCCTGAATCTCCCCAAAACGTACTCCAGACGCCCAGAGATGGCCTCAAGAGGTTAGACAAAAAACTTGCATGGGTACCTCAGGAGGGACCCAGACGAGCGAAGGCTCCAAGAGGGCACAAGAGCGGTCCAGCGGCGCTCCAGGACCCACGGAAACCAGAAGAGAGCCCAAGATAGAACCAGGAGAGTTTCAAAAGGATCACATGAGAGCCCGAGAAGACCCTGTATGATAGACGGATGGCCCCCCCCAAGAGGGGGTTATGAGAGGTCCAAGTGTTCGGCCACGCGTGTCGAACCCAGAGCCTCCAAACATGTGCATGCGAATTGGCCCATGGTGGCCCACCGAGACTCCAGCTTGGCACGCTCGAAAGGCCCCGACACGAATGACGCGCCCGACGGCACGACGCGCATGCGCGAATTCCCATCGCCGACAAAATCTTCAGAGGGGTCTGGTCATCGCTTCTGGGGATCATCACATGGGATGATCCCTTTCTGAGGGCACCTCTGCTAAGTTGCAAGCCTTCTGCACACGCCAACGAATTTGTGGAAATCATCTTGCTGCACGGTGCAACCTGCAAACGCGGGGCTGCCTTCCACCATTCGTCTGCGAGCTCGAACACCGCGCCGCCGATGCACGGGCCGCGATTGGCTGCGCTGCTGGCGCTCAGGAGCTCCGCCGAGAGCGCCGAGGTGGCTTCTGCCTCGCAGCCGAGACCGGTTGCCAAAAGCAGGGCTCCAGAAGGCGAGAGACATGGGGAAGAGCAGGTTCATACAACCCCCCCCAGCAGACCCTGACATCGCCAGTGGAGCACACTTCTCGACTCGGAAGTACCATCCAGCCGTACGGGCTCGTCAGTATCAACCAAACCTCGCTCCAATGCAAAACATGAGTGGAACCAGGCCCAGGGGTGCAGCTCTGCCGCTGGCCGCAAGAGGGAGACACTCAGTGTGCTCCCTCACCAGGTCGCTTGTTATGCGTTTCGAAACCACCACGGAAGGCATCTGGCAGCGCCAAGGTCGAACGCACGGAGCATATCTCATGCGTGCCTCTTGCTCTGGTCAGTCGAAAGCCCCGACGGCGGTGCCATGGACACGTACAAGAGGCCCCTCCCCGACAGACCCCTTTGCGCAGCGGCCCCGGAAGCCCGTGGCCTGCGCCGCCTCGTTCGGCTGTCCAGCGCGCGCGTCGTACGCGTCGGCGCCGTACTCGCCAAGGAACATGGGCAACTCAGAAACCCGCGACCAAGTGTCGAAGAGGTCTCCTCGGTCACCCCGCGCGCGGCCGCCGCGCCCTCCCACGACCTCGCCCTTGCTCTCGCGTCTAGAGCTCTCCTCTCCATGCTCCCACCCCGCCCCACACCGGAACAGGCTTTCCAAATCCTACTCACCATCCCGACCTGCCTGGTCCGATCGATAATCCCGATCCTCGGAACGACCACTCGAAAATTCAGTCGCTTCGGTCTTCGTCCTCGCCCCCCTCATCCCTCTCTCTCTCTCTCGCGCGCCGGCTATAACAGGCCCTACTTTCTGATTTCTAGCTGGAGGACAACCAGACCAGACCCTACCTGAACAGTAAGCTTGAGACTGAACGCTCGCCTCTCGCCCTGCATGCCTCGATCACGCTGGCAAGTTGCACCACACTGCGACTAGACGAACCACTGTTCTGTGGTGTTAGATGCTGCACTGTGCTCTGGGGATCTCTGCGTCGGACGCTTGGCGCAGGTCAGGCGCCTCGTCTAGCGCCTCTGGCCGCTCTGGCCGCGTCCCCCCCCTCCCAGATCTCAACCTCGGTCCGGCCAGCCTGCTCAATCCCTGGGCGAGGGCGAGGGATATTCACAGAACTGTCGAGCTGCTCCTCCTCCCTTCCCTCTCATCTTCCCTCCTCCTGCCTCCTCCTACTCGTGCCTCCTCCTCCTCCTCTTCCTCCTCCTGCTGCCCCTCCTCCCACGCTCTGGCTCCAAACGTGAGGCCGCTGTATTTGTTGACGCCCCAGATGTCGACGCTCGACAATGCCTCGTTGGCTGGGCGGCGGGGCTGGTGGAGCACCAGGCCAAGGGCTTCTTGCACACAGGGGTGGGCGTCAGCCGCGAAGAGCACCCGGAAGCTGGAACACGCACACACGCAGACACACACACACACACACTCTCACGCAAGCACACACACACACGCGGTTGAGCACAACGCAGATATAGATAGAGATACCAACATCGTGTACGACTGGATATCAGAGTTCAACCCAAACTTCAAAAACTTGAATCTGTTAACTGTGGACCGACACTCTCTAGTACAATCGACTTCGGGCTCTGATTAGCGCCAAGACCCCCACTGCAATCACGAGTGGCAATGGGGGCTAAGACAAGGAATCAAAGCTCACATATCGGATAGTACAGTTGTCAAGACGAGGATGAAAAGTGAGTTGTCTGCACGGCAGGCCAGGACTAGAGTTGAGCTGATTTAAACGTCGCCTGCTGATCGTCGACTCTGCTCGGAGGAGAGCCTGCCAGACAGAAGATCACAAGACTGAACCAAAACGGATACGGGCAGCGGCACGTGGGCACGCGCACGCGCAGTGAGACGGAGAATACAATCACTTGCAACATCAGACGACAAAAACGAAGCTGAGGTCAAGCACGCACACACACACACACGAAACCCACTCCCACGGGGCGTGTGACAACGGTCGTGCATTAGCTGGTCCACGCAGCAATCCGAGAGAGCACGAAGTGAGCAGAGGCAATCTGGACTATAGCCTGTCAGAGAAGCCTCATAAGCATCGACCTATAATCTCAGCAAAGGACTCGGTAACTCAGATTGGGCTCTTTTGTCCTCGTGTACCACATGCACGTCAGAAGGGGCAAATCCTCACGAAGACCCCTGCGAAGTTCGAGTATTGACCGGGCGCGCCAAGCACAGCCCAGAGCCCGTCGGCAACGGCGACAAGATACGCAAGTTGCATGATCAAGGGACTTGCAAAAAGCCAGACGTCAGAGCAAACACCTTCAAACATTCTAGTGCGATGGAGCGGAACTTTCGACTATCCGTCCACAGAGGCCCATGGGCTCCGTAGATGCCGGCTATGAAACCACATCGTAGGTATGACAGCATGTCCACGCACACGAGGTCGATGCTATGGGACTCGAACTGCCCAACAGATGACCACAGAATTTGTCCGCCAAGCGAGTCAGCACGATGCTGGGCAAGCCATTCTTCGGCTCGATAGTCACAAGCACATCGGAAAAGCTGATAGGCGGGAAGATGTGCAACACTGGCTGGATGGTGACAACCCCGAAGCACTCCTGTGGCCCATCCAAATCAAATGCCGACGTGTTGGCATAGACACGTATAGAAATATTAATCAACCAAAATTGGCACCTCTTCTTGGACATGGGCGTGCAATCAGCAACCACACGAAAACGATATAATCGTCGTGATGGGAATTCCATGTCGCATTGGTGTTCGCGGAAGCACACTGTAGCATCACATATTGCCGGCGATAGCGGACCCCGCGTCCGGACAACATGCAATTGCTTGAGGACGACGCCCCCAATCGATAGAAACGAAGCGTCAAGTAGACATCGGTGATCTTCTCCAACGGGTTGACGAATAAGAACAACAAGACAACAAGACAACAAGTTTTATGACATCAGCAAAAGACTACACCGACAGACAGGTGTTGACGCGTCAATCGAAAACCTTACACTTAGCAGAACGATCGCTCCAAAATTAAGTCGTTCGAAGGCCTGCCCAGCGTCTGCAATCGCAATGTTTGGCGACCGAACGCAAGTACTACATACTTTTTTTGATTCGCGGGTCGAGAGCGAGCCTTTTCCGGTCGAAGCTAAGCGGGCCGCGCACAGCTTTAATTAACAGAGGAAGGAAAACAGAAGGCGGGGCCTCACGTCAAGGCCAAGAGAGGGCAAAGCCCCGGGAGCAGGCGGTGCCGAAGGCGGAGTGCATGCAAAGGAACGCCTTGAGCATGAACCCGGAGGCGAAGTACCGGGAGGTAAAAAGCTGGTGGTGGTGCCGTCAGCGGCGCATCATGTACACCATCCCCATAAACTGCGGGAGAGGACGCGCCACGCATCCAGGGCGACGCCCGAGAGGATGAGGAGCACCGCTGGGCCGGAGTGCGACGTTGTGCCACCGAGCAGGATGCAGGAGAGGCCCAGGCCGTGGTAGTCCAAGGTGCCACGTACAGGGAAAAAGAGCCGCAGTCTGAGGCGCGGCTGCCGGGCGGAGCCACAAGTACTACATACACTACACGTGCAAGAAGAACTGGGGCCACGAAGACCCAAATAAGACTCCCAGGGGAATTGCGAGACCCCGCCAATCGAATCCACAGACCATCCACGGACGAAGAAGTGCTTCGCAAAATAACAGTATGCGCGCGCACGCCTGCCAGAACCCCCCGGATTGAACTCGCAAGAGAGAACACATGCTTCTTCGATGGCAAGCATGCGCAGGCCTCGAACACAGATGTAGTGACGGAGGCGGTATCACATGGGCGACGTCACAATAAGCAGGCCAACGTTTAGACTTGAGTGTCGAAAGAATGCTCAGCAACGTCTTCGTATACACTGGTGTCGATTTCATACGTAGGCAGCGACGTAGGGATACCTCATTCGCGCGTCGAAACTTTGACACAAAATCATCAAGCGTCATGTCGCTCAAACTCAGCGTGTCAGTCTTATGGCCGAATATGGAAAGCCATCGTAACGCAAGCTCGGAAGAGTCAGCTAATCATATAGAATTCGGACCCTTATCCGCTGACAACACAACAACACTTTTCCCAATATTACCAAAAAGGATATCAGATATATGAGGGATGGCGAAATCCAGCCCTGTCCAAGACCCAATGTTGGAACTACGATGCCAGGGCACAAGTAACGAGGCCATCTGCGGAGCCAGAGTCCAGAGACCAGAAACGAACGTGCACATCGAGTAGCACATGATATCATACCGAAGACGAAGATTCTCAGCGGCCACCTCCCACCAAGCGGAACACGTATGATATCATATCCAGCAGCAGCGCGTGTAAGGCGCTGCATATTGATATCAAGAGAGACCTGAGTTGGACCGATCTGCCCAAGGCAAAATCGAACAAGTGGTCCGCTAAAGGTTGACCGTCGGCGATCCAACAATTTTGCCCGCTCCAACAAGAGGCTCCCAAGGTGGGGCCAATCAGCACAGATGCCAGAAACAACGAACACAATAGTTTTGTTGCAATTGATCGCCACGTGGAGTGTGGCACAGTCACGCACCATCCACGTGGCACTGGACAGAGTAGAAACTCGCCGATGGAATCCAAGGCGATCATGCATGTGCGGAAGCACCCTGGACTCACCCCCAACACGACACGCGAAATCGGTACCGCAGCCAGATTGCCGACAGGCCGAACTCCAATAGAGGCAGTACTCCTAAGACGGAGCATGCTTGAACAAAAAGCAAAAGTAACTCGGGTCGTAGATGTTGACTGGCCCCACGAATCCAAATCCACGCAACACATTGCTATAACATTATATATGTAACACAAAAAAACGCGGAAACGCGCCCGTGCAAGAGCAACCCACAATCGAACATCATGCTTGTCTGCAGCCCGTTCGCAAGTCCGCCGTAGGATTCGATCAAACAAGGTAGTCTCTCCACGAAAGAGCCGCTGTTAAACACCACATGCACTTCTTCGGATCCTCGTGGTAGCCCGCTAGCGAGGGCGACGGTGATCGTGAAGATGGACAGGAAAAGCGGGCGCGCGAGCGGGCACGCCGTTCGCATGTGGAGACACAATCTCAATATGTGCGGGCTCAAACGCAGGGGCCTGGTATGAAAGAACGTGGTCAAGAAACAGCAGATCTAATTCGGACTGGCTCCCTCTACCTAAGAGTTTGTATCTATAGGAAAGCGTAGAGAGCGTTTCTTTATGTTCGGCGATGACGGGCGTCATGGGGGGTGGGGGGGGGGCGCGGGGGGGGGGGCATGACGTAACGCCGCCCCCCCCGCCGTGGCTCCGGCACCACAGCCGCGCCCGCGCGCACGACGCGACGAGCGACGAGCGACGAGCGACGACGACGACGACGACGACGACGACGAGGACGACGCGAGCAAAATGTAGGTGGCGATATGCCCCACTGCGCCTTTGTACACATCGCTCGCGTGCACCACAACGCGCGCGAACACCACAACACCTGCGTACACCGCAAGAACCGTGTGCAACGCAGCGCCTTTCTACACCAGTGCTTGCGTACACTACAGCGCCGGTGTACATGTGTACACCGCAGCAACCATGTGCAACAGAGCGCCTGTGTACACCACAGTGCCTGCGTGCACCGCAACGCCTGTGCACGCCACAGCGCCTGTCTACACCACAGCATCCGCGTGCAACGCAGCGCGACTGTACACCAGTGCCTGCTTGCAGGACAGTGCTGATAATCGAATGCGACGTTCTTCCCTCTTCCCTCCTCCTCCCCCTCCACCTCCACCTCCTTGTCATCATCCTCCTCCTCTTCCTCCTCGTCGTCGTCGTCTTCCTCCTCCTCCTCCTCCTCCTCCTCCTCCTCCTCTTCCTCCTCCTTACCCCCTGTCGTGCGGGGTGGCGCTACAGCGCACGTGCGCAGTTCAGCGCGCAGTGCACCGCATAATGGTTTATTGAATCGGTCCACTTGGTTCTCGCACGGCCAATTTAGCTGGAGCCTCCTGGACGCAGATGGAAAAAATTAGGGTGATGCGGGTGGATTCGGGAAAACTCGTAGATTTCAGCGGCGCTCCTTTGGCCGTAAGGATTACTTTGTACTGCTTTCTGTGGAATCCACAAGCGCTCCATTTTGTCATACGGATTCCTTCTAACATTCGATATGCAAGTGTGGCGCTGTGTTGCACACGGTTGCTGTGGTGCACACCGGCGCCGTGGTGTACACAGGCACTGCAACGCACGCAGGCATTATGGTGTACACTGGTGCTGTGTTGCAAACGGCTGATGTGGTGTACGCAAGCGCCGCGGTGTACACAACAGCTTTTGTGCCCGCGAGCACGGTGGCACAAACTGACGCTGTGTTGCACGCGGCCGCCGTGGTGTACATAGGCGGTGTGGTGTACACAGGCGCTGCGGTGCACGCAGGCACTGTGGTGTACACGGGCGTTGTGGTGCAAATCGCCACCTACATGCTGGTGCTACCCGTCCTCCGTCATTCCTACGCATTCCCAGACGCCGCCGGCGCGAAACATGATGTCATCGACCCCCTCCACACCCCCTCAGATGATTGCCGTGATCGGCCCGGAACAAATAACAGGCTCCAGCCGCGTCCGTGCGCACGACGACGATGAGCGACGAGCCACGAGCGATGACGACGACGACGACGACGACGACGACGACGACGACGACGACGACGACGACTGCGGACCAGACTCCTATGCGGAATCTTACGCGGACACCTTCGCGGATCCCAGCGCGCACGGCGGCAGTGCCCGGAGCGCACTGGGGGGGGGGAGCGTTACGTCATAGAGGGGGGGGGAGCGGGGGCCATGACGGCCGTCATGCCCCAAGCAATAAAGAAATGGTCTCGTATCAGACGTGTAACCTCCGAAAAGGCATGAAACTAAACATTAACGTGTAAACGAAAACGCACGAAAATCCCGGGCTGCCGTGAACTTGGTTTTCTGCACTGCCCTGGTCTCAAATACAGGCACCGCAAACATAGCTGGTATATGTGATGTCGTCCAGGGTCACGGGACAAGCGAATCCAAATCTGAATCAAGAAGACATGGATGACCTCCAGAGCGTGTACAAAGCCAACACAACCTGGCCTGAGCACCCCTGACCGCCGGTGAGAATCCACGAAGAGCTTGAGAAGCAACGCTACGCTGACGAGCACCTTCCATGCTCGTCGCCCGCCGTAACGTCAAAAAGAAACGACAAACCGAGACCAGAAGCAACACACTCCAAAGTACCATCGGGCTACGTGGATTACGTAGCTCATCAACCAATTCCACCTGATCATAACTTAAATCGTGGAGAGACCGCTATACAAGCCTTCCCGAAGAAGCGAATAAATTGTGCACGCGAACATTTAACGCAGCGTACACACCCACATGTTTTTTTCCACATGTGACCTAAGCCACTGTCTAGCTAGCTCAAACAAATGATTAGGAATCGTATCTTCCCCATTCACATCAAGTGCAGATGAAGATAACCCTCGAAGACGCTGCCGAAGTACATCCGGGGCCCCTCGGCGTGGACGAGAACTCGGCATCGTTGGCTCGAATGTAAGAGACGCCAATGGTACATCCAAAAGGCTCCAAGGCAGGCGTCGACACACGGTTGAGCACAACACATATATATATATATAAAAATATATAGATACCAGTATCGTGTATGATTGAATCTCAGAGTCAAAACTCAACCCTCGAGAGAAATTAATACGTTAACTGTGGCTCACGCTCTCTGGTACAGCCGCTTTCGGGTTCAGACTAGCGCCAAGACCCCCACTGCAATCTGGAGTGCCAATAAGAACGACTCTCAGGAATCAAAGTTCACATCACATATCGAATAGTACAGTTGTCAAGACGATGATGAGGCGTGAATTCTGTCTTCACGGCAGGCCGGGACTAGAGTTGAGGGCTGCTCGGAAGAGGGCCTGCCAGACAGAAAATCACAAGACTCATCCAAAACGGATTCGGACAGCAGCACGTGGGCACGCGCACTTGCAGTGCGACAGATAATACAATCGGAGCGGAGCGGAGCGGCCTGACGTCCACTCCCTGCCGGGAGCGGTCCCCTGCTGGCAGTCATAGAAACTGCCTGCAGGGAACCGCTCCAGGCAGTCATAGGAACTGCCTGCAGTCATAGAACCGCTTGCAGCATAAGACGACAAAAATGAAGCTGAGGTCAAGTACACACACACACACGATGGCATTCGCCGCGCATGGAAATCCACACTGGACGGAAGGGCGATCGTCAATACGTGGCCGCGGTGTCGTGGTCGGAGTATGATTCAGTTGAAGAGTCAAGCTGGCTGGCTCGAACGAGTCAGCAGGCCTCACCTACTCCCGGCCACCCTTCCATGACATAAACAGAAGTGCTGGCAACACTGGATGATGGAACGGGCGCGCGCTCCCACCCAACAAGCGGGATGCGCTCGCACGCGCTCGCGTGCGGCCATGCTTCCGACGACATGGCGAAGGAAACCATGGGCCGCGAGCAGGCGGAAACAGAACTTTCAGAAAAACCTGGCGTTACCCTGAGGCGACAATACGATTGAGCTCTGTCGCGCACATGCAGGCCTCCGACAGGACTGGCGAGGTCAAAGCATGCGCCGCACCCAAGCGGACACGCAACTAAACAATCTCTGCGGAAACGAGACCGACATTTGCGTCTCTCGGGAGCGGCCCCACTTCCGACGGTTGGGCAAACGAATAACATGCGCCGCGCCCAAGCGGGAGCGCCATACCCTGGCGAAGCATGCGCACTTGGGTAAGAGCGGTATTTCGCTCGCTCGCGCGCGGCCCCGTGCCCGACGAGCAGGCGAGCAAAAACCTGCACCGCGCCAAAGCGGCAGTACACTTTTCAAATTCACGCACAAATATGTGAACCTAACATGTAAAAATGTAGATGTGCCGCGGTGAGGCGACAATGGCATTGCGACAATTCGCTCGCGATATACGCCGCGTCCCCTTCCTGCCACGCATTTTGCAGGCAACGTCGACGACCAAATGTCCATGGTGTGTATATATAACATACAATTGGCATTGCGCCGCTGTCTGATGGGTAGGCTGGGAAGGGGACCGACACGGCCCTAAACCGTCGGCCAGGAGGCAGAGTGAAAGTCATACACGAATGCAATAACACGCGTAGGAGCAGGAGTCGAGCGGACCCGCCCACTGACACCCTCCCTCCTCTCAGTATAAGAATCAACGCCTGCCGCCGCAATTGTATATTGGGCCTCGCGACCCGGCGTCTGCTCCCTGCTCTCACCTGACAAATCGAAGGCGCTCGTTCGCGCGAAGCTCTGCTTCCATAAACGTGGGGAAGGGAATTCGGGGATCTACTGACCAGGGTCAATCCAAACCCGGGTCAGTCAGGATTTGCAGGATCCTGCAAGATCCCGCAAAATCCTGCAGGATCCTGCACGCTAGCCCGAGTCAATGCACCCCTGGCTCTGCAGAATCCTGCAAGATCTGGCACTCTGGCTGACCCCCGTCCCGTGAGCCCCGAGAAATCACCTGCCACGCCCGCCCTTCCGGAGCGCAGCTGACAGACATCACACACGCGGCTCTGATCCCGGCGGCTTGGCAAGGGGAAAGGACAGCCCGAGCCTCAGGGGAAGCGCAGATTTCTGGAAAGACCTGCGCGGCGGTGAGGCGAGAGGGATACTTCGCTTTCTTGCTCGCGACCCAGCCTCCAACAAGCTGGCAAGTGAACGCAATGCACCGCGCCAAATCGGGAGCGCAGCTTACAGTAAAAGCTGCACGTCGCTGAAGCGAGCTTGATATTTCCTTGCGGACGACGTGCGCCGCGCCCAAGCGGGAGCGCATCTCCTGTGCTGCGCTGCGGCGAGAGCGACATTCGCCCAGAGCGACATTTTGCCCCCTCGCGTGTGACGTGCGTTGAAATGTCGGCGCCACAAAACGTCCAGCTTGAACGGGGAAGCTTGGATTTCACACTGTGCTTTGGTCGGTAGAGTGGAGAGTCCCGCTCGGGGCTGCCAATCGCGGCGAAGGCGAGGGGAGCGGGAGCAGATGTACGCCAAGAACAAAGGCCAGGGAGCAGGAGCGGAAGGAGGCAAAACCCTATGCAGCCTCTCCCCTCCTCCGGCCCCTTCCAGGTGAGCTGGCCCCCTTGCCCCCCGAGCAGCGAGGGAGAGGGGGAGAGCCAGAGGGAGGAAGAGGAGGGATTGGAAGGGGAAGGGGGAGGAGAGAGAGGGCGCGGAGGAGCGAGGAATAGAAAGAGGTGGGGGACAGGGAGGCACGGAGTGATCGAAGGTCGTGCCTTCAGGGTGTCTGCACTGGGCAGCTCCCCGTGCACGGTGGCCACGGGGTGGCCTTGGTCCACCTCCTTGATGATATCGACGACCTTGGAGACCTTGGAGGAGGAGCGGCAGCACCCAGGCAGAGGCCTCCTCCTGAAAGAGCGAGCGCGAGCGAGCGCGCCGTCTGGGCAAAGGCCCCAGCCCGTTGGTCAGGCGCCGCGGCGGCGCCGCGGCGCCTCCCCCCGAAGGCAGGGAGGCACCGGAAGACGGGGAGAGGCGGGAGGGGCAAGGAATGGAGGGGCAGGCACCCCGAGGCGCGGCCGGACACGCGAACGAGGCTCATGGCCCAGCCGAGCCTGGGGAAAGAGTGGCTGCCCGCAGTGGGGAGGAGGCCGGCTGACCTGGACGCGATGTTGCAGCGCGTTGTCAGCTGGCACACAGCACCCGTTTGACTGGGGCTCGCTTGGCTGGACTGGCGCCTCACATCTGCGGTCGTGCCACGCGAAGCCATTAAACGTGGTATGCCAAAGAACTTGCGAAAGCAACGCGCCAATGGTGCCAACAATTCAACGCCCGACTCATGCTCGAACTGAGGACAAGGCTGCGAGACGCCCGACCGTGGACGAGAGACGGCGAAGCGACG
The DNA here is from genome assembly GCA_963575745.1 of Prorocentrum cordatum. Classification (NCBI taxonomy): domain Eukaryota; class Dinophyceae; order Prorocentrales; family Prorocentraceae; genus Prorocentrum; species Prorocentrum cordatum. The sequence goes on from CAUYUJ010004335.1 coordinate 973,426, forward strand.
GATGGAGCCTCAGCGCCTGGGGTATCCGAATCCGAAAGCGAAAGCGACCCAAGCCGCCTCCCTTTGCGAAGCACTCTCATCTTCACGCCCTCGCGTTGGCCATTGGAGAAGACTCGCTCTCAAGCCCAGACGGAGACAGCGCGGCTGTCTTCACGCCCGCGCGGGTGGCCCAAGAACGACCAACTGAGGTCGGATCATGGACCGCCCCCCGGTCGGCCAGGTCCGACTGGATCCGACGCCAGGGCCGGCGGGGCTGGCACTGCGGGGCCTTGGCCAACGTTTCCTCGAAGGGCAGGCCGTAGTACAAGCCTCGCCGGGCACGTCTGCTCGCCCCCCTCCCCTGGCGACGGTGATGGCGGCGGCGGCCATGGAAGAGGTTCTTCGACGCGCGCAACGGCCTGACAGACGGAGGGGGGAAGACGACGTCAACGGCTCGGAGCCCGCGCGGCTCGCTCGACAGGCACTTCTTCGGGGATCTGCCGCGGCAGGCTATTTCCTTCGGAGGCTTCCAGCTCCAAATCGGCCCACGACCCCGCTCCTCCCCTCCCCTGCTTCCTCTCTTTGCTCACCGCCTCTCCCCCCGCTCGCATCACTCCGTCCCTAATTACTGCCTTCCTCCCCCTCTCTTCCCCTCCCCCTTTCCCCATCCTGCGCCCCTGCTTCTCCCTTCCCCCACTTCGTCACGTCCCGTTCTGTTCCCCCTCCCTCCCCCTCCCAGCCCGACGGCGGCCAAAACCTTGGCCCACCAAGGCGCCCTCTATCCGCCCGAGCAGCGCTAGCCAGACGCACCGGCGCCCAAGCCACTGAGGCGTCCAATCGCGATATTCTCTCACCGAGCGGAGCTCCCTTTCGGACCCCTACCCGAAGCCCGAACTGCGGACGCCCGACGCCTGCTGCGTGGGTGACATCGGACATGGCGTCAGCCCGCCGTACTTCAGCTGGCTCCCGCTGAAAAGGCACGCGTTCCGCGTTGCCTTCCGCGGCCCCCGTACCGCTTTTTGACATTGTCAGGGCTGGGGGATGAGTTCAGGGAGGAGGGGGAGGAGGAGAAGGAGGATGAGGAGAACCGTATCGGGGCGAACACTTGCACGCCTCATGGGCCACCGGGCGGCGCGCGCCGCTTCCCCCTTTCGCTCTTTCGGCTCCGCAGTTGATGGTGTCTGCCGCGCGCCTCCAGTGGATATTGGAGCAATTGCAGGCAGGCAGACAGTGCAGCGCGCGCATCAATAGCCATCCCAAGAAGATCGTGTGCCATATCATTCTGCATCAGGGTTCCAGCGTTCACATGCATAATGTTGCAACGATAAGCCTGATACACAATTTGTCACAACTGGTTGATCGCTATTCAGTGGTTGATCATGGGCATCGGAATTCTGTTGGCGAGTCACGTTTCCACTATTTACAAACAGCCTTTACCTGTTCATTCCGCGGAATCCCGTATCGTCGTTGGTGCAGATCAGGAGGAATTTGGACAAATTCGTCAGCCAGGCGGCACTCGCATGTACAATTCGCATGGCCACGCCCCTGGAGGTGGTTGCGTTCCGGGTGACCTTGCGCGAGATGCTCAAAGCACACCGTCGGGAGGGACGAAGACCACAGCGGAATCACCAGAGACCGTAGTTATGCGTCGCGAAGAGGGACTCGATCCAGCTGCCATCCAAGAAACGGTACGCGACGCCAATGCTAAGGCACACGAGAAGGATAATTGCACGTCCAGGCTCATCCAGTCGGCCGAAGAAAAGGTCACGATGCTGTCTGAGTTGGTCGAATCTGCCCTTCCGGAACACCTCGGTGCGGTCTCAGCCAAAGTGTCTCGAGGCAGCGCTGGTACGGTACAAGCTGCTAGAGTCCGATACCATCACCGCATTGGCCGATGCACGGGCTGCTGTTTTGCGAGGGCCCTCTGCGACAGAGAACTCGCCGAACCAGAGCTGAACGCCACCGCCTGCAACTGGTGCATTGCAAGATCGTCTCAAAGCCGCCCAAAGCACCGTGGTCCGGGCACGGCTGACTTCGAGAAAGTGGGCTGTCATGGTTGAGCAGTTGGATTTCGACTGGGATGTGAGATAGTTTGGTTGCACATTGAAGGGCATGTGAGCTGAGCGGGGAATGCAGCAACGTTGCAGCATCTGCCTGACGCGCTGGACGCGGCTCGGAATGCCTCGTCGCCTTGCTGCGCTCGGCTCGTTTTTGTGTGCCTGTCTCTGCGGGCCCTTGTGGGCCGTTGCTTCTTGGGACGCCCTTAACCCAAGCTCCCCCCTTGCGGGCCCTCCTCCTCTTCTCCTTTCTTCCTCCTTTGCGTCCTCCCTCTTCGGGGGGTGCGTGGGCTTTGGGCTGGTCCTCTCCGTGTGGCTCTTGGTCTGGGGGATCCTCGTCGCCACTGCTTCCATCCTGCTTTTTCTCGCCCTATCCCCGTGTATAGGCTTCGACTCTCTTGCCTCAGGAACGAACGAACGAGGAGGAGGAGGAGGAGGAGGAGGAATGTTAAAGTACTGGGGAGTCGCAGCAGCAGGCGGAGGACGACGGCGGCACGAAGCCGATGAAGACGAAGGGGAAGAGAAGGAGGCTGACAGAGGGAACAAAGACCAGGAGGAGCGAAAGTAGTACAAGACAGTAACGCGCTATTTGCCAAGTCCAAGAACGATGGACTCTGAAGCAGCGGAGGACGCGCAGAGGACACAGTCCAGGATAGCTTTATAAAGTATGGCAGAGACTGCGAGGGGTATTCTGCAACAGCACACCTTGAAGAGTCATGCTGGGCTTCCTGCTCCTGGAGGAGCGGGCGGGAGCGTCCGCGTGGCCCTACAGATTACAAAGACCGCACCCGGTGGGCGGGACGGATGGGGCCACACCCGATGGAGAACCATGAATGCTCACCCGGGGTGAGACGGCAGTTGCCTTGACAAACACCGGGTCAAGGAGCGCCCGCGAGGCCGGCGAGGTCGCGTCGGGCTGGCTGGTGTCGCTGGACTCGCCGTGCTGTCGAGAGGCTTGCGCGGGGGTGTGGCTGCGTGAGCTCGCGGAGGGAACGTGGCTGCGGAAGGACGCCCGGGTGCCATCGCCCCTGCTGTCACGTTGACCTTCGTGACTGCGTCGGGCCGCGTGCGTATTGGCCGTGTGGCTCGGATGCCATCGTGCTTCGTGCTCGTCGGCCGTGTGGCCCTGGCGCCGGCTCAGAGTCGACTGTTTGGGCGGGTGGCAGATCATTCCTGCAGCAATGTTCCATACCTGGCGAAACTGCCAGGTGACATTGTACCACGACCGCAGCAATCTGCCCGATGTGTCGCACGTCGGATGCAATCAGCAGAGGAGAAGAGATCGGACACCCCAACGACTCAATCAGCCCAGGGGTCAGTGCCTCAGTGTCGCTGATGTCATCGTTTGGCAGTTCGTCGGTGGGCAGGGCACGCTTGCTCGTAATGCCCTTAAGATTAAATCATCGGCAGGAGCGTGACCCACTGGAAAATCACCAAGAGTGAGAATCGGAACTTCACCACGTCAGAATATGAATCTCTCTTTCGGCGATTCGCCTGCTCGGCCACAGGCAACTGAACCGTCGCCTAAATCACATCGTCGGCGGGAATTAGCTCAAACCCAATTGAATGGTCTAGATGAGCTGCAGCTCAACCTTCAACCCCCATCGGCCAAACATCATGGCAACCGTCTCGCGCCTAGCCAGTGTATCAGCGTCTGTGGGCGCAGTAGCCTTTCCCACCTTGCGCTGCAACCGATGGTCCCCGTGTCACTTGTACTTCGACCTGTCGGGGGGTCGCCAGAGCAGAATCAGTTACATGGCAATCGCGGGCTGCCACAGAAAGATCTCGAGGATGCTCACAGCTCGAAATCAAGGAAGATGATGGTAAGAGAAAGGGCAGCGTAGAAGGACGAAGAGGAAGAGAAGCAGAATGAGGCTTCCGAAATGCAAGCCCATTCGTGGCCAGTGGCCCTGCGACCAGGCGGCCGCGGCAAATGGGCAGCGTGGCAGTGGCGGCTTTGGTGCCACCCATGGGCCATTGTAGTTCCACTCGTTGCCAACGAGCCACATCAAAATGGCGGGGTGGTGCATCACGGCCCTCACCTGCCCCCAGCCTCCGCGGCTGCCCCTCAGATTGACTCCATCTGCTGTTGCCTCCACTGTTTTTTTTATCATCGCTGCTCGCACATCTGCATTACCAGTCTTGCTTCTCGCAGCTGCAATGCATACTAGAAGAAACACATGCGTGCCAAGGCTCCTACGTGCGGGCCAGGGGTCTGACAACAATTATCCCAGTGCGACTCTACCTAGGAGTTGGAGCCTCTAGGAAAGCAACATTAGTAGGAGCTGTAAACGCCGTGCTCCTCCTTCTCCTCATCGTCGTAGTTGTCGCAGTAGCGGTAGTAGTAGTAGTAGTAGTAGTAGTAGTAGTAGTAGTAGTAGTCGTCGTCGTCGTCGTCGTCGTCGTCGTCGTCGTCGTCGTCGTCGTCGTCGTCGTCGTCGTCGGTCGTCGTCGTCGTCGTCGTCGTCGTAGTAGTAGTAGTAGTAGTAGTAGTAGTAGTAGTGCTAGTAGTAGTCGTAGTAGCAGCAGCAGCAGCAGCAGCAGTAGTAGTAGTAGTAGCAGCAGCAGCAGCCAAGTAGTAGCAGTAGTAGTAGTAGTAGTAGTAGTAGTAGTAGTAGTAGTAGTAGTAGTAGTAGTAGTAGTAGTAGTAGTAGTAGTCGTAGTAGTAGTAGTCGTAGTAGTAGTAGTAGTAGTAGTAGAGTAGTAGTAGTAGTAGTAGTAGTAGTAGTAGTAGTAGTAGTAGTTAGTGTAGTAGTAGTAGTAGTGTAGTAGTAGTAGTAGTAGTAGTCGTAGTAGTAGTAGTAGTCGTAGTAGTAGTAGTAGTTGTAGCAGTAGTAGTGTAGTAGGAGTAGTAGTAGTAGTAGCAGGAGTAGTAGTAGTAATAGTAGTAGTAGTAGTAGTAGTCGTAGTCGTAGTAGTAGTAGTAGTACTAGTAATAGTAGTAGTAGTAGTAGTAGTAGTAGTAGTAGTTGTAGTAGTAGTAGTAGTGGTAGTAGTAGTAGTAGTAGTAGTAGTAGTGGTAGTAGTAGTAGTAGTAGTAGTAGTAGTAGCAAGTGAAGCAGCTGCAGAAGCAGGCAGCAAGTCGCCGAGACAGCAGCAACAGCAAGCAGGCACGGAGATGAGGGCGGGGCACCGGGGAGTTCTTCACATCTACATATGGATGCTGTGCTGCGCTATGCTATGCTACGCTATGCTCTGCTCTGCTATGCTATGCTATGCTATGCTGCGCAATGCCATGCTGGGCTAGGCTAGGCTATGCTATGCTATGCTGCGCTATGCTATGCTGCGCTGTGCTGTGCTATGCTATGCTATGCTTTTGCTTGCCTTCGCTTTTGCATTCACTTTTGCCTTTGCTTTTGCTTTTGCTTGGCACCCAGGGAGCGCAACTGGGGGAACCACGCGTTTGCTTTTACCTTTGCTGTTGCTTTTGCTTGGCTCCCAGGGGACTGGGGGAACCGCCCGGGGCGGTTTACACTGCCCGGCCCCTTGAAGCTACAGAGTAGGAACCCTTCTAGGCAGAGCCTAGGTAGGGAATAACGTTGGTAGATCTTTAAAAAAACAGTGAACATACACTCAAAACTTGTGTCACGAAATCTTCTGTTAAGACATTGAGACCCAGCTTCGATGGATTTCTTAACTCCGGTGCGAGACCCAGCTTTGGCCCCAGAATTTCTTAACGAATCTGGTGTTGCACTGCACCCACCGGCACGGCCAACCTGTACGACCATCCAGCACGACCACCCGGCAAGGCTACCAGCACGACAACCAGCGCGACCACCCAGCACGACCATCCCCCGAGCACGACCACCAGCACGACCAGCCACCAATACGATCACCAGCACCACCACCAGCACGACCACTGGCACAACTCCCAGGACGAGCAGCCGCACGACCACCTGGACGACCACCTGCACGACCACAAGCACAACCACCAGACGACCACCAGCACGACTACTGGCATAACCCTCAGCATGACCAGCCGCAGGACCAGCCGCACGACCACAAGCATGATCACCAGCACGACCCCGAGCGCTACTAACCACCAGCACAACTGCCAGCACGACCAACGACCAGCAGGACCACCGCACAACCACCCCCAGGACCACCTGCTCGACCACCCAGCATGACACACCATGACCTAGGTAGTGCTAGGGGTTGTGAGGCTGCGTGGGGGGTTGTGCTGGGGGGTTGTGCTTGGGGGTTGTGCTGGGGGTTGTGCTGAGAGGTAGTGCTAGGGGTTGTGAGGCTGCGTGGGGGGTTGTGCTGGGGGGTTGTGCTTGGGGGTTGTGCTGGGGGTTGTGCTGAGAGGTAGTGCTAGGGGTTGTGAGGCTGTGTGGGGGGTTGTGCTGGGGGGTTGTGCATGGGGGTTGTGCTGGGGGTTGTGCTGAGAGGTAGTTCTGGGGGTTGTGAGGCTGCGTGGGGGGTTGTGCTGGGGGGTTGTGCTTGGGGGCTGTGCTGAGAGGTAGTGCTAGGGGTTGTGAGGCTGCGTGGGGGGTTGTGCTGGGGGGTTGTGCTTGGTGGTTGTGCTGGGGGTTGTGCTGAGAGGTAGTGCTAGGGGTTGTGAGGCTGCGTGGGGGGTTGTGCTGGGGGGTTGTGCTTGGGGGTCGTGCTGGGGGTTGTGCTGAGAGGTACTGCTAGGGGTTGTGAGGCTGCGTGGGGGGTTGCGCAGGGGAGTTGTGCTTGGGGGTTGTGCTGTGGGGTTGTGAGGCTGCGTGGGGGGGTTGTGCTGGGGGGTTGTGCTTGGGGGTTGTGCGGGGGTTGTGCTGAGAGGTAGTGCTGGGGGTTGTGAGGCTGCGTGGGGGGGTTGTGCTGGGGGGTTGTGCTTGGGGGTTGTGCTGGGGGTTGTGCTGAGAGGTAGTGCTAGGGGTTGTGAGGCTGCGTGGGGGGTTGTGCGGGGGAGTTGTGCTTGGGGGTTGTGCTGGGGGTGGTGGTGCTGAGGATTGTCTCCATTCTTTCCTTCGCCCGTCACGGCTAAGAAACTGGTTCCACCTTTTGCGAATTCGCTATTCTTGGTTAAGAAATTCTGAGACCTAGCTCGGGGGAGGGAGCGTCTTAACAACAGATTGAGCGCACACACGAATTCATACACACATGAGCTTGCAAATGTATTCATCACTTGAAGATTCTGCAGAACATGTTGAAAAAAATGATTGGGCGTTTCAGTCGTGACGTCGCGGTCGAAGTAAGGGGTGCTTTCGATATTCGGTTGATGGCATCCCGCGCAAAACGGCAACTAACATCCGCACCCTGATGGCAATAATCGCATGTGAGCTCTATTCCCGCGGGGAGTGGCAACTGACACATTCATCGTCATCACCATCAAATGGCATCATCCATTTCTCATCATCCCCCTCCCCAAGTGCGAATCCTGCTCCCCTGCTTCCGCAAGTAACTGACTATCCTGTCAAGCAACATCGCTGCAACATGAACAATCCACGTTCGAAGACGAACTTCCCTCGTATGAAAAATCCCCCAAAAAATCAATGCGGGTTCGCTGGGTATACCGATCCATCAAGGGTTGGCCATGGATAATGCAATGACTGGCGCGCCTGAAGACGGAACGCCGAGCGTTTCTCCTGGAGGAGAAAGCAAAGGGGAGGGCTGGGAAAAAAGCCTGGGGCTGGGGGCAAGCCCACTAACATCCAAACCCGATGGGCAGGACAGCCGCGCGCTCCGACTCCTGAGGAGCAAGTCTGATGGGGAGCCCTGGTGCTGTTGTTTGAGCGAGCCTCGGAGGGCCCCCAATGAGAATGTGGGCATATGCGGCAACGCGGAGCACAAGTACAGAATGAAGCTCTGTTGAATCCCCCTGAGCGCAGCGTACGTCGAGAAAGAGAAATGCCATCATCTTTGAACCCTGCACAGCGAACCAATGCCAGGTAATCATGGCACAGCTGAGCAGAAGCGACAAGCAATAATCGGATCGAACAACTGATGGAATCATAAGAGGATCCGTTGCAGCAGCGCGCAACGCCTGACCTCTGGACAGGCGGGCCCAGCAGAAAAAGCCAGCGAGGATGAGGCGAGCCCAGCAGAAGAAGCCAGCAAAGATGAGAAACGAGTGTAGCACAGAGCAAGCGTCGTGGACCGTTGGGCTCGAACGCGAATTTGGCAGTTCGCATGACCAGTGCGACTGTCAAACTTGACGCCCTCCTCGCCTCCCCCTCTTCCTCATCTCGTTCCTCCTGGTCCTCCTCCTTCCTGCTCTTGCTCTTGTTGGTGCTGCTCCTGTTGCCACCTCCCACCCATCTGGAGAGCTGCGGGCCTCTGATCTGTATGCAGCCCACGACTGAATGTTTGGGGCGCTCCATTGTAGGCGCGGAGTCTGTGCGATCGCGAAGCGCACGAAAGCTTAGCGCTTCAGAGCCATACTGTCGGCACGTCCAAGAGTCATGCCAGCGCGGTGGCCCCCAAAGAGTAACGACTACGACTGGGACCCTGCGGTGGGGGCGCCATGGGGTGGGAACCTACGAGACCGGTCAAGACCCTATGTGGTCACGCCTCCTTGATTTCTTACCTCAGAGCATAAGATCGTCCTGCAGCGTTGCCGTAGGAGGGCTGCCCCAGCCACTCTGAGGCCACCTTGGAGCCATCTCGACCCTGTGAGGTACCACCATGCCGAAGCAGTGTTACCCCACTTTTGCTTGCGCGCGCAACAGCAGGGAGCCCAGTAACCTCGACCCGAAGAGACTCGGCCCTAAGATAGCGCTAGCCCCTGGGGAGAGGTCATCTTGGATGGGCCTTGCGGACGGGACCGTGTGGGGCGGGACCCGGCGGGACCATGTGGATAAGAACTCATGGTTGGGAAAATCCAAAACTTCTCCGCGCGAGCATCGCTTCCTAGAAACATGGCAAAAAAAAGCGTGACAGCCTGGAAAATCACGCCTAGACGTGACATCGTGTATTTCCACACGCTCGACATTTATACAATTACCAAGGCGCTCTCGCTCCTAGCCAGACCAGGCTGCGTGCCCTCCGTACGACGCCTCTCCGCTGTCGCGATACGCCTTGCTCTCGCGCTCTGCGTGTTGATCGAATGTTTCGCACGCCCGGCGCACGGCACCGTCCCTCGCCGCCCTACCGTGCAGACGCGCGGGCAGCAGCCACAACGCCGAGACCGAACACCGCGGAACTCCGAACCCGAATCCGCGACTCTTGAACTCCGACCTCCGTCCCAGGACGTCCCGTAACCCCCGCCACCTCTATCTGGCGGCGCGCACAAGGGAGTAGAAGGAAGGGGGGAGGCGGGGAGGCCTCTTAGAAGGAGGCTGCTTCTTAGAAGGCGCCAGCCTTATATCTACTAGTATAGATAGGGCCCGAGCCTTCTAAGAAGCAGCTTCCTTCTAAGAAGCCCCCCCCCCTCCCCACACCCCCTTGTGCGCGTGGCCGATATATTCCTCGACTCCCCCGTCGCCCCTTCGCCTCGTCTTCCCCTGCACCCCTCCGTTCCCTGGCCAGCAGCCGCTCAACACTGGCCCACGGGCCCGTCCCAACGCACCATCCCAGCAGATTCTCGAACCGCGCCCAGCTGCAGTGACGGACCAAAAAACGAATGAGCGCAGGGCAATCCAGGCACCCGCGCGCGTGGGGCCGCAAGCGCGCACGAAGACCGGGAGGGAGAGGGGGAGGAGGGGGACCAGTGCAAACCCAAGACCCATCCACGATATTGCAATCAACCCTCCCTCCAAGCTCCCTCTTCATAGGCCCCTCAAAGGGTTCATTTTCGCCGAAAGAAGCGCTCCGTTGGAAGACAACGGTTTGAAAAGCTGTGCCGGGACACCACTGCTGGGACTTTAACGCCGCGGATCACCGTCACTGTTGTGTCATCACGGTCCTGAGTCGCGCCAGAACACCCTTTCATGGGACTTCGACACCACGGATTAGCGTAACTGCTGCGCCCTGACAATCCGACATCGTGCCAAAACATCATTTTGGGTGACGGCATCCGTGATTTTCCTTGAAACAGGTGAATTATTCTTACGAATGTGCGCGGCGATATGGCGAGAGACACATTGTGAGAACAACCTGCCCTCAATCAGTGAGGACCTTGCAGCTTTTTAGCAAAACTGTGCGCGGCACTAAAACGATAACCACATTTTGAAAACAACCCGCCCTCAATCCGTGAAGCTCTTGCCAATGTTGAAAAATGCGCGCGCCGCTAAGGAGAGAACCACAGTTTGAAAACGAGCCACCCTCACTTCGCAAGTCTCTTGCAAATTGTGAAGACGGATGTGCGCGGCGCTAGAGCAAAAAACACGTGTTCAAAACTACCCGTCAAGGTTTCGCAATTTTTGACACGGGCTTGCGCGGCGCAAAGGCGAGAACCTCATGTTGAAAAGGACCCGCCTTCCATCCGTGAAGCTGTTGCAAATTTGAAGCTTCAATCTCATACGTGGTGATGGGATCTCAAGCGAAACGCATGGCCTGCCCTTCCGATCAGTCTCGGGGTGCGACAGGGTGAAGTTATTCATAAGGAAACAATTGGAGGAGGACGGGGAGGAGGAGGCGGAGGAGGAGGAGGAGGAAGGAGGACCAATGTAAACCCAAGACTCGTTAACGATGTTGGAACTAACCCTCCACCCAAGCTCCCTCAGCACAGGCCCCTACAAGGCTTCCTTTTCACTGAAGGAACTGCCCATGGGGGGACAACTGTTTGAAGATGCGAAAGCGTGCCAAAACTGCATTTTCGGGACTTCAGAATCACGAATGAAACTGACTGGTGCATCCTAGTTTCTGGTACGGTACATGGGAACCCGTGAAACTCTTGCAAATGTTCAGAACGAGTGTGCGCGGCGCTAATTATGGCGAGAGACACATTTTGAAACGGAGCCGCCATCAATCCGTGAAACTTCTGTAGATGTTTAACGTGGGCGGCGCTCAGGCGAGAGCCACATTTTGAAAACAACCCGTCCTCAATCCGTGAAGCTCTTGCACATGTTTGAAAACGAATGCGCGCGGCGCTAAATGGACAACCACATTTGAAAACGAACCGCCCTCACTCCGTGAAGCTCTTTCAAGCTTTCCAAACGGATGGGCGCGGCGCTAAAGCGAGAACCACATAATAAAAGCCAATCCCAAACCCGTTGAAAGTTCGAAAATTTGTAGACGACTGCGCGCGACGCTAAGGCGAGAGCCAAATTTCAAAACCACACGCCCTCCATCTGTGAAACTGTTGTCACTCTGTAAGCTTCAGGGTCATACGTGATAAGGGAATCTCAGGCGAAACGCCCGGCCCGCCCTTTCGACCAGCCTCTGGGTGCGACAAGGGGACGAGATTGAATGAGGAAAAGGAATGGAAGACAAGGAGGAGGAGGAAGAGGAAAAGGAGGACGAGGAGGAGGAGGAGGTTGGCGTGCCCCAACGGAAGGGGCCAGAATCCTGGCGCCACGGCACGAGCGTGAGGACAGGGCGCACATGCGGGCAAGGGGCGCAGCTGCGCCCCAGCTGGAGATGGAGAAGGGGGGGGGAAGCGCGGATTTATTGTTTGATTCCAAAATGGGCCGCCAGTGGTAAGATCCCCGGGGCAGGGCTGAACGAATGGAGGGGCCCGCATCCGCTGATCCCATGTAGGTCTCCAGGCGTGTGAAATCTGACCCCCCATAATCCCCTTCCCTGGGGCCCCGAACTGCGCGTTTGACTCTCCCCCCTTGCACGGCGCGACCCCCGGCCGAACCTCACCAAGGGGGGTCTGGTCCTCCTTCGGCCCCCTGTGGAGCGTCAAGACGGCCCCTGAGGCCTCCCATGAGGCCCCCCAGGCGGTGCAAGAGGGCCCCCAATCGCCGAAATATCGCCCCAAGACGCCCAAGATGGCGCCCAGGCGGCCCAAGGTGCCTCCAAGATGCCCCAAGAGGCCTCCAAGAAACCCCCTCTAGAGGCCCCCCCAAACAAAAATCGTACCATTCCTGTGGGAAAGCGTGCATTTTCAGCATATTTACCTTTTGGGCTTTCGCTGCGTCCAAGACGGCCCAAGAGGCTCCCAAAAAAGTCCCAACATTGCCAAAGAGGACCCCAAGACGGCCACACAAACCCCCAAGACGACCCAAGAGGGCCCCATGACGGCCCCACGAGGGGGCCCGCAAGGTAACCCGAACGGAAATTGCGAGCCTCAAGCCCCAAGACGCCCCCAGGCTGTCTCAATTAAAAAACCCGTGAGGCCCCAAGGGGGCCGCTAAAGGACCCCAAGACCTCTCCAGGAGGCCCCCAAGAGTGCCAAAAACTGTTTCTAAAACGCCCCCGAAAGGGTTCACACGAGACCCCCCACCAGCCATCCGAATGGCCGCATACCCACAAACCACACACGGGTGATGGATGGGCCGCAGGCCCGTTTTTCTGCTGTTTTGATAGACGCTCGCCGTCGGTGAACGTGGATTGTCGCCCGTTTCCCCATGCGTAAGCGGCGGACATTGCGAATGTCAGCCGCGAAAAATACCATGACTCGAAGAGGCATCCTTCAGCACTCTGACACTGTCCCCCCGTCAATTCCCCAAGAACATTCGAAGAGACCCCGCGAAACAGCCCTGATTCTGACCCAGGACCATGCCGGGGTGGACCGAATGCCACGAAAGATTTCACGGTCTGGGAGCCCGCGCAGCGTCTCCAGATCCAGGGTGACAACATGCGTTGCGGGGGTGCCGGAATCGCCCAGCACGGCCACCAGAGGCTTGAGTTAAGGCCGCAAAACCAGATCCAGAGTTTTCCTCCTCCTCCTCTTCTTCCTCCTCCCTGTCCTCCTCCACCTCCATATCCCCCCTTTTTCCCCGTTCCCCCCTGCGGCCCCGAATATTCGCGCGCTGCGACAAGCACTTCAGCGGGCCTCGCGCGCGCGACTTGCACTTCAGGGTGCCCTTTCTGGTGGGGGCGCGCGAAATGCGGCCCAACGAAGGACTAACATTTCGAGAGCTTCCGCTTGCAGGTGCTGGAGCACTCGAAAGCTTGCTAACTTCGCGCAATGAAGCCGCGATCCAAGCAAGCCGCGCATGCGACTTCCCTTCCCTTCGTCACACGTTCCGTTTCCTGCGCGCCACTGGCGTGGCCCTGCCGCGGGAACTTCAGACTGCACGCCGCGCGCGTCGATTTTCGCTCGAGCCGTTTTGCCGCATCGGCCACTTCTTTCGCAGTGATGCCGAGCTTGTGGCATTCCCCACGCAGCATTCGAAGCCCTTGCTCCATCCGTTGGTGCACCACCTGGTTCTTGCTCGAACGATCGGCGTCCCAGAGCGTCACCCCGCATCCTGGCGCACCGCGCGCCAGCGGCTTTGCTTCCGCCCCTGCTTTCTTTTTGCGATTCGCCGCCTCGTAATTGGCTCTCCGCGCCGCCCTCGCCCTCTCCTCCGCTCGCCTCCTATGCGGCCTTTTTCACCACTTCCTGCAGCCGCTTTCTGCGCCCCCGACACTTCCGCCCCGTCGTCGAAAATCGCCGAGCACTCCGAGTTCTGCGCAGACCGCGCGCCCCCCCACGTCGCGGAGCCAGCGCGCGACTTCCGCCGGCCCGTCTGGCCCGCGCATTTCCCGCAATACTTCCTCCAAGCGTGCTATTGCGCTCCTCCGCGCTCCCTGCCCCCTCGCCGCCCCCGGGCCCGCCGCCCGGCGACGCCCTTGCTTCCTCGTCGCATCCGTCGCCGCGTCGCCCGCGCGCAACACGTCCCGCGCCACTTTTCACCCGCGCTTTTCATCTCCGAAGTGCAATCCTTGCAGGGCGCTTGCAGAACGCTGGCCTATCCTGTCTCTGGAACTAATGCATCGTGAACGCATCCTCTGACCGCCTCCGTTTGCGCCGCCCGCGCTCGCCTCGCGGCGCCAGACCCGCCCCCCGCTCTCCCCGGCCCGCGCGCTCTCCTCGAAGAACGCCGCGCCTTTCTCGCGCCGGCCATCTCGCCTTCGCCGCAAGGCTTCCGATCGGAAGGCGGGGGGCCCAGCGGGGGACCCAAGGGGGCCCAATGGGCTCCCCCGCCGTCGCCCCCGCGCGATGGCTGCGCAACTCGATATCGAACTCGCTCCGCGCCCTCTCCCAAGGCCCGCTATCGCCGAGCTCTTTGTCCGCCCTCGCGCAGCGAGCGCCGTCGCCGCGAACGACGGCACGACCGTGGGCCTGGCGCGTTTCGTGGACGACGCCAGATGCTTCGATGCCCGCCCAAGAACCACCCGTGCCCAGTCGATGGGGATCTGGCATGCAGCCCCGGCCCCCAACCTGGGAGGTGCCAGCCTTTCGCGCGGGTGGTCCAGCGCGACGACCCCAGGCAAACGCAACGAGACCTCCTCGTCTTCACGCCCTCGCCCTCGCGCGTGGCCCCCCAGGCAGCGGCTTCTTCGACCGGCCCAGGCGATGCCCCAGTGCCCAGGCGGCGGCCGGCGGGGGCCACCCGGGGCAAGCTTGCGCACTCCTTATCGCGGTGCCCCAGCCGCCGCATGCGTCCCCCAGCGCGCACGGCCGCCTCTGCCCCCCCCCCCCGCGCGGCAAGGGCGGGGCCCTTGCTGCGACCCAAAGCAGTTGCTATCCTCGCTTTTTCGCACAGCGTGGCCCCGTGTTTCCCGACCTGGCATCGAATGTCCTGGTTGGACAAAATAACAACGGTGACGACAAATTTCTCTTCGCGAGATCGCGCGTCGCCCGGCGAAGTCGCAGCGAGATTTCCCGTCGCTCGCTCCGCTCTGCGCGCCTCGCACTCCCGCGCGCGATTTTCCCGAATTGCCTTTGCGTTCACTCGACAGCGCAAGCCCCCCCACTTCTGGGCGCCGTTCGCCCGCGACCCTGACGCGCCCGTTCGCCTGCCGCGCGGGAACTTGCGCGTTCGTTCAGCCAACGCCCCTCGACCAAACTCGTCGCGCACTCCTAGGAACCGCGCGTCCTGGCCCTCCTCGCGCTGGCGCTCTGTCAACCCCGCAATCCCCTGCGCTGCCCCTTCGCCCCCCCCCCACCCCGGGAGATCTGCTTGCCGCGGCGCGCGCCCCCTCGCAATCTTCAGGCGCAACTCCCGACGGCGGCTCCAAGTGATAAGAATCTCTGTCGAACAACGCGCTCGCGCCCCCGAGCGGCATGTCCGCGCCGCCCCCCCGCCTTCGCGTCGCTCGCTGCTGACGCGCACGACCGCAGATGCGAATCTACCCCCGCAGGGAAGTTCGCAATCGCCATGCTCGCCTCGTCGGCGCTCAGCCACTTCGGCCGTGACATTGGCAACGCGGTCATGTCCTGTTTCGTCTCCCTCCTCGCCACCGCGCTTCAATCGCCCTCGCGCCGGGCCCCGTCGCCCTGTTCGCGCCTGCGCCAGACGCACTGTGGATCGCATTCCCGTCGAGGGGTCACGCATTCATTGCCTTCAAAATCAGCTGCCTGGAAATCTATGCCGCGCGTCCATCCCGTCTCCTTCTCGAGAAGTTCCTCCCGGATCTCGTCTGCGGCGAGGCTCTCCTCGGTCCCTGGGCCGCCGCGCAGTGCCCGCGGGAGGGCCCGCATGTCGGCGCGTCTCTGGCCCGCCTTCGCCCGCCCCGCAGGGGCCGGGAATTCCCGCGCCAGAATCCGATCGGCCACCTTCTCCATGATCATGCGTTGACCGGCGTTCAGACGCCATCCACAAGCCCATATTTCCACTTGCGCGCGCAGGTTGCCGTTGCCGCCCTTCTCGCCGCCGCCCCCAGTCGCCCCCCCTGCGCCGCCCCCTTCTGGGGCCCTCGTCGCCGCGGCCGCCGCCTGCGCGCTCTGCGCTGCAGTCGTCCCGCCTCAACGCGCCGCCCCCGCTGCGCTTCTTTCGTTTCCCGCTCTTCCGACCCGCGCCCTCGCCCTGCGCGGCGTCGCCCCTCGCCCTCGCCCGCCGACTGTTTTCCGCCCGCCTCGACTGCGTCTGCCGGTCCGTCTTCTCTCTCCATGGGCGGGTCCCCGCAGCTCGTCTCCCGCCTCGCGGACGCGTCGACGACTCTCGGGCCGCCGCGCAGCTCCTGCTCTCGCGTCGCGACGTCTTCTTCCGCGACTGGTTGCAAGTCCACGAAGCCCATCTGCGCAATGTTGGACGCGCCTCTGAGACTCTTCGCCCCCCCACGCGGCCCGCCTTTCGTCGGCCACTCCATCGACGCCTCCGCCCGAGACCCGCGCGCCCCGCGGAAGCCCGCAGGCGCGACGCTCCACGCCCCGCGCCTTCTCGCAAGGGAAACGCTCGAAAATGCGCCGTCAGCAGGAGCGCCCCGCGCCAAAGCCCGCGCGCGTCGGGGCTTCCATCTCGGAAACATCGGGGAACGACGCCCTCGCATCTCGTCCGCCTTCGTTCGCCGCGCTGTCGACTTCTGCCACCGCGTTCGCCCCGCGCGGCGCGCCGCCTCCGCCAGCTAGCACTTCCTCGCGGCATGCGTCGCGAACTTTCTGAGCGCCCGACGGCGTCGACGCCGCTCGGTACTCGTCGCAACCAGCTGCCGGCAGCCCCCGCTCGCCACGCGGAAAGGCCGCCAGTTCCACGCGCCAGCACCGCAGGAACTCACGCAGCGATAGAGCAGCCAGGTGAGGCGCCCCGGGTTCGTCTACTGGGCGCGCGCCGCGCAAACGCACGGGGCTTTTCAAAAAAACGGTTCGCATTGTCTTCGAAACCTCCTGTCGATCCGCCCCCAATGTTCCCAGCGCGGCCGCGGCCGCGCCTTCTCCGTCTCCGCGCGGGCGCTCGGCCAGGAACACTACTTCTGCCACCGGCATCATGGCTGCTTTCGCTGCGAACATGCCGTCGGCCGCAGCGACGTCTCTGCGGCCCCCGTGCACGCGCGAGTTCGCGCTCGCCTGGGCCGACCCTCGCGGCCCCCTTGACACTCGACGCCGTCTCTCCGCCTCCACTCTCGCTCCGCGCCGGCGACCTATCAGACGGGCGCGGCAAGCCAGAACCACCGAAACATCGCTCGAAGACGCTCTCGACGGCCTCTGGGCGGCCCAGAACGCCTCCAAGACGCCTCCCCCGAGGACTCTCGAGAGGGCCCGGAGAGGCCACAGTCACTCATGTTCCCGAAGAATGTGCTGCATCATTTCGGCGCTGTGACCCCCGCAGCTTCCGGGCGCTCTCAGACAGCCCCAGAAGGCCCAATGATGGCCCGAATATGGCCCAAGTAGGCCCGCCCCAGGGAACGCCGAAACGGCCCCGGAGGACCCCGAGACGGCCCGCGAGGCCTCGACAGCGGCTCAAGATGGTCTGAAGAACGCCCTGGGAAAGCCGTAGCAAGGGGTTCCAAACACGGCCACCGGAATCAATAAGAAAACGTAGAAACGCAGCCGACGTCGTCACTCCCTTGAACGCGGCCGCGATCATGTACGTGATCGTCGTCGCAGATTCGCCGAATTCGCGTTCAGGCTTGAAAGATCGAGGTTGCTCGAAAGTCTTAGTCCCTCGTGGGGCTCGTCGCCGCGGTTCGGCAATGCCGCTGCCGAGGAATCCACCGACCCTCTTCGGGGTCCTCGGCTTGCGACACCCCCCCAAAGACTTGTTTGCGCTATCCTGAGAGGCCAAGATGACTCAATACGATCTCACAGATGACGCCCAGCCAGCCCCAATCGGTGACAGATGGAGCCCAAGCCGCGCGCCAAGATGCTCTCCCAGACGGCCTCGACGACGCAATGCAAGGTCCCTGGCTAAATCAAGAGGTTGGCGGGCGTGGCGTCAGCCTATAGAGTCTTGACTCTATCCGGGAAAGGGTACAGACCCCGCGGACCGTTGAAGGCGCATGCTGGCTCGGGGATCTCACCCCCCCGCTCCCACTAGCTGAACTACTCGACTGGCCCGCTAAATGGATGTCTTTACGTGCCGCCCCTGCTCGCTCCATCGCCCTTCTTAGCGAACCGATTGCATCTGGGCTCTAAGGAGGGGTGGCGCCCCGAAGGGAAAACCAAACCGGCGGGGGCAGATGTCCAGTGACTCTCGGGGGCATGGATGC
>CAUYUJ010004335.1:993855-1026355 GCA_963575745.1 Prorocentrum cordatum
GTAGTAATAGTAGTGATGATGGTAGTAGCATTAATAGTATTAGTAGAATTAATAGTAGTAGTAGTAGTAGTAGTAGTAGTAGTAGTAGTGGTAGTAGTAGTAGTAGTAGTAGTCGTCGTCGTCGTCGTCGTCGCCGTCGTCGTTGTAGTGGCAGTAGCAGTAGGAATAGTTGTAGTAGTAGTAGTAGTAGTGGTAGTAGTAGCGGTAGTCGTAGTAGTAGTAGTAGTAGTAGTAGTAGTTGTAGTAGTAGTAGTAGTAGTGGTGGTAATCGACGCAGTTTCTGTCGCAGTGGCGGCCGTAGTCGCGCTACAAGTAGTAGCAGCTGCGGTAGAAGCAGCAGCCGTACCCGTAGCTGTAGTAGTAGTCGTAGTTGCAGAGGCAATACTCATCCCATCCAGTAGTAGTAGTAGTAGTAGTAATAGTAGTAGCAGCAGTAGTAGTAGTAGTAGTAATAGTAGTAGTAGTAGTAGCAGTAGTGGTAGTACTAGTAGTAGTAGTATTAGTAGTAGTAGTAGTAGTAGTAGTAGTAGTAGTAGTAGTGGTAGTAGTAGTAGTAGTAGTAGTAGTGGTAGTCGTAACAGTAACAGTAGTAGTAGTAGTAGTAGTAGTAGAAGTAGTAGTAGTAGTAGTAGTAGTAGTAGTAGTAAGAGTAGTAGTAGTAGTAATAGTAGTAGTAGTAGTAGTAGTAATAGTAGCCGTAGTAATCGTAATAGTAGTAGTAGTAGTAGTCGTAGTAGTAGCCGTAGTAGTAGTAGTAGTAGTAGTAGTAGTAGCAGCAGCAGTAGTAGTAGTAGCAGTAGTAGTAGTAGTAGTAGTAGTTATAGTAGTCGTAGTCGTAGCAGGAGTTAAAAGGCTAGAAATATCAATGATATCGGAACTAGAAGATGGTATCAATCCTGAAGCGAATCTAACGGCGGAGTGGTCGTGATGGTGTTACTGGTGATAGTCACTGTTGTAGAAATATAGATAGTGGTAATGGTAGCGATACTACGACATGGCAAATATTCGTTGGTGGTCCTGTGCGTCACCGTGTCCGTGTGCACAACAACCACTGCACGTCACAGCGTCCTTGTACACGTAGCAAACGCGTGCACAACACCGCCTTTGTAAAACACGCTGACTGCGCAACCAAAACAACCACCGCAGCGTCCGGCGCACGCGTGCAATACAACGCCTGTGCAGCACCCAAAGGCCAGTGTACAGCCCCAAGTTCCCGACGAGGCCCGACCTCTGGGAAATCGTGGTGGGCCCGGACCTGTCTAAGTAGATACGTGCCTTATTTGCGATTAGTGACTTTTCTCGGACGCGTCCCTTCATTTTGCATGTTGGGCCCACAGTGCTCGCGTGCACCACAGCGCCTGTACAACATGATGCTTGCGCAACCACAACATACGAATGCACCACAGCGCCGGGCACCTGCGACTTCCACCATGCTTGTTCACACCACAAAGACTGTTTCCAAAATCCCGTCGAGGCCAAACTCCGTGGGGTCGAACGTATCAACTTCAATCGACGGCACTTGTGATTATTGATGTTTGCCCAGAGAATGGGCATGTATTTTGGGCCCGCTGTGTCTGCGTGCAGAATAACGCCAGTGTGCAACACAATGCCTGTGCACCAGCCGACTGCGCCACAGCGTTTGGCGCCTGCGGCCACCACAAAACTTGTATACATCCCCAAATTCCCGACGGTGCTCAAACTCCAGAAAGCCGTTGTGGGCCTGGGCTTTTCGAATAAAATGCGCTAGCTTTTTGTGAATATCGACTCCCGGCCTGGGGCACGGGCCGTCCTTTTATTTGGGCCCGCAATGAACTCGTGCACCACAGCTCTGGTGGTCAGCACGATGCTTGCGCCACCATAGCAGCCGTATCAACACCACCGCCACTGAGTCCTGCGCTCACGACTGTGCCTGTGTACGCGCCTGCGTGCACCACGAAGCATGTCACCTCCAGGAGTCCCGACGGGGAACACCAACTTTGCCCACAACGCCTGCGTACAGTACATCAACTGTGAGCACCACGGCGCTTGCGCACAGCATAACGCCTGTGCTCACGACAACGCCTGCATACATCACGGCGCTGGCAGCTACGAGCGTTGCGCTACGAGCACCACTCCAAAGAACGCGAGCGCAGCGTTACCTCGCAAATGCCATAGCGCCTGTGAAGACCACAGCATGCCTGTTTGAACACCAAGCAAGCCTGCGAGCGCTACAAGACGCCCATCGTCGCCCCGGGACGGCAACCGTGACGTGATCTGAGAGGGGGCCGGTGCCGATCATGCCATTTATCGCCCAAAGGAACAAAAAACAACAGGCTCAGGGCTAGGCGTGGGCAAGGGGGAGGACAAGATGGATGAGGAGAATGATGATGAGGGGAGGGGGGGAGGAGGGGGAGGTCGTCGTTGTCCTTCCCCCTTCGTGCCCACCTTCGCGACGGCGCTATCTTCTGGCAGCCCGCCCCAGCTGTACACTGTGTTCATCACGTAGATGCCCTTCTCCCACAGCACGTCCAACACCTCGGTGTCGTTGATGGCCTCGTGGCGGCGGAGGCAGGCTCGTGGTGGCGCGCAGTTTTGCACGCGGATGCGTTTTTGAGGAAGAACCGTATAGCAGGCGTCCCCGTTGATAAAGATGGGGGATGTTATTTGACTGCGGAGCAATCGATTCGCTGATTAATTCGGAAAAAATTTACGTCACCACGGTATGAGCAGACGCGCGCGTTCAATATCAAGATACATAAAATAATAAACGGGGATATTACATTCATGGCAAATCTTGCGAAAACCGTGGGGGATGATGGACTGCGGCCGCGTGCGTTCAACCCGTGGGCAGAAGCGAACCGGGACGCCCAGTGAGCAATCTGCCTTAAACGACCAATTACTACAAGGCCAAGGGGATGCGACGTTGAGACTGATCCGTTTGCGGCAAGGTCGGGAATTTTTAGGCAGGAATTGAAGTCCAGCTTGGCTTAGATCCGCTAGCCTACCTTGTCCGCAGTACTGACGAGTTAACTACTCCAGCGCTTACCTTCGCGAAACTGACCTGAATGTTCCACATTCCCAGTTTGTGAAGGTGGGCATCAAGGATTTGTATTTGGATGGGGGCCACAGATCGATTGCAGCCTCGAGTAAACTTCTCTTCAAAGAGCTGTGCCGAAAGGAATTAGGTGAACTGCTCGAGCGCATCTTGTTCCATCAGTAAGTGGACAGCGGCCACTTGGAGGATAATGAAATACGGCAGGTCCAGACACGAAGTGGAACCGGACAAGCACATTGTGGCGAACTGAATGGTGTGTATTTCTATGAGCTGGTCGAGCGTAGGTTTGCGTGCAAACTGAACGTGCGCGAAACGTACCAAGTATAAGGGCACACTCGGTACCACGATGACCTGCTAATAGTATGTTAGAATGCGCATATGTTCGGCGAGTGGTTTCGTTCAAACATCTGGCAGCCGTGGCGTATCAGATAGAGATAGAGCCTTGGAGCAAGACCGAGGTACACATGCTGAAGGTCACTGTGTTCAAAGGGGCGCGCTTTTGAGCGAGGCACGTGCTGGGCGTGAAGCCGTATATGAAGATTCCAGCCGAAAGGTGCCGCTGGCGCCATCCACTGCGCACCCACGAGCAGTCCATAACATTTGGCCCACAGCACATGTTTACAGACCCCGTGCAAGGAATAGCTCTGCAACCATATCTGCAGCAGCAGAGCCCGAGTTGCTTGGCACATTCTCTCACCATGGGCTCCTTAGTCGGTGGTGGTGAGAGCAAGCGCGATCAAGTACTACTCGCCGCCGCCAATGGATCCGACAGCACGGAAGGTAGCAAAGAAGGTCTGGCTGAGCATCCCATGCAACCACACATTGTGAATGATCTGTGTGCCGGATGTCTAGAAGGGGATCGTGGACAGCTGGCCCATGTTGTCAAAAGGCATCAGAAGACCTGCCGACATCATCATGGCATGGCGCGCCAGAAGGCCCTGTCTCCATGTAGTGTCATATGACGGATAAAAGTTCGGCGCTATTCGATGATCACACTTGTATTGCAGAGGCTGCTGTAAGTCCAACACTCGGATGACACGTTCTGCTTCGTTGTTGGATCTGGAATGTTGCTCAACAGAAGAATCGAACACAAGAGGGGGCGCGATCCACCGTCGCTGGCCTGGAAGAAACCTCCATCGGGAGGTCTGAAACCAGGGGGCCCTTCCCTTGCTTGCAAAAATATACTGGCGAAGGACCCAATCATATGCATTGGTGAGTGCCGCGTTGTGGGTTCCGCTCTCGGTGGAGCACCCTGCGGGGCCACGACCCTCGTGAGGGGTGTGCCGAAATGGGCGGGGGACGCATGCGGACCCTGCCGCTGGGGCCTTCGGTGGAGCTCCGTGTGGGGCCACGATCCTCGTGAGGGGTGTGCCGAAATGGGCGAAGGGACGCATGCAGACCCTGCCGCTGGGGCCTTCGATGGAGCTCCCTGCGGGGCCACGACCCTCGTGAGGGGTGTGCCGAAATGGGCGGGGGACGCACGCGGACCCTTCCGCTGGGGCCTTCGGTGGAGCTCCCTATGGGGCCAGGATCCTCGTGAGGGGTGTGCCGAAAGGGGCGGGGGGACGCATGCGGACCCTGCCGCTGGGGCCGTCTGTTTGGAATACCCTCTGGGAAGGCGAGAATGTCAGCTCCCCCATACCGCGAGCGCGGCGGCGGCACCTTGAATGGAGCACTGCCGCAGGCCTTCAAGCCCGTGGGCGCTGGATGGGGGCGTCTGCGCGGCAGGGGAACGGCGGGGAGGGCGGCGCCCTCGCCCGTCGCAGCGGAGGCGGTGGTCTCAGTGGTTGCATGGAGACTTCTGGAGCTACCGACAGCGGAGAGCGCAGTGCTGGCGCGGGCGCGTCGGGGACCCCGCCCGGCTCGACCGAGGGGAAACAACGCGTCGCTGGCGACCGCCGTTCGGGGGGGAGGCAATTCTGTGCCCCGACTGGGCTGAGTCGCGCGCATGCTGCGGCGCGGGCCCCCCCCGGTCGCGCGCCGTCCGAGTCCCCGCTCGCGGCCGGCGGCGGGGGGCGGAGGGGGCCGGCGGAGGGGGCGCCGGACATGGGGGGGTCGCTACCAGTAGAAGTGCCTCGCGGGAGGTCGGCGCCCAGCATGGGCGCGGCCAGGGCGGCGTCGCGGGCCAGTTGCGCAAGGGCGCTCTGGGCCTCGGGCGACGCGCGACGGGCGGCCTCGCCGAGGATGCGCGCGCGGGCTAAATCGGCGACGCAGGTGCCAGGGATGCTCCGACATGGGGAGAAGCTGTCGAAGTGCGCTGGGCGTGACTGGGGCCCCTGGTCCCGCGCCTTGAGAGGGCGTTGACGCCTGGGAGCCGCGAGGATGCCGAGTTCCTTGTAGAGGGCGCACGTGTCCACGATGCCCAGCGGGGCGTTGAGCTTGCCGCGTCCGATCGGGTCGAGCATCCAGGCGGCCGTGGCCATCGGCCACTGCCAATGGGTCGGCGGTCCGCTAGGCGACACGGACAGCGCCGCGCCGCGCGTCTGAATCCATGCGGCGAAGGCGGCGATGCGTGACGAAAGGAAGTAGGCGGCGTAGATCCCAAGAGCTGCAGTAGCCGCGCGATCCGCGAACCTGCGGGGCTTTCGGGGAATTTCCCACGATTGGGGGCCCGGGGAAGCCCCTGAAGCGTAGCGGGGCCCCTCGGCCGGTCGCGCGGTCGGGGAGGGCCCCGCAGCACTCCGTCCGCCGCGGCGCTCCGCGAAGCGTTGGCCCCGGCAAGAGCAGCAGCGGCAGCTCGTTCCTTGGGCGGGGCGACGTCGACGACTGCCCTCGGCGGCGGGGGGGTCGGCGCGGGGCGCCGGGGCGCCTGAGCCGCCCCGCAAGCGCCGTGGGCCACGACGGAGGCGACGTGGTCGGCCCCGGCCGCGAGGGATGCCCGTCGTGCAGCGTCGGCAGGAGAAAAAACAGTCACCCAGCCCAGAAAGGGCGGGGGGACATCGCCCTTCTGGCCAGGGGTCGCGACTGATAGGCGCCCACCGGAAGCGACAGCCAGCGCGGCGAGCTCGCCCGGAGGGGGAGTGAGATGCAGCGCGCGGAGCCCAGCGTCTGGGCAGCTCGGCGACGGGGGCTGCAGTTGCGGGCTGGTGCCCTGGAAGTCCAGGCGGACGCGGCGAGGACGCAGTCCTCCCCGATTTGTCGGGATGGAGGAGGGCGCCGGCGCGACGCGCCCGCGCGGGCGCGGCAACCAGAGTCTGCGAATGATCCGGGCGCGGATGGCGCCGACGACGACGGCGTCTCGGAGCCCAGCGTCGGGGGCCTGCCCGACCATGGGAGAGCGCGCCATGGCGGACGGCGCGGGCTCGCCGCGGGGGCCCCGTTGGTGTCCAGCGGGGTGAGTTTGACGAGCTCCAGGCGCTCGGCCAGACGATCGCGCCTAGGGGGTCACTCTGCGAGGCGACGGGAGATGACTTATGCCCCTGGCAGCGCGTGAGATTGGACCGCTGCTCATGGATCTCGTTGCAGGGGTGCACCAGGTTGAAGTGCCGTGGGCAGGTGCGCCTCCGCCGCCGCGAAACGACACGACAACCATTCCCCAAGTCTGCGGCAAGACTCCAAGACTCGTGTCTGGGTGTTTGGCGCATGGTGGCGTAAGGGGCATTCCACAACGTTTGGTCCAAACGTGCGCGACAGCTCAGCTCTGGCGTCTTGGGCAATTACCTGATTGAGGGGAAGAGCTATCCAACGCAGGTGGCGCCCAGCCGATGGGTCGCGGAGTCTGTCGAGAGCTCGGAGGGCCTGTTGAGCACCAGGAGCGGCCGAGATGGGCGTAATGGTGCGCGTCCTTTGGGCACGGGCCGCTCCAGACAGGCCAGCGGACCCCTCCGCGCCAACAATGGTGCCGGGGGCGTGGGAGCGACTAGCCCCGATGATGCCCTCGGTGGGGATGGGGCCGGCCGAGAACAGGAGGATGCCGTCGCGTGCGAAGCGGACCTTGATGCGAAAGTCGGCGGCAACGGTGTTGGCAGTCATGTGCGCCCGAGCGAGACCGCCGTGCCTGATGGGTATGTGGGTGTGCTCAACGGCGCTGTCCTCGATCCAGCAGGGCAAGTGGTCGGAATATCCGACCGCGGGAGAGCGTGGATCCATTGCTCGAGGTCCGGAACCGCAGTGGAGACGCTTGGAACGCCAAAGGGATCGACGAGGCGCACGGGGTGGTGCAAAAGTGGCTGCACACCCGCAGCCACTAGGGAAGGGCGGTCACGTGGAAGGCGTGCACAGTGGTGGCGCGGACGCTGTGCGACTTGAGCGCGCGGAGAAGGAGCGTGTGGCGATGTGACGCGGGGGGTGCGAAGAGAAAGGGGGTCCTGCCAGTGCAGGGTGGCCGGCGGCGGGACGGCGTGTCGAACAGGCTGTTCTCGCGTGGCGATGTGGAGCGTGAGAAGCTCAAGGTACCAGCCTGCTTGCCTGTGCCTTGGGTTACCGATAGCGACGAGGTTCTGGGCCTCGCCATGCATGCAGTGGCCCCCGAGTCTGCGGGCCGCGAAAGGAAGCCCCACGGCGGCGGGGGTGTAGGAGTTGACGGTGCCGTGGGCGCCGCCAAGGGCGGATTGCGGAGTGGGGGCCCCTGCCCTCGGAGCGCCAGCGCTCTCGTCTGGGCGAGCGGGTTGCGCGGGTTGCCCGGGTTGCTTTCCTGGGTTGGCTGTGCCACACACACACACACGAAGACACGCACACACACAAACTCACACACACACGCACGCACGCACGCACGCACGCACGCACGCACGCACACACGCACGCACGCACGCACGCACGCACATATGCACGCACGCACGCACGCACGCACGCACGCACGCACGCACGCACGCACGCACGCACGCACGCACGCACGCACGCACGCACGCACGCACGCACGCACGCACGCACGCACATATGCACGCACAGACGCACACACAGACACACACAGACACACACACACACACACACAGACACACACACACACACACACACACACACACACACCACACACACACACACACACACACACACGCACGCACGCACGCACGCACGCACGCATGCACGCACGCACCGCACCGCACCGCACCGCACCGCACCGCACCGCACCGCACCGCACCGAACCGCACCGCACGCACGCACGCACGCACGCACACACAGACACTAACACACACACGACCACACATATGCACACACAGACGCGCACACACAGACACACACACACACACACACGCATGCACGCACGCACGCACGCACGCACATACTCATTCACACACATATGCACACACGCTTGCTCCTTTGTCGTCTCGGGGCCGACTGGACACGTCCTTATGAATTTTGAACATCACAAGGCCATCGCGAAATTGCTGCTGCTGCTTCCTGGTCCCCCACCTGTGCCACTAACTACTCATCCTATTCATCCTGCTCATCCTGCCGCTGTCGCTTCTGATGCTGATGATACTCGCAGCCATCCTACAAAGCGCCCTCGTTGCCCCACTGCTTACGTACCATCGACTCACTTTTCTTTCTGATCCTACCCACCCATGGCCTCGTATGTGCGGACGGCATTGATGCCGGCACTCGCCATCAACTCGCTGTCCACAGCAACGAAACCGCGGTAGTCAAGGTCCTGCTGGGCCGATGAGAAGGTGTCAGTCCGAAACCAGGTCCGCACGGACCTGGCCGTGGAGGTGGCTCCCTGCTGGTTGGAAACTGGACGGGTGATGCAGCGAGCCAGCGTGGCATCGCAAAATATGACCGCGAACCGGCCTGCTTCTATGCAAGATCTGGACGGGGCGAAGATTGGCCCGCTTATGTTCTCGGCGAGGGAATCAGACTCCCCGCGCGCGTTGTTGTATATGCTTCATATTGGGGGCGCATCTTTTGCTTCCGCAGGTTCCGCCAGCTTCCGCCAACTTCCGCCCGCGGAGGCGGTTTCGTTTTACTTCCGCCGCCTTCCGCCGCCTTTCCGCCGCCTTCCACCGAGGAAGAGATGGCAACGCATTCGATCTGGAACGTCTCATATACACTCATAACTTGTGTTAAGAAATTATGTGTTAAGAAATTGAGACCCAGCTTCGGTGAATTTCTTAACCCCGGTGCGAAACCCAGCTTTCGCCCCCGAATTTCTTAACGAATCGGGTGTTGCCACGCGACCACCGGCACAGCCAACCAGCACGACCACCGAGAACCACCACCCAGCAAGACCACCCAGCACGACCACCCGGCACGACTGCCCAGCAGGACCACCCAGCACGACCACCCCCCAGCACGACCACCCAGCACGACCCCCGGGCACGACCACCCCCCAGCACGACCACCCAGCACGACCCGGCACGACCAGCCAGCGCGACCACCCAGCACGACCACCCAGCACGACCACCCTGCACGATTACCCAGCACGACCACCCAGCACGACCACCCAGCAAGACCATCCAGCACGACCACCAGCACGACCACCCAGTACAACCACCCAGCACAATCCCCAGCACGACCACCCCCCAGCGCGATCACCCCCCAGGTGCGGAAGAGGTTGTGCTGGGGCGTTGTGCTGTGGGGTTGTGCGACCGGCAGGGGTTGTGCTGAGGGGTCGTGCTGAGGGGTTGTGCTGAGGGGTTGTGCTGGGGGGTTGTGCTGAGGGGTTGTGCTGAGGGGTTGTGCTGGAGGGTTGTGCTGGGGGGAGGCGTGCTGGGGGGGGTTGTGCTGAGGGGTTGTGCTGAGGGGTCGTGCTGGGGGTTGTGCTGAGGGTTGTGTTGGGGGGTTGTGCTGGGGGTTGTGCTGAGGGGTTGTGCTGAGGGGTTGTGCTGAGGGTTGTGCTGAGGGGTTTGTGAGGGGTTGAGGGGTTGTGCTGGGGGGTTGTGCTGAGGGGGTGTGCGGAGGGTTGTGCTGAGGGGTTGTGCCGGAGGGTTGTGCTGGGTTGTGCTGAGAGGGTTGTGCTGAGGGTGTGCTGAGGAATTGGGCTGAGGTGTGCTGGGGAGAGTGCGGGGGGTTGTGCTGGTGGGTTGTGCTGGGGGGTTGTGCTGGGGTGTTGTGCTGGGGGGTTGTGCTGAGGGGTTGTGCTGAGAGATTGTGATGGGAGGTTGTGCTGAGGGGTTGTGCTGGGGGGTTGTGCTGAGGGGTTGTGCTGTGGGGTTGTGCTGAGGGGTTGTGCTGAGGGGTTGTGCTGAGGGGTTGTGCTGAGGGGTGGTGCTGGGAGGTTGTGCTGAGGGGTTGTGCTGAGGGGTTGTGCTGAGGGCGTGCTGGGGGGGAAGGGGGGGGGGGGGTGCTGAGGGTTGTGCTGCGGGGTCCGTGCTGGGGGGTTGTGCTTGAGGGGTTGTGCCGGGGTTTGTCCTGAGGGGTTGTGCTGGTGGGTTGTGCTGAGGGGTTGTGCTCTCAGTGTTGTGCTGAGGTGGTTGTGCTGGGGGGGTTCACGATGTGTGCTGAGGGGTTGTGCTGAGGGGTTGTGCTGATCGGTTGTGCTGGGGTGGTTGTGCTGAGGGGTTGTGCTGAGGGGTTGTGCTCGGGGGTTGTGCTGAGGGGTTGTGATGAGGGTTTGTGCTGGGGGTCGTGCCGAGGGGTTGTGCTGAGGGGTTGTGCTGGGGGGTTGTGCTGAGGGGTTGTGCTGAGGGGTTGTGCTGAGGTGTTGTGCTGGGGGGTTGTGCTGAGGGGTTTGTGCCGGAGGGTTGTGCTGAGGGGTTGTGCCGCGGGGTTGTGCTGAGGGGTTGTGCTGGGGGTTTGTCCTGAGGGGTTGTGCTGGGGGGTTGTGCTGAGGGGTTGTGCTGAGGGGTTGTGCTGGGGGGTTGTGCTGAAGGGTTGTGCTGGGGGTTGTGCTGAGGGTTTGTGCTGAGGGGTCGTGCTGAGGGGTTGTGCTGAGGGATTGTGCTGAGGGGTTGTGCTGAGGTGATGTGCTGGGTGGTTGTGCTGAGGAGTTGTGCTGAGGGGTTGTGCTGAGGGGTTGTGCTGAGGGGTTGTGCTGGGGGCCTGTGCTGAAGGGTTGTGCTGCGGGGGTTGTGCTGAGGGATTGTGCTGAGGAGTTGTGCTGATGAGGGTTTGTGCCCGGGGGTTGTGCTGAGGGATTGTGCCGAGGGTTTGTGCCGGAGGGTTGTGCTGAGGGGTTGTGCTGAGGAGTTGTGATGGAGGGTTGTGCTGGGGGGAGACGTGCTGGGGGGGGCTGTGCTGAGGGGTTGTGCGGAAGGGATGTGCTGGGGGGAGGGTTTGTGCGGAGGGTTGTGCGGGGGTTGTGCCGGGGTTTTGTCCTGAGGGGGTTGTGCTGGGGAGTTGTGTGAGGGGTTGTGCTGAGGGGTTGTGATGGTGTGCGCTGGGGGGTTGTGGCTGAGGGGTTTGTGCTGAGGGGTTGTGCTGATCGGTTGTGCTGATGGGTTTGTGCTGAGGGGTGTGCGAGGGTGTGCTGGGGTGTGCTAAGGGGTAGCTGAGGGTGTGCTGGGGGTTGTGCTGGGGGGTTGTGCTGAGGAGTTGTGGTGATGAGGGGTTGTGCCCGGGGGTTGTGCTGAGGGGTTGTGCTGAGGGTTTGTGCTGTGGGGGTTGTGCTGGGGGGTTGTGCTGAGGAGTTGTGGTGATGAGGGGTTGTGCCCGGGGGTTGTGCTGAGGGGTTGTGCTGGGGTTGTGCTGAGGGGTTGTGCTGAGGAGTTTTGCGGATGAGGGGTTGTGCTGAGGGGTTGTGATGAGGGGTTGTGCTGAGGGTTTGTGCCAGAGGGTTGTGCTGAGGGGTTGTGCTGATGGGTCGTGCTGGAGGGTTGTGCTGGGGGGAGGCGTGCTGGGGGGGGGGGGGTTGTGCTGAGGGGTTGTGCTGGGGGGGGGGGTTGTGCTGAGGGGTTGTGCTGAGGGGTTGTGCTGGGGGGTTGTGCTGAGGGGCCGTGCTGAGGGGTTGTGCTGAGGTGTTGTGCTGGGGGGTTGTGCTGAGGGATTGTGCTGAGGGGTTGTTCTGATCGGTTGTGCTGGGGGGTTGTGCTGAGGGGTTGTGCTCGGGGGGGGTGCTGAGGGGTTGTGCTGAGGGGTTGTGCTGGGGGTGGTGCTGAGGGGTTGTGCTGGAGAGGGTTGTGCTGAGACAACCCTCTCCAGCACAACCCTCTCCAGCGCCACCCCTCAGCACGATCCTCAGCACCACCCCCCAGCACAACCCCCTAGCACAACCCCCCTCCAGCACCACCCACAACGATCAAACTTAAGAAATTGGTCCCAGCTTTTTCGAATACCCTATTTTCGTTTAAGAAATTCTGAGACCCAGCTCAAAAAAGTGAGTTTCTTAACAGACGACATGAGTGTATATATATACACACATATATATATATATACGCATGTGCACACACACATACATATTATCTGGGCGTTGGCCGCCGACACGGCGATCCTCAACAGGAAGATGGGGCCTCCGAACATTCTAGAAGGACAAGAAGATCTTAACGAATGGCCTTGCGGCGGCTTCCGAATGGGAACGGCGCGCGCCAGGAATTCTTGAAGCCCAGTGCAAGAGCCCCTGAAATCAGGGACATGCTGAGCAAGAGGAGACGCAGAGAATAGAGGGGGAGGAGGAAAGAAAAAGGAGGGAGGAGGAAAGCAATCCACTTCCATACTCGACCAAAGACTTGCCCTATCAACTGTGCATCCATCCGTCTCGACATGCAACGCAGCTGCGACACAGCTTCGGGCCGCCATTGCAGTTCTTATTCATGCCTGCGCCAGTCCACACTTTCGAATCCCAGCACTCCTGCGGATGGGTGCCGCCCTTCGGCACAGGGTTCCAGCAAACGCCCTGCGGCAGATTTCTTTTTTAATGTACGGCGCGCATCACGCCAGCATGCCTCCACAAATATATGCCCACGGTTGCTGGTTCACGCAACGCCTTGGGTCTACTCGTTTGCGCTTTGACATGAGCGATGTGACTACGACGTCAACGAGTGGGCCCCACCGCGAGCTCGAACGGCGAGTACGAGTCGGGCGTAGACCCGTCGGCGCAATCAGAGCATAATGTTTGGAGTCATCGACGCCAGTCCTCCTTTGTTTCAGCCTCGCCGTCGTCGTCGGGTGTGCCACTGCTTTCGCCATAGATTGCCCCAGAGGTGCACTATATGTTTCGCAACGACTTTCAACATTTGATGCGCCATTGGTTGCACCATATGTTGCGCCAAAATCTGAGCCACTGGTGCACTGAACATGTCACTGCAATGTGCGCCATTGACTGCGCCATTGGTTGCACCGATGGCTGCACCATCTATTTCACAAGTAGTACACCAAGCGTTGCGCCATAAGTTGCAACGCACGTTCACCACACATTGCGCCGTACGTCCCGCCATTGAATAAGACATAGGTTGCGCCGTGCACGGTAGGTTGTGCAAGTGGCTGAACCATAGGTTTCGCCGTTCGTTTCGCCAGATCCACGATGTGCCAGAAGTTGCGCCATATGTTGCAACCTAAGTTGCGCCACTCGCCGAATATCTAAATGGCCTGGTTGCCGTTGTGCCACAAGTCACGCCCTTGCCCACCATCAACAACAACATGTTACTAAGTTGAGAGGTCCTAAACCGCTATTGCAACATATTGCGCCATAGGTTGCGCCAGACAATCAGCAATCCACCACATCGTCCACTGCTTCATTGGATGTGTAGGTAACGCCGCAAGGCTTCCCGCGTGGAACCCAATTGTCTTTCGCTTCAATGGGTGTGCTCTCAGACGCTCCGCGGACAGCCAAGCCGTATGCTGCTTCAGTGAATGTACCATTAGTTGTGCTGCAGCTTGCGCACGACACCCCCGCCGAACACCAAATCGTCGATTCGTCGTGTGGTGTGCCATCAGATTGCGCCAGGGGGTGCCCGTTGCCTCGGTGGGGGCGCCATCAAGACACCCCACGGGCAATCAAATCGTCAGTTGCCTCAGCGGGTTCGCCATCGGTCCGCGGAGAACCAACTCGCGCATTGCCCCATTAGGTGCGCCCCGGGTTGCGCCAAAGGTTGCGCCGCCAAACACCTCGTGGGAGTCATGGGAGACCGTTGCTCCAGTAGGCCTGCCAGTCACGCCAAAAGGTTGCGCCAGGAACCCGCAGTCAACATAATCGGCAGTTGCCTGACTGGGGTGTGCCACAGATTGCGTCACACATCCTGCGGGCCACCGAACTGCCCTATCGGTGCACCTTCTGACCATACAGGAAACCCTACAACATGTGGTGTTTAGGCAGCGCCCTGCTAATCTGCACGACCAGTGACAGACTGCGGCTGCGCCCACATTCAACGCATTCGCAAATCATCTTATGACGTACCCAACCAATTTGCATCAAGTGGCAAAAGGAGTTGGCCCAAATTTGCCAGGACAATGAAACTTCAGGCGCCGTTATATGGTGCGCAAGCTACATGCGATGCGCTCACGTGGCACGATTCACCGGACAACAGCAAAATAACGATGAGCGAGGGCCCAGGCTTGAGGAAGACATGGGGGTGGGAACGAAAGACAGGACAAGGACGCGCGGGGGGGCGAACCGTCAGCGTGGCAGCAGCAGAAGGTGGCAGGGGGGCAGAGGACGACGACGAACTGACGGGAGAAGGCCGAATATTGTTGTTTTTGTCGGTGACGCGCTAAAGATGCAGCGTTGCCTGCGCCATGTCGCCGCGGCGCTCGAACAAATTAGACCTGCTTGCAGAGAGTGCAAGAACCGAGCGAGGCCTAGCTCGCCCGCCAGTTTCTCTTCTACTTTTTTGCGCTCTTCACTGCGGGAGCTAAACGCTCGAAGGCGCGCCGCCAGGTTTGCGGGCGGCCCGCGGGCCGAAAAATCCAGGCCAAGGTCGCGCATCATCAGGAGATTGCCCACGGTCGTTGCCCGGGCAACAGAAAACGACATCACTCCGCTGGAACCCAGTGATGGCGAGGTCTCCTGGTGGTCAGCGTAAGGCGTCACTCTGCTGGACCCCCCAGCAGCCCTCGAAAGTGGCGACAGCTGCGCAAATCGCAGCCCCCCCAGGGACGGCGAGGTCTCATCTGAATATGAGTAAGACGTCGCTCCCCTGGACCCTCCAACAGCCCTCGATTGTGGCGACAGTTTCACATATCGCAGCCCCTCGGGCTCGAGGATGGCGAGGCCTCATCTGGATCGTGTGCGACGTCACACCGCTGAGTCCCCCAGCAGTTTTCGGAAATGGAAGCAATTTCGCAGATCGCGGCCCCCCAAGGATGGCGAAATCTTGACAGGATCTGGGTAGGACGCCGCTCCGCTGGATCCCCAAAAGCAGCCCTCGAAAATGGTGTCAGTTTCGCAGGTCGCAGCCCCACAGGGGTGGCGAGGTCTCATATGAATCTGGGTAAGACGCCACTTCGCTGGACACCCTCAGCATCCCTCGAATGTGAAGACAATTTCGGAGAGCGCAGCCCCCTCAAAAATGGCGAACTCTCATCTGGATCTGGGTAGGGCGTCACTCCGCTGGGCCCCCCAGCAGCCGTCGAAAGTGGCGACAGCTTCGCAGGTCGCAGCCCCACAGGGATGGTGAGGTCTCATTTGAATCTTGGTAAGACGCCACTCCGCTGTACCTCACAGCAGCGATCTAGAGTGGCGACAATTTCGCAGATCGCAGCCCTCCACGGATGGCGACGTCTAATTTGAATTTTGATGGGGCGCAACCCTGCTGGACCCCCCGGAAGCCTCCGAAAGGGGCGACGACCTCGCAGATCGCAGCCCCACAGGGATGGCGAGGTTCCACTCGAACCTGGGTAGGACGTCAGTCCGCCGGGCCCCCCCACACCCCCCAGCAGCATTCGAGAGTGGCGAAAGTTTCGCCATGATCACGCGCGACGTCGCCTCAAAATTCGCCAGCACAGCAGCGGGACCCTGCGCAGGCGGCATTATGTGCATTCTGTGCAAGGCGACATTTCCCTATTGCAAAGATCCGCGCTGCCGGCGCAAGACCAATCATATTCGCCCAGAGCGCCCGGGCAACGCTGTCCAAATACAGGAACAGAGGCATTGCAGGACGACGTGGGGCCCAACGCGTTTGCCACCAGACTTTGAATATCCCACTCGCCTTGTGGGCGAAAGTGGTCTAGCGCGCCTCCTCCTCCTCCGCCCCCCTGCCTCCGCTCCGGGGAGGGGTCCGTCGCTGCTCCTTGCCAGCGCGCGCCCACTCCCCCGCGCGACGAACGACAATCCCAGGACAATGCCACCCCCCCCCCCCAACGCGCGCACCGCCCGCCGCCATCCTTGTTCTTTCTATCTTTTGAACCACGATGGACTACAGACAGAGCTCTGGATCACCTCTGGTCTTTCTCTCTTCTTAAACTCCACTTCTAGATCAAACCCGAAACTCACTTAAGTTCCAAGGAATCTCCGAAACAGGGCGCTGGCCCTAGACATCCGAGCACCCCCCCTCGGCCTTCGTCGCCGCGGCTGGGCGGAGGCGGAGGGCGAAATCCCAAAGCGAAGCCAGCGCCTCGATCATTTTTCACGAGACGCGCGCCGGCAAACAGCCAGCGTCAAACATCGCAGTGCACGGTGCCTTACGCTACAGTCGAACTTCATCGTGAAGCAGATCAGCTTCATCAGCCGCTCCATCGCGTCTTGGTCGAGGGCCTTCGTGAACAGGTCCGCCGGGTTCCAGTGCCCCTCGACCGTCTTCAGCAGCAGCCTTTTACTCTACGTTCCTGCAGCCATAGAAATCGAACATCCAAGTGTCGAACAGTACCCAGTCCCTGTCGGCTTGCAATTCCTCTCGCGGCTGAGCTATCGCTGAAAATCTAATGGTCCATCTCGTAGTCCACCTCAACTCCAAGGTCGGCCAAAGTGGCCTGTTCTCCAAAACCGTAGCAGGCCCCACGCAGTAGTGCACAGTACTCGGCCTCGCCGCTGCTCAAACTCACCGTGGATTGGACCGCGCTGCCATGTTTCAGCAGATGCGCCCCCCCATAGAATGGCCATTCCACTTCGGGAACGTCTCGTAGTCGGATCACCCGCGCAGTCGTTGCCACAGAAAGCACAAACCTTTCTAGGCAGCTTCTGAGCGGGAAACAGCAACCTTCCAGCGGGGTACTTCTTCAAGTAGCGGCCAGTGCGCTTTAAATCCTCCATGCGGGTCTCCTTCGGCCCCTTCATGTGTCTAGCCTGCATGCTCGCGCTCTAGCTGATGTCGGGCCGGTCCAGGCGCAGGCGCATGATCCGCAGAGTCACGCTGCGGTAGGTCTTCACTTCACCTTCTCGTCGTCCAGCTTCGGCGAGGTCCGGTTACTACTCAGGATCTCCGCGACAGACCTCTTAACAGCCGGGGTAGTCGCCTCCTTCGCATTCTCCAAGCCCAGGTCCCTGATCACCTTCTTCGCGTGCCGGGTGTCCGCTTCGGGATAGGCTGAACGCTCGAACGGGTTCCAGATCAACACCCGGTTGAGATAGACCACGCTCTGTTCCTTCAGGGGCCTGCTACTCAGAATACCCGCGACCTTAAAGTCGTAGCGCGAAAGCACGTCGTCGAACCACACCTCCTGGGACTTGCGCATAATCACGCCAAAGTCGTCGCCGTGGACCTCCGCTCATATATGACGCTCGGCGTGGTGCAGCAGCGCTGGGTTCGAGACGCCCTTCTTGAAGCCGTGTGAGCTCGTCGGGCCGATGTAGTCGTCTTGCCGCACATGACTTGCGTCCACTGCGCCATGCATCTCTTGAGTAGCCTGCCAACCATGGTGTCCGGATCGTCGTAGGTCTCCTCCTCGGGTAACTCCACATACACATCGCGATTCACATCTCCATAGAAGTGCGCCCTCGAGATGTCGTAAAACTTGTAAATGATCCTCTGCGTCGCCGTCGTGGTAGGCGTCGTTCACGCGGCCGACGAAGATGGTCACCATCGCCTTGAACGCTTCCAGCGGTGGCATGGCCAAGAATAGTTCAGCTTGATATGGTCGATCTTCGGACCTCATAGCCTTCTTAATCTCCCTCGCAACCAGCCTCGAGCGATACCGTGGTTGAGTTCGGTCGCCTTTGTTCGTGTCGGTCCATTTCAAGGTCACTGCCTTCTTGCCGTTCTCGAGCATCTCGCGTCTAGGTACCTTCTTCCATACCTGCCTCCCGCGGCGCCAATCCAGTTCTTCTTGCCTCGCGGCCCGCGCGCCCTCGGAGTTCAAAACCTCGCCCGTGAGATCGTCGATGAAGTAGTCGTCCTGGTACTCAGCGAACACCACAGTATCTTCTTCATGTGGGTGTGGTCCTCCGCAAAGAGCTGCAAGTTAAGCCCTTCTCGTCGTCGAAGTTCCTCTCGTAGGCCTTTGAGAATAGCTGCCACCAAGCTCGGAGGGTATCGCTGTGCATGTTTGGCGCGTTCGTCAACCAGATGAACGTGGCGAGCGAGTTCTCCGTTCGGACCCCTGGGGGCACGGGCAGTAGCCTTTGAGGATCTCGGCAAGCAGCTCGCTGTTAGTGAGCCACCCGGTCTCCTTCCGAACGAAGCCCAACTTTCCGTTGGAGTCGGTCGCCTGCATGTGCCAGCGGCACATAGGTCCATGGACTAAAAATACGCCTGCCAACTGCATGACCTCCTGAACGCTTGGGCGGTGCCAGCTACTCGCTGACCGGTGCTTCGTGAAGAAATAGCTTCCCTGCCTTGTAGCGCTCCTTGCATATCTCCATGCTGAAGTTGAGGTGCGTCTCGCCTTCCAGGATCTCCGCCTCCACGATATTCGGGCCTCGCTTTGAGTCCGAGAGGGTCCGCAAGTTGCTGAGTGGCGTGCACGGGGGGCTGGTGATCGTCAGCAGCGGGTCGTCGTCCTTCAGCTGCTTCTTGCACTCCTTCCGTAGCTCGGGCAATCGCAGATCCCAACCAGTCTCGATATCCACTGCCAGGCCGTGCGCGAGGCCGTACCTGAACGTCATATCTGCAAACCTTCTCGGCGAATAAACCTCCGCAGTGTCCACTGCGCACATATCAGTAAGAAGTGGCGCGATCTCCTCCGCCTGCTCGGCGTCGTTCACGTTGGCGTTCGTCCGCGTCTCGAACATCGCCAGCTCGTAGATCATGATGAACGTGCGGCCTTTGTCGTAGCTGTTGATCCGCTCCAGGAAGTCGACGTCCATCGATCCATCTGGGGCCCGGCTCGGTCTCGATGCCGACGCCGACGCTGAACTTGATGACGCTGCCTGGGACATCGCTGTGTCGACCAGGTCCTCCACGTTCATCTGCGCCTCCTCCTGGGGCGCCACTCGCTGGAGCGCGAGCCGAGCTTCAGCAGTTGCAGGTGCTGAGCTTCCTCTCGCATCGCCTCGTGCCCGGGTAGCTCGTCCAGGGTCGGGTGCGTCTCCTCGGCGATTCCTGGCAGCGCTCGGTTCGCTTCCACTGCCTCCGGCCGGCACCGCCGCCATCTCGGTGCCCCTCGGCTCTGGGGCAGGAGCTCGATCGCCGTCTCCAGAGGGCGGCGGTAGGGCAGCTTGGTCTCTTCCAGCTGCTTCTCGACCTCGAACACCTCGACCGCGTGCTGCTTGGTCTCCGGATCGAAAGTGGTGTTCGGCAACTCGTACTC
This sequence comes from Prorocentrum cordatum, assembly GCA_963575745.1. Lineage (NCBI taxonomy): Eukaryota > Dinophyceae > Prorocentrales > Prorocentraceae > Prorocentrum > Prorocentrum cordatum. Next base: position 1,013,321 of record CAUYUJ010004335.1, read on the forward strand.
GATCTTCATCGTTACCCATCATCAGCTCTGCGATCCTGTCGCGGCACTCGTCGCTGTGGGATTTCGTGGTCTTGCCCTTCTGCGTCAGCTCCAGACATCCTGGGCAGCCCGCAGTGGCACCATACTTCTCGATGTCGCGGCGTAGGACGTACCTCGCTCGCGGGGCTCGTGGCTCCATCCGAACGGTAGCCACCGCCGGCGCTCTCGCCAGAGCGGGCGCCTCCTCCACCGGGCGAGTCGCCCAGGGAACTCCTCGAAGAGCTGCCCAGTCCTTGCCGTCCCAGGCTTGCTCCTTCGGCACTTTCTTGAAACCCTGGGCCTTCTCCACACCGTCAACCGTCATGACGAGCAGGGCCCCCGTCCGCGCGTGGTAGCCCAGGAAGTTCCCGGACTTCATGCGCTCCTCCATGGTACTCCTGCGACCTCCTGGCGCGAGCGGCCTGTACATCACCCGCTCGCCAAACTCTGCTCCCAGCTTCTTCCAGTCGCGGCCTGAGCGCCGCTGTTCCCCAGTGAGGCCGTCGGTTCCGTGTCGGTACCCGCCAATGCAGGCCGCGGCGTACTGGGGTAGCCACTTCAAGATCGGGTGGTCGTCATCCACCTTCCTGCCGAGCTTGGCCTCCAGCGCGTACCTGTTCGCCCTGACCTGCCTCTTGACCTCTCGCACGGTAACCTCGATGCCTCCGTTGCTCTGGTGCCCATAGTTGAAAATACGCGTGCCTTTCCGACGGAAGCGGAATTAGCCCGAACACTAGGCAGCGCAAGGTCACGCAGTAATTTCGCATGTGCCGTCTTCTCGATGTGAAGTGATGCATGGTATAGCCACCCGTGTTGCCGTTCTCCAAGGACCATGTCTGCCAGATTTGGTTGTGGTGGTCTGAGCCCAGCTCCGATGTCAGCCCAAGTAGGACGTTCAACCCGACCTGCCGCATCACATTGTCGCCCCGCTGCTGCACACCAAAACCTTCACACCAAAACGAAAACTGATTTCTGTTTTAATCGCTTTCCCTGCCACTTCTGGGGCCATTCCTACAGACGGCCCCGTTCTCTGACCCGCGGACGAACCCAAGATCAGCACCACCACGACAACGGCCGGCACCACCACAGCGACCGGCACCACCACGGCGACCAGCACCACCTCGACCAGCACCACCACGACCAGGAGGACCACCACGGCGACCAGCGCCACCACAGCGACCAGCACCACCACGGCGACCAGCACCACCACGACCAGCACCACCACGGCGACTGGCACCACCACAGCGACCAGCACCACCACGACCAGGAGGACTACCACGACCAGCACCACCACGGCGACCAGCACCACCACGGCGACCAGCACCACCACAGCGACCAGCACCACCACGACCAGCACCACCACGACCAGGAGGACCACCACGACCAGCACCACTACGGCGACCAGCACCACCACGGCGACCAGCACCACGATTACGCACCACCACAGCGACGAGCACCACCACCAGCACCACCACGACCAGGAGAACCACCACGACCAGCACCACGACCAGCACCACCACGGCGACCACCACCACGACCAGCGCGACCACGGCCAGGAGGACCACCACGACCACCACGACCGGCACCCACGCACGACCACGGCCAGCACAGACCAGCACCACCACCAGCACGACCAGCACGACCACGGCCAGAGGACCACCACGACGACCACCACCACCAAGACCAGCACCACCACGACCACGGCCGGCACCACCACAGCGACCGGCACCACCACGGCGGCCAGCACCACCTCGACCAGCACCACCACGACCAGGAGGGCCACCACGGCGACCAGCGCCACCACGGCGACCAGCACCAGCACGGCGACCAGCACCACCACGACCAGCACCACCACGGCGACTGGCACCACCACAGCGACCAGCACCACCACGACCAGCACCACCACGACCAGGAGGACCACCACGACCAGCACCACCACGGCGACCAGCACCACCACCACGACCAGCACCGCGACTACACACCACCACGGCGACCAGCACCACCACGAGCAGCACCACCACGACCAGGAGGACCACCACGACCAGCACCAACACGGCGACCAGCACCACGACAAGCGCGACCACGGCCAGGAGGAGCACTACGACCACCACCACGACCAGCACCACGGCGACCACGACCACCACGACCACGGCCAGCACGACAAGCACCACCACCACCACGACCAGCACGACCACGGCCAGAGGACCACTATGACCACCACCACCACCACGACCAGCACCACCACGCCCACGGCCAGCACCACCACGTCCACCGGCACCACCACGGCGACCAGCACCACCACGACCAGCACCACCACGACCAGGAGGACCACCACGGCGACCAGCACCACCACGGCGACCAGCATCACCACGGCGACCAGCACCACCACGACCAGGAGGGCTACCACGACCAGCACCACCACGGCGACCAGCACCACCACGACCAGCACCACCACGGCGACCAGCACCACGACTACGCACCACCACAGCGACCAGCACCACCACCAGCATCACCACGACCAGGAGAACCACCACGACCAGCACCACGACCAGCACCACCACGGCGACCACCACCACGACCAGCGCGACCACGGCCAGGAGGACCACCACGACCACCACGACCGGCACCACCACGACCACGGCAAGCACGACCACGGCCAGCACGACCAGCACCACCACCACCACGACCAGCACGACCACGCCCAGAGGACCACCACCACTACCACCACGACGAGCACCACCACGCCCACGGTCAGCACCACCACGGCGACCAGCACCACCACAGCGACCAGCACCACCACGACCAGCCCCACGACCACGAGGACCACCACGACCAGCACCACCACGGCGACCAGCACCACCACGGCGATCAGCACAACTACGACCAGCACCACCACTACGGCGACCAGCACCACCACGACCAGGAGGACCACCACGACCAGCACCACCACGGCGACCAGCACAACCACGGCGACCAGCACCACTACGACCCCCACCACCACGGCGACCAGCACCACCACGACCAGGAGGACCACCACGACCAGCACTACCACGGCGACCAGCAGCACCACGGCGACCAGCACCACCACAGCGACCAGCACCACCACGACCAGCACCACCACGACCAGGAGGACCACCACGACCAGCACCACCACGGCGACCCGCACCACCACGGCGACCAGCACCACTACGACCAGCACCACCACGGCGACCAGCACCACCAGGACCAGGGGCAGCACGGCGACTTACAGCACCACGACAGCAGCCAGCAGCACAGAGGAGGAGGAGGAGGAGGAGGAGGCGGCGGCGGCGGCGGCGGAGGCGGCGGAGGAAACGCTGGCGCTGGCCCGAGGCAGCGCGGCGGCGCGGAGGGCGAACGCACAGCCGCGAGGCGCAGCGCCGCAGCAGGTTCGTTCACGGGCAGAGGGGGGAGGATTTAACCCTCCTAAGCCACAGCCCTCTGCCCAGCGACCTGCGGCGGCGGGCGCGGCGACCAGCGGCGGCAGGCCCAGGGCGCCCCGGGCCGGGCGCCGCGGCACAAGGCGCAGGCTGGCGGCGGCGGCTGGCGGCGGCTGGCCGAGAGCGCCCCGGGCGCTCCTGGGGCGCCGAGGGGCTTGGGCAGCTGAGCGGGAGGCCCCCGGCGGGGCGGCTAGCTGGCGGGAGGTTTGGGGTTGCCCTGGCTTCGGCCGAAAACGCCCCGCTCCTTCGGGGCGCGCCCCCGCCCCGCACTCACCGTGGGCGCGCGGGGGGCCCGCACTGGCCGCAAGGGGGCGCGGCAGCCTTGGGGTAAGGAAGGGGGGCGAGGAAACAAAACAAAACAAATCCAACAGTTCGTCGCCATCAAGGTTGATATCGGAGACAGTGCCAGCGCTCGAGGACGAGGCAGAAGAAGAGCTCGATGCCGAGCTGCTGGCTTGCCGGCCAGAAATCACAAGTCTGCGCAGCTCTGCTCGGCGCAGCTGACGTCGCTTTGGCAGCCGTGCCGCTAGCCACGCCGCGTCTATCAGCTTGAGGGCACCCGAATATCGAGGTGGGCTCGTGAAAGCTTTGGACATCCGTCGGTAGTGGTGGTACATGGCTGGCGAAAGCGCCAACTTGCCGCGCACGAACGGCGAGCAGTGGCAGCGGGCTCTCTCGCTGCTTAGCGAGATGTGGGAGGCGAAGGTGGGGCCAGATGCCATCAGCTATAGCTATGGGAGCAACGCGTGCGCGAAAGACGAGCAGTGGCAGCGGGCTCTATCACTGCTCAGCGGGATGTGGGAAGTGAGACCGGAGCCGAGCGTCCTCAGCTACAGCTCTGGGATCAGCAGGGTGGGGTAGGTGATCCGTTGGTTCTCCTAATTGCCCTCCTCCTCCGTGCCCAGTGCCGAGTGGCCCAGGGCCTGCCGATAGATTGGGCGGTCACTGACCTGCAGTGGGCCTTCGATGTGGCGTCCCTCCTGGCCATGTTCATCAACGCCCACTCGGCGGGAGTACGAGGTACCGACTAGTTGCTTCTAGATGACTTCATTGCCTCCGACCGCCAATTCGTGGCTTTGCAGGGCCTCGCGTTGTCGTCTTTTGAACTCGGGGGCGGCACTGCCCAAGGTCAGCGGTTTAGCGTTCCAGTTTCCAAAGCTCAGCTAAAATGGCTCTACCACGAGGTGGGGCAGAGGCTGCCGTGTGGATCGGCAGCATGGGTTCCTCCGCGCTTCCATCTGGCGGTGCCTCTCGGAGCGCCGTGGAGGGCCGCCCGCCATGGTCTGTGCGTCGGCTGAACTCCATGCGGCGGCTGCGGGGGCGGCGGCGGCGGCTGCTGCGGAGCACCCGCCTCGCGCTGGCGCTTGCGCGAGGATCCGGGAGTTGGCGACCCGGCTGCCGTCGGAAGCTGACCGCGCGTACCTGATGGATCTGCTGGGGGCGTGGCATCTGCCCCCATTACAATTTGTGGACGACTTGACCGCCGCGTGCTCCTCCCCCGGCGCTTTGCGCGCGATCGCGTCGTCGGAGCCGCCCCCGAGCGCGTTTTAATTACGGCTCAGGGAAGACAGCGGCTCTTGCCCTGTGTGGCAGCGCCCCGCCGGGGGATGTTGGGTGCCCTGTGGTCTTTCAGAAATATTGGGCGTCCTTTTTGACGATGGATTGTCATTCGCTCCCCTGTTGAAGGCAACTTTGGCCAGGGGGCACAGTCTTTTCGAGAGTGTCCTCTTTTCGGGGGAGACGGGTGGCTTTGCCTTGCCTGTCATTTGTGCCATGGTGCCAGCCCGCGTTGAGTCGGCAATTCTGTATCCTGCCCCCTTCCTCTTCTGCGCGGCACGTGCGCAGTGGAAGCTTAATTTCATGCAGGCAGCATGGGCCCGCAGCCTCTTGGGTTGCGCTTGTGGCCCCCCTATCCCAGCTGAGGTCGTGCTTGCCCAATGTGGCTGGCGCCTTCGACTGGGGACCAAAATGGTGGAACGCACAATCGTGGCCTTCACCCGCGCTCAGCTCCAGCAGGAGGGGCACCCTGCTCGCGCCATGTTGGACCTCGCTGATGGACTAACAGTCGGCACCTGGACAAGAAAAGTATCCTCTCACATGGCGGCGTTCTCTCCGCCCATCCCCCGGGTGACTGAAGGCCAACTCTTTGAAGCTTACCCTCTGGATGCTGTGCGGGCGGACCCGGGGTTACGTAGGGCTGTTCTGAGGCAGTATAAGCTCGGTTTTGTTCGACCTGCCCTGGTGGCGGCTTGGCAGCTTTTCAGCAGGCGGCCTCAGTGGTTCTGCCTGCCCTCGAGCGCCCTTTTTCTAGTCTCCAGCCCTCGCCTGCCTAGCGCCCCGCGGAGTTCCTGAACCTTGATTTTGGCCCGCCCACGTGGCAAAGGGTTCGGCTTTGGGCTGTTGTGCGCATGTCTGGGCGTTGGCCTTCCCCGGTGCTGGGCGCTCCGATCCTGCACCATCGCTTAGCGCGGTGTGCTGCGCGCGGAGCGCGCGACGACACGCCGCGCGCTGCGCACCCGCACCGCCGGCCCGCACACCCTCGCAGCGCCTCGGCGCGCCCCTGGAGCAGAAGCAGCAGCGGGCGTGGGAAAATCGGACCTCCTCCCCAGGCGCGCCCCGCGTAGGAGGCCGGACAGCAAGCTCGGGGGACAAGGGCGAGACGGCACGGCAATGGAAGGCATGGCAACGGGACCCAGAGCACGGCACAACATGCACCCCGAGGGCGGCACAGCAACGGCCGCCCGGCCACGGCAACGCGCGGCAGCGCAAGGCCCCGACAAGCAAGCACGCGGGCATGGAGCACCACTAGGAAGCAGAAGCAGAGAAGGCAGGAAGCAACGAGGAGGCAGAACTGGCAGGATCAGCGAAGGAAAACCTCCCAGGCACCAACCTCGTGATCCAGCCACCTAGGCACGTTCGCAACACTGTCGCCGCCCAACTCATGGGGACGTCCAATACCACGTCCCGCAGCGCATTCATATCTTGGACTGGAGCTTTAGAGAGCATGGCAACTCGTAGAACAAGAAGCTTACACAGGTGTGGAGGAAAGACGCTGCGCAACAAACACTCTGCCACTTTGTCTCCGGCTAGTGCGTGCGCTCTTTTTCCTCGGTCGGAAGGGCTGCTCCACGCGTGTCGGCAACGTGAATGGACCGAACCGTTGGCGCGGCCTCGTCCGACCCAGCCGGCCAGTCCAAGCACCTCGTGCCATCGCTCCCCCCTGTGGCAGAGAAGCGCCAGAGGGATGCGCGCACACAGCCCGCACGGGGGAACGAGGCTGCCTTGGGCGGGGGAGGAGAAAAGAAAAACAAAAAAAAAATCACACCCCTAGAAATCAGGTGCCAGCGCTGACGAAAACCACAGCTCCGCACTGCCTATGTCCATCACCACAGCTCTGGGTTTTGTGAAACTCGTACGCCGTGTTGAGCAAGCTGTTCAGGCGACCCGCTTTTGCGACATGGAAATAAACTGCGCAACGCGAGCATGAGGCGCCGTAGGGTGCAGGGAGCAGGCGTGGACGAGAGGGCGCAGCGCCGGGCGGCCTTCGCTCGCCGCATTCTTCGCCGCGGCCGCCGACGAGCCGCGCGGCAGCTGGCGGTCAGCGCCCGCGAGGCCGCGCACGCCGAGCACGGCGCGCTCGTGGAGCGGGCGGCGGCTTTCGAGCGGCGGCGCGCGTGTCTGGCCGCCAGGTTCGACGCGAGGTGGGGGTTGCAAAGTGCGCTCCGGAAAGCGCTCGCCGCAGCCAGGGGCGCGGCGACACGCGACGAGGAGCGGCAGCCGCAGCAGCGACAGCACCAGAGCCCGCCCACAGAGCAGCAGCCGCGTGAGGAGGCAGAGGGCGGCGGGAGAGAGCATGGCGAGGGCCGCCACGACCAGGAGGCCAAGCCAGGACAGCCAGCGCCCCATGAAAGGTGCGGACTCTGGCGCTCGCACCAGCGACAGGAGTACGCTGGCCGAGGGATGGCGCGGGCGGGTGTCGGCGAAGGCGCGCCGCTCATGACCGGAACGCACTTTCGCCACAGGCCCCGCGAGAGCAGGCAGCACCGCAGCGACCGGAGCGACGGCAGCCAGCACCACGAGCAGCAGCACAACGACTACAACCAGCAGCACCACCACGACGACGACAAGCATCGACAACAGCAGCAGCACCACCACGACAACCAGCACCAGCTGCAGCACCGCCACCGCGATCAGCTGCAGCGGCACCACGACCAGCAGCAGCAGCAGCAGCACCACCACGACCACCTGCACCAACAGCGGCCAGCAGCACCGCAACCACCACGAGGACACCCTGCACCACCACCGCAAACACCACGACCGCGGACGGCAGCCCCTAAGCAGCAGCAGCAGCAGCAGCAGCAGCAGCAACAGCGGCAGCAGCAGCAGCGGCAGCAGCAGCAGCAGCAGCAGCAGCAGCAGCGGCAGCAGCAGCAGCAGCAGCAGCAGCAGCAGCAGCAGCAGCAGCAGCAGCAGCAGCAGCCACCGCGGCAGCGGCCAGGACGACAGCAGTCCGCAGGGCCCTCCGCCACTCCAGACGGCCATTCTAGCCGTCTGGCCGCCAGCCCCCCAGCCCCTTCCAAGGGAGGGGGCTGGCGCCAGCTGCAGCCCGAGCCCCCCAGGGGAAGAGCCCCACTCCCACGGTGGGACTCCCCTGGGGCCAGTTCCCGATCGGGGTTTGCGCGGTTCCGCTGCGGTCCCCGGTGGCGCCCTGGCTTGTGCAGCAAACCCACAAGAGCAACGCAGCAACTTGGACAACAAGAGGCGAGACGACTCCCAACAGCAGCGCCGCGAGCAGCACCGCAGCGACTACGACCAGCAGCGCCACCACGACGATGAGCGGCACCAGCGGCAGCACCGCCACCGCGACCAGCTGCAGCAGCACAGAAGGAAGAGGAAGTGGCTGGAGGAGGAGGAAGAGAAGGAGCAAGTTTTGTTGAGTAAGAGCTCCAGTCGACGCTCTCCCCCGGCAACTAGGCGCCGGGAGACAGTCCCCCCTGCAGCACGATAGGGCAGCAAGTAACCTTCAGCATGCAGGGCGCGGGCCAAACATCCCGTTGCAGCACCACCGCGCGCGACCGCGACGCATACAAGTCACAGGCAAGCATGCTTGCGTTGCACTCGGTTGGCGCGCGCAGGGCCGCGCCGGGCCTGCCCAACACCAAGCACCGCAACAGATGACAACGCTAGTATGCAGGCGTAGGCGGGGGAAGGACGGGGCGGGGAGGGGCAGGGGATGGGGGGGAGGAGAACGAAAAGGAAAGGACGCGGGGCGAGCTTTGCGATGCACCCAGGCGGGCGCGGCATCAGGAGCAACACTGCACGACGTCATGAAGCAACCATGGCGCCGCCCCAGCACAGGGCGGACCAGCGTGGCGTGGGACAAAATTACCAACTGCGTGAAACATATATGAAGACAGTAGACGCCCAGCGAGGGGGGAGAAGGACCAGGAGAGAGCAAACAATCAATCGCACCAGTGTTTGCTGGGCTCCTACGCGTCGTCGCGCGCGTACTCGACCTGGCTGTAGTACTGCTCGCAGACGCCGCCGGCCCACCTGCCGCCCGGCTGCCAACGCGCCCCTGATGCTCAGCACCCAAGCCGGCGCGGCCGCACTGGGGGGCGCCGGAGAGCCCCGGGAGCGCCCCCGACACGACAGCGACCGCCGCGAGCAGAGCCACAAGTGTCACGAACTACACCACAGCGAGCTCCGCAACGAAGACGAGCAGCACCACAGGCGCCACGAGCTACACCAAAGCGAGCACCGCGACGAAGACCAGCAGCACCATACCATGAGCAGCACCGCAAAAACGCCACGAGCCATCCGGCAACTACCACCACGACGGCGACCGGCAGCTCCACGAGCTGCACCGCAGGCACCACAAACCGCACCGCGGCTTGCACCACGACGGCGACTAGCAGCACCGCGAGCGACGCCGCGCGCCCCACCACAGCAGGCACGACCGCGCCAGGCAACGCCACGAGCAGCAGCATAGACACCACGAGCCGCACCACAGCTACCAACACGATTGCGACCAGCAGCGCCGCGAGCAGCGCCACAGGCGCCACGAGCTACACCACGGTACCAACCACGAAGGCGACCCCTACGGCGGCTGGCAGCACCGCCGGCGGTGCGACCGACTGGCAGCGCCGCGAGCCGAGCCGCAAGCGCCACAAGCTACACCGCAGTTACCAACACGACGGCGACCTGACGGCGACCAGCAGCAACAACGCCACGAGAAGCGCCGCAGGCGCAAGGAGCCGCAACGGAGCTGCCACCAAGACAGCGACCGGCAACAACCACAAACAGCACCGCCGGTGCCATGGGCCGCACCACAACGAGCACAAAGACGACGACTGGCAGCACCACAAGCAGTAAGGCAAGCGCCACGAGCTGCACCACAACCACCACCACGTCGACAAGCAGCACCACGAAGAGCGCGACGCCACCACCACGACTGCGACCACCAGCAGGACCACTAGAAATCCCCTGGCCAGTAAATGGAAAATACATATCATTCGGGCGAATTTATTGACAACTCGGAAAAACGACCCCGCACGACAATAGCGGAAAATAATTGTAGTCCGGGCGGTCCGACGACGAAGACGAAGACGAAGACGATAACGAGTACGTGTGCGATCGCGACTACGACAGCGATGCGACGACGAAGACGAAGACGCATGTGCGCGGCGCTAAGGCGAGAGCTGGATTTTGAACCACACCAGCCCTCGATCCTTGTAACTGTTACAAACTTTTAAGACGAGAGTGCGCGGCGCTGAGACGAGAGCTGCACTTTGAACCACACCAGCCCTCCATCCTTCTAACTGTTGCAAACTTTTCAGACGAATGCGCGCGGCGCTGAGACGAGAGCTGCACTTTGATCAACGTGCGGCCTCTATCCTTGAAGCGAATGCAAACTTTTGAAGCCAGAGTGCACGGCGCTAAGGCAAGAGCTGCACTTTGAACAGCATGCGCGCTCCATCCTTGAAGCTGTTGCCAACTTTTAAGACGAGAGTGCGCGGCGCTAAGGCGAGAGCTGCACTTTGATCGACATGCACCCTCCATCCTTGTAACTGTTTTCCTCAAAGCAAGCGTCTTACGAAAATCATCAAAAATCCTCACGCGCGTAGGGTTGCCCATGCGGCATCACCCCCTGGGAGGAACAACCCCCAGACAACAGCCTCCGCACGAACAATAGCGGGCAAATGTTTTGTTTTCGGCCGCGATGTTTTCAGAATCCTTTCAAGATGGCTCATGATGGCTCCAAGGCAACTCCAAGACAGCGCGAGCAGGAACCACTTCAAGAATTACGAACAACAATTCTACATTAAAACCGTCTTACGAATGTCCCCCAAAATCCCCACGCGCGTAGGGTTGGTTGCCCATGCGGCATTATTCCCTGGGAGGAACAACCCCCAGACAACAGCGCCCGCGCGAACAATAGCGGGCAAATATTTTGTTTTCGGCCGCGATTTTGTGTTCGAACCACATAATTGAAGCTGTTGCAAGCTTTTAAAACGAATGTGCGCGGCGCTGAGGCGAGATCTGCACTTTGAACAACACGAGCCCTCCATCCTTGAAACTGTTGCGAACTTTTATGACGAATGTGCGCGGCGCTGAGGCGAGATCTGCACTTGAACAACACGAGCCCTCCATCCTTGAAAATGCTGCAAACTTTTAAGAGGAATGTGCGCGGCGCTGAGGCGAGGGCTGCACTTTGAACAACACGAGCCCTCCATCCTTGAAACTGTTGCACACTTGTAAGACGAATGTGCGCGGCGCTGAGGCGAGATCTGCGCTTTGAACAACACGAACCCTTCATCCGTGAAGCTGTTGCAAGCTTTTAAAACGAATGTGCGCGGCGCTAAGGCGAGAGCTGCACTTTGAGGAGGAGGAGAGGTTTCGGGAGCGGACGAGTTTCGGGACGAGTTTATTCACCGCGGAGAGCTTCAGGGGGGGGGACCAAAACTAAAGACGTAGTTAGGTTACTGGCACCACCACCGCGACCCGTCTTGGAAGCTGCTGCTATCGACTCCAGGGCCAGGGCGCTTCTCGAAGGCCAACGCGAGGAACTTCTCTATGTTCGCCACGTGTTTCTGAAGCGTGCGGGCGGATCAGCGCCGCAGGACGCACTCCTCTGCTGCCCCGGCGGCGGGCCCACCAGAGTGGGAAACCAGCACAGCACGCCAATGAATCTTGCCCTGGCGTTGAGGCGGTGTGGGGGCCTCATGGAAAGCTTCTTGGGGCCCTCCCCGGGCCTCTAGGTTTTGTGGTGTGTTGGAGGCTCTTCGGGGAGCTATTGGGCTCTGTTGGGGGCTGCCCGGGGAACTATTGCGACTCGAAAGCAAGGGCTCCGCGAGGGTCGCTGGCACCGACATCTGCGCGTGCCTCTGGCCGCGCTGGGTTGCAGGTTTCGCCTTAAGCGCGGCGATTTTTTTTGTCCCCTCGTCAGGTATGCGAGCCTCTGGCCGCGTACGGCGGGAGCCTCTGGCCTCGTCAGCTGTGCGAGCCTCTGGCCGCGCAGTTGCTCATCATTCAGTCGACGGCGAGAGCTCCTGGCCTCGTCGACTGCGTGAGCCTCTGGCAACGCAGGCTTTACGACGAGAGCCTCTGGCATCGTCAGCTGCGCGAGCGGGTCCCGGGACGCTCTGAGAAGGTCTCGGCGTCCGAGACACTCCCCACAGTCGCCACAGCTCAGAGATTCTCAATTTATCATCACTTCGAAAGTGGACCAGAGCTCCCAGATCCCCTGACAAGATCCAGGCTCCTAAGATGGGCTCCGAACAGACGGGGTCGAAGGAGCGCACCGCGTTGCCGCTGCACCAGAGATCCGAGGGCCCTCCGCCCAAGCGACCAGATCAACTCGAGGGGCAAGCTAAGCAGATGTTCGCGTGGGGCCCTACCGTCGACAAGATCTAACTGCGGACGACTTGGACTGTGAATGGATCTCCATAGTACCAGCGCGTCTCTGCGCATGAACCTGGGCCCTCGTGCGGTCTGCTGGCGCCTCCTGGGGCATCCTGTGGGAAACAGAAACAACTGATCGAGACATCCACGCAATCTGGGCGCGAACGGAGGAGTGCAATACCCCGTGGCGCCCCCCCGGGGGGCGAAAACCAGCGCTTCACTCGAGACATCCTTAAAATCTGCGCCGAACACAGACAGGATGTCGGGAGGGGAAAAAAAGGCAAGCTGCTCGAGACATACCCGCCATTTTGGCACGAACGGGGGAATGCAGTGCCCCCTGGCGGGCCCCCCCTGGGGGTGCTGAAATCCGCGCCTCGCTCGAGACATCCGCGGTATTTGCCCCGCCTTCATCATCATCATCATCATCATCATCATCATCATCATCATCATCATCATCATCATCATCCTCATCATCATCATCATCATCATCATCACCATCATCATCATCATCATCGTCATCATCATCATCATCATCATCATCATCATCATCGGCATCACCACCACCACCATCATCATCATCATCATCAGCATCATCATCACCATCACCATCAACATCACCATCAGCATCACCATCATCACCATCACCACCATCATC
>CAUYUJ010004335.1:1031355-1066355 GCA_963575745.1 Prorocentrum cordatum
GACGCAACTGCTCACCTGCGCGCAGGAGGCGGCGGGGGAGACGGCCCAGCGCTGGCACTGCCATTGTGGTGCGCGCTACGCGACCTCCTACGGCGTCTGCATCGGGTTGATAGAGGAAGAGCAGAACCCGCCACGCGCGTGCTGCATGCACGCGGAACACCCCGAGGGGAACATCCGCAACTTGATGGCCCTGCTGCGCTACGACAAGCTCAAGAGGGAGGGGGTAGCGGTGTTCAGCGCTGTGGACCTCCTGAAGCACCTGCCCAAGGTCGAGCCGCTGGCGGTGGGCACCGTCTCCAAGCGCTACGCTCCACGCCAGCCGCACTGGGAGGGCCACTATGCGCTAATGGAGGGGCTCTCCTGGGAGACTCTGACCGAGTTCAAGTGGACCGACCTGTGCGCGCAGGTCGCCTGGGGACTGAACGACCCAGAGTGGGCGGGCTACACCAAGAAGCAACGGAATAGGGCCAAGAGGGAGCGCCTGGAGACGGCGCACAAGGAGCTGGCGCTCTACGAGCGCCGCCACAACCTGCGGGAGGGCAGCATCACGGGCGGCGGGGGTGGCACAGGGGTCGCCCCGCGTGCCGCCCCCGTCCGCGCCGCCAGCGCCCCTCCAGCTGGCGTGGCCCGCGGCAGCCAGGACCCGCCACCACCGCCTGCTGGGGCCCCGCCAGCGGCCATCATGGCCCCGCCGCCGCCGCCGCTGACGGCGCCCCCTGTGGCGCCGCCGCCGCCGACGGGCCCGCCGCCGCCGACGGGCCCGCTCCCGCAGCAGATCCCAAATTTTGCCGCCCTGAGCGTGGCCCTCGGCGAAGATCTCGAGCGCCAGATCTTTGGGCCCTCAGGGCAGGCGGGCGCCAGTGGCGACCTCGGGGGAGAAGTGCAAGCGCTGCCGTCGCAGGTCTTTGCAGCCATTGCGCAGGGAGCAGGCCAGTCCGCCTGAATGATGAAACCCAGCAGGCCCACAGCATCGGATACTTCTAAGCCCTCGGGGAGGCTACGTGAGTCCATGCCAAGATCTCGTGCCTGCCACGCTCAGAAGTGCTGAACCTGTAGGCCTGCTTACGCCCCAGCTGCAGCAACGCCGCCTTACCCGCGAGCGCGGTGTGCCCACAGTGGTACCCCCCTCGCGCCGCGGCCCCTGTTGCTTTAGCCTCCGCTCTGCGCGCAGTCATCTGTGCGCCTAGCCACTCTGGCTTGCCAATTGGCTTGCCATCTTGGCCTCCTCTCACGCCTACTTGCGCTCGTGAGCCTCGCTGGCGGTGCTGGGGTCGCCCCGTGTGCTGCCGCGACGCCGCTGGGCGCCTAGCCATTTTGGCTTGCCATCCTGGCCTCCTCTCGCGCCTTCCTGCGCGAGTTGGCCTCGATGGCGGTACTGGGGTCGCCCCGTGCGCTGCTGCACCGCCGCTGTCGCTTTACTCTGGGCCGTAGGGACCAGCTGCCCTCGGATAAGCGCCCGCCGCTGCATGCACGTCAGAACCGCCCTCTCACCCAGAAGAGGTGCGCGCTACATACTGGAAACGAGGCAGCCACAAGGACGCTCTTCCCAAGGTGGTTGAGCCGTGGTGATGTGGTGCACGAGACCGCCAGTAGTAGTAGTAGTAGTAGTAGTAGTAGTAGCAGCAGCAGCAGCAGCAGCAGCAGCAGCAGCAGTAGTAGTAGTAGTAGTAGTAGTAGTAGTAGTAGTAGTAGTGGTAGCGGTAATAGTGGTAATAGTGGTAATGGTGGTAGTAGTGGTGGTAGTAGTAGTAGTAGTAGTAGTAGTAGTAGTAGTAGTAGTAGTAGTTGTAGTAGTAGTAGTAGTAGTAGTAGTAGTAGTAGTCGTAGTAGTAGTAGTAGTAGTAGTAGTAATAGTAAAAGTAGTCGTAGTAGTAGTAGTAGTAGTAGTACTACTACTACTACTACTACTACTACTACTACTACTACTACTACTACTACTACTACTACTACTACTACTACTACTACTACTACTACTACTACTACTACTACTACTACTACTACTACTACTACTACTACTAGTGGTAGTAATAGAATCATACTATCAAGGTTAACCAGCGCGGGCGCCAAACAGTGGGTTCTTGCAACCTACGCGGTGCAGTCTATGTGGTGCAAGGCCTGTGATGCAACTTATGTAATGCAATATATGCAGTGCAACCTACGTGTTGCATTATATGCGATGCAACATGTTTACCATTCTTTACGCGGCGCAATATATATATATATATATATATATATAATGTCAAGATGTACATTTATATGTATACATATATATATATAGTTTATATGCGACAGAAATCCGCCAAGAGGCAAGGAGCAACAGCAACGAAGCAACCACCACGAGCAACGAGACCCGCAACACCACGACGCCAACGCCGGCGCCTACAACAACAACGACGCCAACTCCGACGAAGACGGCAACCACACCAGTGCAGACGCCTGCGCCGGCATGCGCCTACGTGGGCACAAACGCCGACGCCTACACCAGACCCGACGCCAGCTCCGACGAGGCCAGCACCCACGCCAAGGCCGACGCCTGCGACGGCACCGACGAGAACGCCTACGCCGGCGAGAACGCCTACGCCAGCACCAACGCCGGCGCCTACACCAGAACCGACGCCAGCTCCGACGAGGCCAGCACCCACGCCAGTGCAGACACTAGCACCGACGCCAGCTCCGACGAGGCCGGCATCCACGCCAGTAGCGCCGACGCCTGCGACGGCACCGACGGGTGCGCCTACGCCAGCACCAACGCCGGCGCCTACACCAGCACCGACGCCAGCTCCGACGAGGCGGGCACCCACGGCACTGCTGACGCCTGCGACGGCACCGACGAGCGCGCCTACGCCAGCAACAACGCCAGCGCCTACAACAACAACGACGCCCGATTCGACGAGGCTGGCACCCACGCCAGTGCCGACGCCTGCGACGGCACCGACGAGTGCGCCCACGCCAACACCAACGCCGGCGCCTACACCAGCACCGACGCCAGCTCCGACGAGGCCGGCACACACTACGCCAGAGCCGCCGACGGTACCGACGAGGGCGCCAACGCCAGCACCTACGCCGACGCCCACACCAGCAGCGACGCCAGCGCCGACGAGGCCAGCACCCACGCCAAGGCCGACGCCTGCGACGGCACCGACGAGTGCGCCTACGCCAGCACCAACGCCAGCGCCTACACCAGCACCGACGCCAGCTCCGACGAGGCTGGCACATACGCCAGTGCCGACGCCTGCGACGGCACCGACGAGAGCGCCTACGCCAGCACCAAAGCCGGCGCCTACACCAGCACCGACGCCAGCTCTGACGAGGCCGACACCCACGCCACTGCTGACGCCTGCGACGGCACCGACGAGTGCGCCCACGCCAACACCAACGCCGTCGCCTACACCAGCACCGACGCCAGTTCCGACAAGGCCAGCACCCACGCCAGAGCCGATGCCTGCGACGGCACCGACGAGCGCGCCCACGCCAGCACCATCGCCTGCGCCAGCACCACCGCCGGCGCCTACACCAGCACCAACGTCAGCGCCGACGAGGCCGGCACCCACGCCAAGGCCGACGCCTGCGACGGCACCGACGCTTGCGCCTACGCCAGCGCCTACACCGGCAGCGTCGCCGACGCCTTCGAGGAGGCGGAGGAGGAGGTGGAGGACGAGGGAAAAGAGGCGGGAGTCGACCAGGAGGAGGTTCACGAGGATGTGGAAAGGGAGGAGGCGGCGGAGAAGGAGGATGAGGATACCGAGCAGGACACCGATGCCAGCACCACCGCCACCGCGTGCGCCAGCAACGTCGCCAGCATCGCCACCTGCGATTACGACGGCACCAACGCCTACGCTACGTATACGCCAGCTTCATCGCCAGCGCTGTGAACGGCGACTACGCCGACGACGTCGGCACCAACGCCAGCGCGCACGACAGCGTCTACGCCAGCAACGTCGCCAACACCTCCGACAGCGCTCACGCCGGCTCCAACGCCAGCACCCTCACCTACCTACACCCTCCTGGAGGACGCGGGCGACGACGCCGGCATCGCCGCCAGCGCCTAATTACGTCAGCAGCGTCGCCAGCACCCTCGAGGAGGCGGAGGAGGAGGTGGAGGAAAAGGCGGGGGAGGAGGTGGAGGAAATGGCGGAGGAGGTGGAGGAGGTGGAGGAGGTAGAGGCGGAGGAGGATGAGGACGAGGTCGAGGCAAGGGATGCCAGGGAGGTGGCGGCGGAGGAGGATGCCGTGCAGGACGCCGCTGTCAGCACCAGCACCACCCCCAGCGCTCTCGCCAGCAGCGAGGCCAGCGCCTACGCCAGCTCCATCGCCAGCACCGTTGTCTGCGGCTACGCGGGCACCTCCGCCAGCGCCGACGCCAGCCTCAACGCCAGCGCCAGCACCGTCAAGGAGGAGGAAGAGGAGGACGAGGAGGCGGATGATGAGGAAGAGGACGACGAGGCGGAAGAGGTGGACGAGGTGGAGGAGGTGGAGGAGGGGGCCGAGGAGGAGGAGGCGGAGGAGGATCCTGAGGACGCTGGCACAAACGCGTGCGCCTCCGCCCACACCGACGCCAGCGCCCGCACCAACACCGACGCCATCACCGCCAGCAATGCCGCCAACGCCTGCACCCGCTTCATCGCCAGTACCGTGACCGGCGCCTACGCCTGCACCTCCGCCAGCGTCGACGTTAGCACTGCGATCGGCGACGACGCGGACACCGTCAAGGAGGAGGACGAGGAGGAGGCGGAGATCGAGGAGGAGGAGGAGGAGGAGGCAGGAGGCTGAGGAAGCGGGCACCGAAGCCGGCAATGACGCCTTCGCATTCGCCGGCACCAGCGCAGGCGCAGACACCAGCTCCTGCGCCTACGCCTACACCGGCACCAACGACAGCGCCCTCGCCAGCATCACCGCCAGCGCGCACACCAATGCCAACGCCTGCGCCGGCCTCAAGGCCCAGGCTGAGGACGAGGTAGAGGAGGAGGAAGAGGAGGAGGAGGAGGAGGAGGAAGAGGAGGAGGAGGAGGCAGACGCCGGCGCCTACACCAGCACCAAAGCCAGCTCCGGCGACGCCGGCACCCAGGCCAGCGCCGACGCCAACGCCTACTACGCTTACGACGGCACCGACAAGAGTGCCTACGCCAGCATGAACGCTGGCGCCTATACCAGCGTCGACGCCAGCTCGGACGACGCCGGTACCCATACCAGCGCCGACGCTAGCAGCGCCGAGGAGGAGGAGGAGGAGGAGGAGGAGGAGAAGGAGGAGGAGGAGGAGGAGGAGGAGGAGGAGGGGGCTAGCCGGACGCGCCGCGGACGGCAGCTACGGGCGACGGCGGCAGGCAAGAAGGCGGCTGCAGCGGCGGCGGCTGGGCTCGCGGCAGGCGGCTGGCGGCGCCGGCCCGGGCCCGTATGGAGGCGCGACACCGGGCAGCGGCGGGCCGGCTTAGGGGGAAGTTCGGGGTTCGCCTGGCTTTGGCCGTAATGCCCCCGCTCCTTAGGGGCGTGCCCCCGCCCCACACTCACCGTGGGCGCGCGGAGGGTGCACTGACATTTGCATTGCGGCACTGAGAACGAGAGGGGGGATCAATAAGAAACGATACAACCGATGGAATCTAATATATGCGGCGCATTATAGATATGTGTATATATATATATATATGTATATATATATATATAGATTGTGCAATGTATGCGATGCAGCGTGTGTGATGTAATCAACCCGGTGCAACCTATGTGGGGCAAGGAATTCGTTGCAACCTATGTAATACAATGTATGCTATGTAGTATTTGTGGTTTTTTGTGGGCGATGAAGTCTGTGCGGTGCAATCTATGTGGTGCAATCCACTCTGCTGAACTTGAAGTAGTCATCTCCACTGCTCGTGCAAACATCCCACCCACCCACCCGCGACTTGGTTTGCAAAACCTCTGAAGACCGACTACGACGACACCGACGACAACGACTACGACGACACCGACGACGTCTCCGACGACTTCGACGACGACAACGACGCCGACGCCGACGACGACGACGACGACGACGACGCCAACGAAGGCGACGACGAGGGAGGAGGAAGGACGACCACGGCGACGACAACGACGACAACGACGAGGGAGGAGGGAGGACGGCGACGACGCGAACGACGAAGAAGGAGGAAGGACGGCGACGCCGACGACGACAACGACGAGGGAGGAGGGAAGCGACGATGACAACGACGACGACGACGACGGCGACGAAATAGGAGGGACGACGACGAGACGCCGACGACGGACGACGACGACGACGAGGGAGGAGGAAGGACGACCACGGCGACAACGACGACGGAAACGACCACGACGCCAAAAAGGACGATGACGACGAACACGAGGAAAAACGGAGGACGACGTAGGCGACGACGACGACGACGACGCGGGAGGAAGGACGACGGCGACGACGACGACGACGCAAGAGCGCGCGCGCACGCTTTTGTTGAAAATCCGTGTTGCGAAACCTTGGGTTTTGTAGGTTTTTCGGACACACGATTTTGAAATCCTTCCGAAACCGATGGGTTTTGAAAGATTTCGGCATACGCGCGCGACGACGCGCGCGTCTGCATTTCGTGCCGTTTTTTGAAGAGGATTCTCGCGACGGCACACGCGCAAGGGTGTTCGACTGATATCGATATGCGCGCGCGCGAAACCCGTTTGGTAGCATGTTGTGAAAAGTTTGAACAACCTATGGTTTTAAGATATCGCAAGAGCTCGCGCGGAAGTCTGTTTAGCACATCAGTGTTGCGAAACCCTGTGTTTTTGTATGTTTGTGTTGAGACTCGATTGCGAAATCCTTCCGGCACCGAAGATGTTTGAAGGATTTCAGCATGCGCGCGCGACGACGCACGCGTGCGCACTTCGTCCCATTTTGCAAAAGATGTGTGAAAAGTGTTACGCTAGAACAAACAATGTCACCGCATAGTGTTTTTCATATTATGACAAGGGACCCTCAGGGGGGGATACCGGCCCCCCGTTGATAGTGTAAATTCATATTTCGGATGGACATGTGGTCAGAATCGTTCATGATTTACATACCCGACAGGGGGGGGCGATAACGACGAAAAGGGAAAAACCTATTCTGTTTTTACAAAAAAATCAACGTATGGGGTGCAACATATGTAATGAAGGCAGTGCGCGGTGCAATGTATGCGATGCAACCCATGTGATGCAAGCCGCGCGGTGCAATACATGTGGTGCAATGTAAGCCACACGCGCTATGTAATACAGTCTACGCGGTGCTACGTACGGGATGCAACTGATATTGCAAACGAACTGACATATAACACGATATTGCAAACATCCCACCCACCCACCCACCCACAACTTGGTTTGCAAAGCCCATGCGATGGCGATTGCGATGATTGCTTGGCGTTGGCTGGTGCATCGGCGCGGCCGCACCAATCCAAGCACGCGCGCGCGCAGCTGCCATTTAGTTTGGCGCAACCGACGCGGCCGCGGCGGCGCTGACCGCTGGGCACGCCCCAGCGGGCGCTCCAAGGCGAGTCGGCGACTTGGGCGGCAGCAGTACCCTGGCAACGGACGACGGTAGACACGATGATGATAGTAGCGATGTTGATCACGATGTTGACAACGAAGACGACGCAGCCAGTGCGGGCGCCCATGCTGATCACGTCGACGACGATGACGGCGCGTCGGCGAGGAAGGTTTTGGAAGGAGTTCGGCATGCGCGCGCGCGAGAGTGGCCCGCATGTCATTATGCGGCACGGGTCGCGCCCCCCCCCCCCCCCCCCCCCCCAGCGCGCGCGCAAGGGGGGTGCCAATGATTTCGGCACGCGGCGCCATGGTGATATACTGTCATGAACATGTTGGCGAAGGAAGACAAAAAAACAAACAGCAACAGACAATGCTCCTAAGAATTCGCGAGAGCGCGGGCGCAAGCTTTTTTTTGAAATCTGATATTGCGAAACCGTGTGCGTTTACATTGGCACTTGGCTGTAAAACCGCCACGGGGCCCCAGGTTTTGACGGACGTCGGCGTGCGCGCGCGACGACGCGGGCGCGCGCACTCCGATTTTTTTTTTGGTTTTTTGTTGTTTCCCCTTCTCTTGCGAGCGGATTCTCGCGACGGCGCGCGCGCAAGCGGTCGGGCGATTTCGACGTGCGCGCGCGAAGCCCGCCTGGTAGCATGTTCTGACAATGATGGAAAACAACGGTTTCTCGAGAACTCGCAAAAACGCGGCGCAAGCTTCTTTTGAACATCGAGATTGCGAAGCTATGTGTTTTATGTGTTTGGAACACAAGAATTTGAAACCCGTTCGAACCCGAGATTTTTAGAGGATTTCGGCATGTGCGAATGAGAACGCGCGCGTGCGCGCGACGTCCCGTTTTTGGCAAGGGGTTCTGGAAGCCTGATGGTTTTTGATAAACGAGTGTGCGCGCGCACTATTCTGTTGCAAAAGATGGCGGGGGGGGCAGATACCGGCTGGGCTGGAACGGTATGGGCTCGTTTTTGAAGATGGGCGGTGGGGCAGGATCGGATGTAAACTGCACATCCCCAGGGGGGGCGGATAAGTCTGGCCTCGGGAGGGTGGTAAGGTCGATTCTCTTTTTAAGAAGGTGCGGAATGGCGGAGCCTCTGGATTCCTTCTTCCTTGAGCCAAATATATCAATCCACTATCTTGTCTCCATCTGTGTGAAACCCTGCAGCCCCCCTCGAGGCCGCTGCGCATGCTGGCGGGCTCGTCAGCCTCGCCAACCAAATTACACTGCACGCGTCGAAACTCATGAGTCTCGACCATGCAAAAGAAACAGCCATGGCATAAGAAACCCATCTTCAACGTAAACAGTAAGGCTTGAAAGCGTTCTCATTTTGCGCGCTACGACCTCGGGGGGTGATCAATCTCCGTCTTATATCATCTGAACAAGCCAGCTCTGCTTTACCAAAATGGTATCTCGTACTGGTCGCCCAGGGTGTGTGCGCCATATCTACCTCCAACTCCAAGCTCCCCAGTCGTGCGCTGACAATGGGGTGTAGCGACCACCAGCATATCGGTGGCCCTTGCTCCTGCTCTTGTGAGTCAGGGGTCCCTGCACCGGCACGGACCTCATCTTCTTCTTCACGCGCACCTCCGACTCGGGCGAAACGTCGCGGCCTCGCCTCCTCGACGGTGATCCCGGTGAAACTCTCGCTCCATATTGTTCTGGTCGAGACGGCGTAGCCCGTGTCTCCTCCACAACTCCCTCTTGCTTTACCTTCACCACGAACATGTAATAGCCCACGGCCACTGCAATTGTCGTAACCAGCAGGTGCGATAAACAGCTCCACCAACTGAACTCGTTCGTCATGCGCACGTTGATGTTGACGCCGTCATCGTAGTAGTAGTCCTCCGTTGCCTCTGTCACTGGGATGTTCGCCATCGCTGCCAACACCTTCACCAGCTCTCCGGGACTCTTGAAGCTCGTGGTGGTGATTGAGATCAGCCCAAGCGTCTTTATCTGCTTCCTGAGCGTCTCCTTGTCCATCGGCTTGGCCCCAATATCCGCAACCTGCTCCTTCGTGCTTACCTCCTCGACCTCCATCTCTCCGTCGCGCACCAGATCTTGATGCCATATCCACCTCGGCTGAAGATGCCTGACCCGTCCAACACCGCGTCTGTGAATCATGCCTTTCGCTGCTGCCGAATCCGTCTGCAAAACCAGGGTGATCTGAATCTGCCCGTTCCTCATCTGCGCCATCTCCTGCAGCGCGTGCTTGAAGGTGAGTCCCCTGGCTGTGCCCGAACCCATCGCATAGAACTCCGACTCTCCGCTTGATAACGCCACCGTCGCCTGAGACAGAACCCAACTTTCCAGGAAGTAAACGCCCAATCAAACTCCTCCTGGTGAGATACTCTTGCACGTCGCCTCCAGTCCTGCCCAATCGGCGTCGGTCGACACCGTCACCTTGAACGCGGCCTCTTGGTACGGATATTAAATCACGATGTCCGCCGTGCCCTGCAAGTACCTTGCCAGCCGCTTCTGCTTCAGGATGTGCTTCGCCCTCGGGTCGTTATATGAGCAACTCTGCTCTCGAACAGCTTCTTGGATATCCCATCGGTCTCCTGCCATGTACTGAGCAATGCCTCCACAGCTGCGGTGCGTCATAGCACTCGCCGCCCCGCTGGGTCTTCAGCTTCACGAGCGCCCTTCGCAGTGTGTTTTTGAACTCGGTGTCTCCGCCAACTTCGCCTGTTTTAACTCGTGCAACTCCACCATATTCAGGATCCGCCTCGGGTCGGGTAAGATGCCGAAGCCCCCCTCGGCCCACAGCAGCGCCCTGTTGAGAAACGCACCTTCCACCGCTCCGCCTGGCCCCACTCGAGGTTGCGGCTTGACCTTGAACCTGCTCGCCACCAACTCATCGAACTCACCCAGCTCCTCATCATAAGCCTCCATCGCAAAGACGTCTCCGTGTCCGGCGCATAGAGAGTGCATGTCAGGATGATAATACAAGCAACACGCTGTATTTAACTCCCCGTATCCGTGATGATTGAAGTTGCCTCGAACTTCCCCTTGAAATAACATCGATGCTTCTGGCGTCCCAGACATGGCCATCGTCAACCTCCACTGCATACCTAGCCGCCGTTGCTCTGGTGGCGGCCAGCAGCGCTGAGGCCCTTTCAGCGACGCGTGGAAGAACGCGACCAATACGTCGTAGAGCCCGAGCTTCTTCTTACGCGCGTCAGCAGACCTCAAAGAAGCTGCCCGTGATATCGCCAGCTTTACTGCCCAGAGTGCGGATGTCCCTGCGAAGTTCGCGGGGCCGGTTCCGTCACTATACCTGATGTGAACACATCTGCTCCTCACGATCCACTCGCCAGTTTGTAATTCGTACTTCTTGCTGTCGATCCACTTGGCGTCAAATGGCTTCGCCCAATCCTCGAACGGCACCCATTCGAAAACCTCGAACTCCTCCATGCTCTTCTTCTCCTTCGCCCTCCCGTTGGCGATCAGCTCCTTAAGCAACTCCTCTCCCGTGAACGCGCCCCTGTAGACTCCATCTCCAACCAACTTATCGTAGTTAACCCTTGGCTCGATATCCTTGCAGACGTGTCGGTCCTCTTCCCTCGTGATCGACGCGGGGGCGCCTATCTCCATGGGCCCCTTCCAGCCTTGGTGTCATAGGTGCTACAGATCTTCCTGCCGCGATCACGTTACCTGTCGTCTCCACGTCCATATCTTGAGCTCGACCGAAGTGGCGACCCACGGGGGTGCCTAGAGCTCGTGACCCTGCTGTCTCCAGTCGTGGTTTTTGAACTTGGGCCTCCGCGGGTGGCTGTTCTGCATGAACTGGTGCTGAATGCCCCGCAGGCTGCGCGGGTCGTGCTGGAATCGCTCTCTCTATCTTAGGTCCCGCCTCGTCGAAGATCTTCGCGAACAAAGTCCTGCGCCTCGCGTTGTGTCTCGCTGAGCTCCCCATCGCAAGCTGCGCCCCCGTCCGTGGGCCCATGCTCCTCAATCAGCGCCTGCGTGATATGCCTCTTCGCCGAACCGCCTCGTTCTGGTCCTTGACCCCCAGAAAACATGTTGTGCATGACGGGCCCCCTTATAAACATGTTGTACACCTCCTTGCTGTGCCGATCCCCCTTGGCCCTTAACTTCGCAGCCCTGGCGCGCTCGATGCCTCGCGCCGCCCCCGCGATGACCTCGTCGCTCTCGTCGCGTCTGCCCAGGAAGATACCTCCACCCCATCTCGGCCCCGGCTTGGGATAGTCCTCAGCCTGGATCTTGTTGTCGATCAGCTCGCCTATCTTCCCCGACTATGACTTGAACTTGGCGCGCCCCAGTCGCTCCCGAGCTGCCCCGCCGCCCGTCTCGATCGCGAACCTCGTGAGCAAGTAACCCACGCGTCTGACCAGCCACGGCATGATCAAACTCTTCGGCCCGATCTTCACGCCCAGGTTCGCCTCGAGCTCGCTGCGCAACGTCCGCGACAGCGACTCCGCTCTCTCGACAGCGTTCCCGATCGCCCCGTTGCTCTGATGTGACCCCTTCGGTGACTTCTCCACCTGTGCGCTGTGCTTCCTCCTGTTCTTCACCGCCGTGATCGCTGCCTGTAGCGACGCCTCCTGGTCGCCCTAAAGTACGATGTCCGCTGAGCCCCAGACGTCAATGTAAAACTCCAAGCTGAATTGACGCACTCGCTGGGCCCCTTCTGAATCGCCGCGATCGACGCTACGGAGTCCTCTGGCTTCTGAACCATAATCAAGATAGTGACCATGTCCGTCTCCGTCTCGGTGTTCACGAAGCAATAGTCCATGCGAATCACAGGCGTCGTCGGCGCCTCGTCGGGATTAGCCCTCGCGCGACCATCCCCCTTACCTCGCCCCAAAGACACCACTTACACCAGTCACGAAACGGCATATGCGTCCTCTCGTGGATGGCGATCTCCTCCGCTGCCGGCTTGTATCTCTCCTTCTTCCTCTCGGGAAGCTGCGCCTCCTCGCTCTCCAGCGGCTCGGGTGGCTCAGGTACTTGATCTTCTGCTGCTGGTAGTGGGCAAAGCGAGCGCGCGGCCACGTCGAAGCTGTAGATGCTGCGCCCCTTCGCGATCTCGAGCGACTTGTTACCCCCCTTCATTATCATATCCTTGATCTTCTTGCTCATCATGGGGCTTAGCACCACGCCTCCACCTTCATCGAACCGCGCCATGTGATCCCTTCGTCAGGTCGCTGACTGCTATGATCGCATTGTGGACATCTCGGACATCGAACTGACGTCGTATCGGTTGCTTGGTGCCAGATACTTCCATGCGTGCCGTCTTGCATCCATCGGCATAGATCTTGTTACCATTAACTTCTCGTAGTGGTGGTGCTTCTGAATCTTCACGCGGGATCCGCGGCGCAAGACCTGGTGGGCATACACTTCTCGCCGCGCATGAATCGACCATAACCTCGATATTCCCGTCGTCATCGTTGGCAAACTCGCTTGCCGGAATCAGGTCGCTCTCGTCATTCTCGTACTTGTCGTAATTGGGCCCCTTCTCTGTATCCTCATTGTGATCTAACTTCGCATTGTGATCAAGCTCCTCGTCCTCGCTCGCCTCGATCATGAAGATGTAGCCCTCCTCGGCGTCGTAGTCTGGACCTAAATAGCTGACAGCCTTGTCATTGGTCTTGGGCGTCAGCGTCTTCGTCTTATTGTTATTGTCTTTGCCCTTGCCTTTGCCTTCACTGATCCTCCAGAGCTCCTCTTTGGTGATCTTGCCATCCTTCATGTCCTGCGCTGCCTTTCTGCGCTCCTTGGGCGCGTGACCTCTCTTCAAGCAATACTTGCACTGTGGGATGCCACTCTGGTCATAGCCCTTGCCGTTGCCGCCCTTACCCTGGCTGCTCTGACTCTTGCCGGCGTTGCCCTGCTTCCCGAACGTCAGCGCGTCCAAATCCATCGGTGCAGGTCCGTTGAACGCCAGCGCCGCCTGCTTCGACCTCAAGTAGTTCAGCACCTCTGCCCTCGCAAGCGTGTGCGCGGTGAATTTCGTCGCGTTCAGCATCAGGTGCTCTCTCAGCTTCTGCGGTACCAGGCGCGTGCTGATCACTGACTTCTTGGTCGACTCCATCACCTTCTGTCCCGTTTGCTCCTCATACCTCTGCACCATGGTCTCCAAAGAAACGATGCCTTTGATCGGGTCGTGCCCCTGCATCGTCGGGTACAGGATCGCGTCCAGCATGCCTGAGAACCTCGAAGGAACCTTCGGCTCGAACTCAACACACACAACAATCTCCATGCCTCCAGTCCCTCTCCCGCCGCAACACTCTTCACAATGCTTTGCGGTTTGCCCTTGCAGGTCAGGACGGGTATGTCGTACAAGTTCGTATTCACTCTTTGCGCATCCTCGTCCAAATCTGCGTGTGCGATCGGCTCTGCATCCGCCTTCGCCGCGTCACGCATCAACTCCGCCATGTGCGGGTCCACCGCCATGCAGTAGGCTGACAAGACGAAGCTCCAGTTCTCCCATGTAACTCCGTCTCGATACTTCGCGTTCTCATCGAGCTCGCCTGAAAACTTATCTGGCTTGCCGAGCAGCTTCGTGTCCACAAGAGATTATCGAAGGGGCGATCTCTGCTGATCATCTGCTTGGGCTCCCTGTTCTGCTCCTGCTGTTCCTGTTGCAGCTCGTGCCTCCTGCAGCTGCATTTCCAGCGTCGCGATCTGCTCTCGCTGCTGAACCACAACTCCCTCCATCGCCACGACGCGAGCCAACACCTCTTGCAAGGAGGACATCGCTGCGCGAGAACGCTTGAGCCTGGCCGCGGGCGCAACCAGGCTCCGCTACCATGCGGAATGGCGGAGCCTCTGGATTCCTTCTTCCTTGAACCAAATATATAAGTCCAGTATCTTGTCTCCATCTGTGTGAAACCCTGCAAAAGGGTAATACATGCGATGCAACCTATGTACTGCAATCCATGCGGTGCGATGCATGTGGCGCAATATATGCGATGCAACCTGTGTGATGCAGCCTATGCGGTGCAATCGCTGTGGTTCAACGTATGCGATGCGATCTACGTAATGCAATCTATGCGGTGCAATGTATGCGATGCGGCGACGGCGACGGGCGGCAACGGGCGGCACGGAGTACGGAGTGGCGACGGGCGGGAATGGCGGCGACTGGCGGCGACGGCGACGGGCGGCGACGGGCACGGGCGGCGACGGGCGGGAATGGCGGCGACTGGCGGCACGGGGTGGCGACGGGCGGGGATGGCGGCGACAGGTGGGAATGGCGGCGACTGGCGGCGACGGCGGCGGGCGGCACGGGCGGCGACGGGCGGGGATGGCGGCGACGGGCGGGAATGGCGGCGACTAGCGGCGACGGCGGCGGGCGGCGACGGGCGGCACGGGGTGGCGACGGGCGGGGATGGTGGCGACGGGCGGCGACGGCGACGGGCGGCGACGGGCTGCGCGGCTGCGATTTGGCGGCGATGGTCCCGGGGCGACGGCGGCGGCGACGGGCGGCACGGGCGGCGACGGGCGGGGATGACGGCGACGGGCGGCGACGGCGACGGGCGGCGACGGCGACAGGCGGCGACGGGCAGCACGGCGGCGATTTTGCGGTGAGGATTCTGAGATGATTGCGTTTGCGTTTGCTACGCAGGGCACCCGTGATGTGGGGAATGGCCAAACCAATCAAAATCCGCCGACCCTGTCGGCGTGTGTGAGGGGCTTTTCCGTTCGAGCCGTCATCTCCGTCATTCTTTGTACTCGTCGTCTCTGTCCTTCCCTTTCCCTGGGACTCCTCTTCCCCTGGGCTCCAGCCAAGCCGACCTTGAGCAACCTCGTAATTGAGTCGAAGGGAAGCCCCTTCCCTTTGATCCCTCCCGCCCGGGGGGGGGGGGGGGGTACCGACCCCCCCCCCGGGTCAGATACGACGCCCCCCCCTGGGACTCCTCTTCCCCTGGGCTCCAGCCAAGCCGACCTTGAGCAACCTCGTAATTGAGTCGAAGGGAAGCCCCTTCCCTTTGATCCCTCCAGCCAAGCCGACCTTGAGCAACCTCGTAATTGAGTCGAAGGGAAGCCCCTTCCCTTTGATCCCTCCCCCGCCGGGAGGGGGGGGGGGGTAGGGGGGGGGTAGCGACCCCCCCCCCGGGTCAGATACGACGCCCCCCCCTGGGACTCCTCTTCCCCTGGGCTCCAGCCAAGCCGACCTTGAGCAACCTCGTAATTGAGTCGAAGGGAAGCCCCTTCCCTTTGATCCCTCCCCCGCCGGGAGGGGGGGGGGGTACCGACCCCCCCCCCGGGTCAGATACGACGCCCCCCCCTGGGACTCCTCTTCCCCTGGGCTCCAGCCAAGCCGACCTTGAGCAACCTCGTAATTGAGTCGAAGGGAAGCCCCTTCCCTTTGATCCCTCCCCCGCCGGGAGGCGAGGGGGGGGTAGCGGGGGGCGGTAGCGACCCCCCCCCCAGGTCAGATACGACGCCCCCCCCCCGTACCGACCTTGAGCAACGTCGTAATTGAGTCGAAGGGAAGCCCCTTCCCTTTCCCTTCCCCGCCGGGGGAGGGAGAGGGGGTCCCGGGGGGGGTCCCGGGGGAGTCCCGGGGAAGTCCCGGGTCAGATACGACACCTCCCTCCCCCACCTTCTCGTCCTTCTCCCCGTTCCCCAAAACCATCCCACAGCCCGTGCCTCTTGCTGCGCATTGCGAACAGGGTCGGCGGCACCGGCCGTCAGGCCTTCGCAATCATAAGTAACTCAATTGTCATAGTACTTGTGGGCACAGCGAGAACCTGTACGAGACCATCATCATAATCAATGACACTTGTTGAGACACTTGATACAATTCAGACGTTAGCAGAGTCTCAGCTAAGATACTGATAAGAACGGTTTTGCCAAACCGACGAAAAGCAAACCGCAAACCGAAAGCTGCACCCATCAGCCCAAACCTCCTTGTCACCCGAAGGGTGGTCGTAGATGCTTTGTTGTCCGGAACGACTGGGGTGATCGTGTCGTGCATATGTTCGATGTGTCGTGAGCTTGGTGTCCAAGTATGACAATACCATAGCAGCACGGCAACACCATGGCAACGAGTAGTGAGCCGCGCGAGAGAAAGAGAGAGAGAGCGAGAGGAAGAGGAAGAGAGACATCACAAGCGTCACTCCTGAGAGCCGCATCGTGGGATAACTGGGGGGCGAGTGGTGCGCGCGCACCGTTAAAGCGTGGCCAGCTGCAGGTACTGCAGCTACGTATGCTCAGACCCAAGGCTGTTGCTGATTGCCTGAGGCATGGCTGCGCTTGCTCGGCACTGATATGGAGATGGGGCATCGTTCATCTGCTCGCGGAAGATTCGTCAGCGACGGCGTCGGCATGGACGACGTGGCGCCGAATTGGTGTTTGGCAAAGGCTACGGCCCAGAATGGCACGTGACATTGCGAAGCATTACCACCATGACCTCTAACGTATTCTGGTGTCAAGGCGATCAAGCTGGGAATATGGAGGATTGCAATTGCACCGTCACTTTGCGCTTACACTCAGGCCGCAATGGCATCCCAACGTGACAAAGCTGCACAGGGATACGCGATCGAACTGCCACACCGCCATCTCCTGCGGTCCATCACTCTTGCCCCGTGATGCCCCCCACACAGCTACGACATTGTTGCTGCACTCCCAGGACACACCTGCGTTTCATTAAAGATTGTGCGGACATTAATCACACGAGATTGTGGACAAACAAAACGCGAAGATGACGGCGCCTTGATGTGGAAAGGCTCGCCGTCTACAAGCAATTGCTGGCCCTGGACACGCACTCGCTGCCCGGCAGCCTCTGCTGCATGCCCATCTGCAAGCAAGGCCAGCGCTACGAACACCAGGCGCCTGCTGGATGTCCTTTCTCACTTGCTTGCTCACCAGACACAATCGCCGAAAGCGTGGCAACCATTCGCGCGAGAGCGAAGATAATTATCCTGGCGAAGGACCCAACCATATGCAGTTGTGGGTACCGGAATTGTGAAAATCTTATTCGGTGAAACTCCCTATGGGGCCACGAAGCGCTGCACTGGGTGGGGGGGAACGCTGTTCTGGGTGAGTGGTGTGTCAAGTAAGGTTTCCGGTACGCATGCGGACGGTCCGACTGGGGGCTTCGGTGGAGCTCCCTATGGCCACGAAACGCTGTACTGGGTAAGTGAAAATGCCAAATTGGGCTTCCGGGACGCCTGCGGACGGTCCCACTGGAGGCTTCGGTGGAACTCCCTATGGGGCCACGAAACGCTGTACTGGGTGGGTGAAAATGCCAAATTGGACTTCCGGGGCGCATGCGGACGGTCCCTCTGGGGGCTTCGGTGGAGCTCACTAAGGGGCCAAGAAACACTGCATTGGGTGGGCAAAAACGGCACGTTGGGTTTTCGGGGCGCATGCAGACGGTGGCACTGGGGCCTTCGATGGAGTTCCCTACGGGGCCACGAAATTTTGGACTGGGTGGGTGAAAATGCCACAATGGGTGTTTCGGGACGCTTGCGGACGGTCCCACTGGGGCTCCCTGTGGGGCAACGAAACGCTGCACTGGGTGGGTGAAAATGCCACATTGGGTGTGCGGGACGCATGTGGACGGTGGCACTGGGGCCTTCGGTGGAGCTCCCTGTGGGGCCACGAAACGTTGTAATGGGTGGGTGAAAATGCCACATTGGGTGTTTCAGGACGCACTCGGACGGTCCCACTGGGGCCTTCGGTGGAGCTCCCTATGTGGCCACGAAGCGTTGTACTGAGTGGGGGGGGCGCATGTGGACGGTAGCACTGTGACCTTCGGGGAAGCTCCCTGTGGGGCCACGAAACGCTCTACTGAGTGGGGGGGGCGCATGTGGACGGTAGCACTGCGGCCTTCGGTGGAGCTCCCTATGGGGCCACGAAACGCTGTACTGAGTGGGGGGGGCGCATGTGGACAGTGGCACTGGGGCCTTCGGTGGAGCTCCCTATGGGGCCACGAAACGCTGTACTGAGTGGGGGGGACGCATGCGGACGGTGGCACTGGGGTCTTCGGTGGAGCTCCCTATGGGGCCACGAAACGCTGTACTGAGTGGGGGGGACGCATGTGGACGGTGGCACTGGGGCCTTCGGTGGAGCTCCCTATGGGGCCACGAAGCGCTGTACTGAGTGGAGGGGGCGCATGTGGACGGTGGCACTGGGGCCGTCGGTGGAGCTCCCCATGGGGCTACGAAACGCTGTACTGGGTGGGTGAAACGCAGGGAAGCGGGGGAGGAAGGAGGAGGGAGGAGGGGGAGGAGGAGAGGAGGAAAGGAGAACGCGGGGACCGTCTCTTCAAAACGAGGACCCAACACCACAGGTTGGTTGGGAAAAAACATGCGGAAAACCCGCGCCCAGGAAGGACGGCAGGCTTAAGGCCCAGCAGCCCAAACGGACCCCGTCGCACTTGGTGGGGAGGGCATGCAAAGACCGATGGCGTCTGCCGCCTTCGTGTTTCCCCTGCCTGCCTTGTGGCCGTGATGGCGGCGGTCAGGCGGGGTCGCCGCGCGGCTGCATCAGGCTGCATCAAGCTGCGCGGCAGCCGGCGCGGTGTTCATGCCTTCATCCTCGCTGACAGTGCCGCCTGAGCCACGTGAGCGCGCGGCGCGAAGGTGATCCCGCACTGACCTCACGACAGAGACGCAGAGATCCAGGGGCAGGAGGCTCGCCCCTACCGTTTCACCCTCGCCGCCCATCCTCAACCCAACCCCCGCCCTCTTCCTGCCTGCATCCCCGCCCCCCCTCCTCCTCATCGCTCCAACTCTCTGGGTTCCTCTTCATTTCCTCCTCCTCCTCCCCTCCTCCTCCTCCTCCTCCTCCTCCTCCTCCTGATGGTAACCTGGTAGATAGCACAGGTTGGCGTGGGTATGCTCATGGGTTCTGCCTTCCCTCCTGGCACCCTCCTTCTGGGCCTGTGGGACCTCTTGTGGTTTGGAGGATTGGGCTGTGCCCCGCGGCACGCCCATGCTGGCTTGTGCTGCCTAATCCGCATGAGGTGCCCAGTCCAGTCTTATAGATCACTCCTCCCAGTCGCGCCTCCACACGCGTCGGCAGCGCGGGCTGTGCGCTTCGCCTGAAATCCCTTGCTGCGTGTCATCCTGAAACTTGATATTAGCGGCACCTGCATTTACTAGAGCTCTCGTCTTACCGCGCCACGCGCACTCGTCTGAAACATTGCGCAACACTTGCAGTCTAATGATGGAGAGCGGCTCCTGTTTTTTCGACATGGGATACCCACTTAGCGCCACACGCACTCGTATTGACAACTTGCAGTAAATTCTTGACCAGACCAATTTTGTTTTCCCCCACATCCTAACTGGGGTTCTTATTTTCTCTGGACACCCTCCGCGCAGAACCTCCTCACCCTCCCTCTCTCTCTCTTTCTCTCTCTTTCTCTTCCCCTCTCTGTCCGTCATCATCATCAGTCATCACCACTCATCATCATCATCCTGATCATCACTACCATCATCACCCCCGCACCGCTTTCACTCACCATCATCATCATCATCACCATCATCATCACAATCATCACCACCACCCATCGTCACTATTCATCATCCTCGTTATCGTCACCATCATCATAATCATCACAGTCATTCACACTCACACCATTATAACTTATAACCCTCCTCATCAACAACATCATCATAATTCGATCAGTCCACATCCTTACCATCCTCATCCTCATCAACACCATCATCATTCTTCCTTTTTCATCATCATCAGCATCATCATCATCATCATCACCATCACCACTCATCATCAGCAACATCATCCTCATCACCACTCGCTCACTCATCACTTCGTCATCACTCACTCCCTAGTCTGAATATGGAGGACGCCTAAAGCGGGAACTTCGTCTGTGAATGAATTGTGAGGACGTCTCAGGCGGGACCCCCTTCCATATGGGTCCCGCATTTCACGTTGGTAATCCGAGCCGGTCATCCTCAAACCTGTAACGGTCGTCACTTTTGGGCTCCTGAAGCCTGAATTTAAAAGAAATAGCAAACGGGAGCCTCGTCAGTGGGTGAATTCTGAAGAAGTCTCAGGCGGGAGCACCCTCTCCTTATGGGGGCCGCACTTCATGTTGGTAATCCGAGCGGGTCATCCAAAACGTGTAAGTGTCGTCAGTTTTGGGTTCCTGAGGCCTGAATATGGAGGAAGTATCAGGCGGAATCCACGTCTGTGAATGAATTGTGAGGAAGTCTCAAGCGGGAGCCTCTTCCCTACGGGGCCGCCGGCACTTCATGTTGGTAATCCGAGCGGGTCATCCTCAAACCTGTAGATGTCGTCACTGTTGGGCTCCTGAAGCTTGAATATGGGGGAAGTATCAGGCGGGAGCCTTGTTCGTTGGTGAATTGCAGGGAAGTCTCAGGCGGGAGCCTCCTCCCTATGGGGCCCGCACTTCATGTTGGTAATCCGAAAGGGTCATCCTCAAACCTGTAACTCTCGTCGTCGCTTTCGGGCTCCTGAGGCCAGAATATGGAAGTCTCAGGCGGGAGCCTTGTCTGTGAGTGAATTGCGAAGAAGTCTCACGCGGGAGCACCCTCTCCCTATGGGGCCGCACTTCATGTTCAAATCCGAGGCGGGTCATCCTTAAACCTGTAACTGTCGTAATTTTTGGGTTCCTGAGGCTTGAATATGGGGGAAATATCAGGCGGGAACCTTGTTTGTGAGTGACTTGCGAGGAAGTCTCAGGCGGGAGCCCCCTCCCTACGGGGCCCGCGCTTCATGTTCGAATCCGAAGCGGGTCATCGGATTCTTATAATTGTCGTCACTTTTGGGCTCTTCAGGCCTGATTGTGCAGGAGGTATCAAGCGGGAGCCTCGTCTGTGAGTGGGTGGCGAGGAAGTCTCAGGGGGGAGCCTCTCCCTATGGGTCCCGCACTTCATGTTGGTAATCCGAGCGGGTCATCCGAACGAGCTTTTTGGGCTCCTCAGCTCCTGCGGCACGAATACGGGGGAAGTGTCAGGCGGCAACTTTGTCTGTGAGCGAAGTGCGGGTAGCCTCGTCTGAGCTGATCGACCGCAAATTTGCTGTTGTCATGGGCCTGCGTGCCCGACAACATCACCACGACGACCACGACGACGACGACGACAACGACGACGACGAGGCAGCGGCCAGGCGCAAAGGTAGCCCCTGGTGTCTGGGCCATGGGTAGTAACCCATCCTCGGCCGAATCGGGGGCAGGGGTAACCCCTTGTCTCCGGGCCGCCGGTGGTAACCCATCGGCGGCCGAATCGGGCGCAGGGGTAGCCCCTTGCGTCCGGATTGGGGGTGGTAACCCATCCTCGGCCGAATCGGGGGCAGGGGTAACCCCTTGTCTCCGGGCGGGCGGTGGTAACCCATCGTCAGCCGAATCGGGGGGAACCCTTGCGTCGGGGCCCGGGGTGGTAACCCATCCTCGGCCGAATCGGGGGCACGGGGGAACCCCTTGTCTCCGGGCGGGCGGTGGCAACCCATCGTCAGCCGAATCGGGCGCAGGGGGGGACCCTTGCGTCCGGGCCAGGGGTGGTGACCCATCCTCGGCCGAATCGGGGGCAGGGGTAACCCTTTGTCTCCGGGCCGCCGGTGGTAACCCATCGGCGGCCGAATCGGGCGCAGGGGTAACCCCTTGCGTCTGGGCTGGGGGTGGTAACCCATCCTCGGCCGAATCAGGGGCCGGGGTAACCCCTTGTTTCTGGGCGGGCGGTGGTAACCCATCGTCAGCCAAATCGGGCGCATAGGGAAACCCTCGCGTCTGGGTCGCTGGTTGTAACCGATCGACGGCCTCTCACAACAAACGTGCTGTTTGTTTGTGGGTAAGGGGCCACTAACGATTTTTATTTTTCGTCGAAAATCCCCCTGTAGGGGGACCCGCCCGACATAAGGCTAGGGCGACGGGGGAAAAGTTAAGGGCAATATATAAATATTCTCATGCGGGGTCTTACCGTCGGAATAATTGTTTGTGGCAAACTAGACCAACTACCACGATTAGCCGCTACTATCGGACCGCGATCAACCGCCATCATCCGGAAATAAATAAATTCGATGGTCGCTGCGTCCCGCGATTCAGACATGCGATAAACGCTATTAGCAGCGGGATCGCGAGCGCTGCCGCTGCCCCCAAAAAATCGAGCCAGGTGAGGCCACCAGCGGGGCGCGGAGGGGATCTGTGGGCACTCGGCCGCTCCGAGATGGCATCGCCCTCCCAAAGGAGGTCCAAGGCGGCCCCGAACGGGTCGTAACTCCAGTGGGCCCACTATGCTTCCCCCCGTATCCCGCCCGCGAGACCGACACCCCCTCCCCCTCCCGACCCCTCCCCCCGAACCCTCCCGTCCGACAGCAACTGGCGCGTCCCCAGACCCGTCCTCCCCGACCACGCCACCCCACCCACCTCCCCGACCCCAGGCCACGCCCCCGCCTTGACTCCCTCCCCCGACCCCGCCCCCTGACCCTGCCCCTCCTTTTCCGCCCACCCCCTCAGCGCGTCTTGCGTTAAAAGATGAGCTGCGATAAGGATATCCAGGGGATAATGCAAATCGCGGCAATCGGGCCAGCGTGAAGAAATCCCACCAGCCCTCTGGGCGCAGGTGGTCTAGGGCGTTTCCCTTTTACAACCTCCTGCCTTTCCCTGCTCGGGAGGTTTACCCCCCCTCCCTGCGTTTGGACGGGGGGAGGGCGGACCCATAGCAGCGTCCAAGATGGCCCAAGGTGGTTCCAAGAGGGCCTCCGAGAGCGCAAGATGGCCTTCAAGATGGCCCAAGATAGCGGTAGACGCGTCCAAAGATGCCTCAAGACGGCCCCAAGACGGCTTCGACTGCCCTCCGAAGCATCCAAGGACCCCCCCAAGAAACCAAAATCATTCAAAAACCATAAGAACATACATGTTTCCTAAGGGCTCTTGCGGCCTCAAGATGGCCCAATACAGCCCCAAGAGGGGCCCAAGAGAGCCCCAAGACGGCCCCAAGAGCGCCCAACAAGAACGCTCCAAGAGCGGGCCAACAGGGTCCCAAGACGGCATGTTTGAGCCTCCGAAGGGGGGGTGCAAGAATTGCCCACCCCCCCCTCTTTTTTATCAACGCGGCCTAAAACGGCCCCAAGAGGCCCCCCAGATCACTCCCAAGAGCCCCAAAAAGGCCCCCATACCCCCCAAAAGAGCTCAAGAGGGCCCCAAGACGCCCCAAAAGAGCCCCAAGAAGCCCCAATAAGGCCCTAAGAGGACCTCAAGAGAGCCCCACGAAAGAGCCCCAGGAGGCCCCAAGAGGGGCCCAAGAGAATCCCAAGAGGGCCCCAAGATGCCTCCAAGTTTCGGAACGCACGCGAGTTTGATATACAAATCAGTGCAAGAGCCATTGCGAGTCATCGAAATACCCCTCACCTCTCATCGAAGCACCGTCGTAACTTGCACTGGTGTCCATGTTAAACTTCAATGCGGGAAGCCATGTGCGACGCTTGTGTTCTCGAAGACGGCTGCGCGACTGCATGCGTTCTGCCGCCCCTGATTCACCAACTCCCCTGCTGATCGTTTCTGGATGGGCAGGTGGGGATATGTTTTTTTTGTTCGGCGGTTCGAAGGAGAGGTCCAGCGAGCGGGGCTAACGTTCTGGGGCACAGAGCGAGAAAATTGGCTGCAGTGGCACGTAGGCCGCTGGAGCGTGTGCAAAAGACGATGCCAGAA
Source organism: Prorocentrum cordatum (assembly GCA_963575745.1). Taxonomy (NCBI): domain Eukaryota; class Dinophyceae; order Prorocentrales; family Prorocentraceae; genus Prorocentrum; species Prorocentrum cordatum. The sequence goes on from CAUYUJ010004335.1 coordinate 1,055,470, forward strand.
TATTACCCAGCAAAAACACTGAACGGACGCCAGCGGGTGAGAAGCTGCCGCAGGTGGACAACCAGCGAACACAAGCAAGACCCGCAGGTGGGGAACCAGACCGGTGGCCGAAAGAGAGAAAGCGGAGCGCGAGGTGGCGCGCGCGAAGCAGCCTGAGACGAGGCGCGAGCAAGGACCACTGGGCAGATGCCAGTGAGCCAGGGCAACAGAAGGTACCGCACTCGCAAACAGGCGAAAACGAGCACAGAGCCTGCACCCAAGCAGCCACGGAGCGCAGAAGGCCTAGAGCGGCGGACTCACACACGTAGCGCCCAGTGCATCTCCACCACAAGAGAGAGACGATCACTCCCGACACCGGCGATGGCGGTTAGGCCACTGGCACACAGCAAGACTGCGAAGGTGGAGCGAAGAGGGGCCTTCAGCCAGTTGCCTCAGCACCACGGCCCGGACTCACACGGGCAAAGGCCTGGGTGGGGTTATTCCAGGCGGCCGCAGGCAAGGAACCCACGGGATGCCGCGGGTGCCAAAGTGCAGTGAAGTGCCCCTCGAACCCGGGAGGAGACACAATCCGTGGCCAGAGCCATCCACTGCATGCCGGGGCCGATGGGGCGACGCCTTCAGCGAGTCGACCCGGACCTCCGCGGGCCGTCAACGCGGCCAAAACCGTGGATGGGGTTATCTCAGCCGACCGCACGGGCTACAACCCACGAGGCTGTGGGAGTCGAACACAGAGATGAACACCCCCAACGGCGTCGATGGGGGGGAAGCCAGTCGCACACAGCTGGACTTCAAGTGGTGGAGCGCGAGGGGGGGCCGGACCAGCGTCCTCTGCACCACGGCCCGCACTCGGCGCGGGCAAAGGTCCTGGGTGGAAGCAGGACAGATGGGGAAACGCCTTCAGCGAGACGACCAGGTCCTCCTCGGGCCGGTATCCCGACCAAAACCGTGGGCGGGGTTATTTCAGCCGACCTCACGGGCTACAAGCCCACGGGGGCCGTGGGTGTCTAGCGCAGTGTGGGGGGTGTACCTCACTCCCAGGAGGTAACACGGAAACCGAAGCCGCGGCCTGCCACTGCGGTGAAACGAACCCCCTCACTGGGTGGGCCGTGAGGAACGTGACCGCCCAGTGGGAAACCTTCGGCACTGGGGCACGCCCCGACCGACACTGCCTGCGTGAGGCGGGACCCACGATAGCCGCGCCTCTCGGGTACTGTGCACTGGCAACGAGGAAAAAGGGGGTAGCAGCCAATAGCCGCGGACGTGTGTAGCTGTGGCGCACTGGCGACGAGGAAAAGGGGAGTAGCAGCTGATAGCCGGGGTCTTGTGTAGCTGTGGCGACGAGGAAAAGGGAGGAAGCGGCCGATAGCCGCAGGACAAGAAAGTACCAGGGGGGAGAGGAGGAGGGTAGCCGATAGCCGCAGGACGTATGACAGTGGTGGGGACGCCCAAAGAGGAGGACGCGCCACACCTCAAGGGGGGTATCCGCAGTGGACTGGAGTGGCCAGCCCTCATGACGGGGGGCGCCCCTTGTCCATACAGCCCTAGGCCGTGCGCCTTGGAGGGGAAGGTGTGAAGGACGAGGGCCCGAACAAATCATTGTATGCTACAACACACAGGATTCACGCCTGCGGCTGGTTCCCAGGCGTTCTTGTTAAGAGGCGGTCTTGGGGGGGGGGCAGGCGTTATTGTTCAGAGGCGGTCTTGGGGGGGTTAACACACGTGATCCCCCGAGCCGATAAAAGAAACATATCGTTGCAGTGCATTGCATTGCGATGGCCCCGACGGGGGGGAGGAGAAAAGTGCTCCCCTCTTCTTTGAAGCCAAAATCATTGATTTGACTACGGTTTTGGCCCCATTTTGGCCTTCTGAGGGGGCAGCGCTAATTAAAACGCCCCTCTTCTTTCAAGCCAAAACCATTGATTTTACTAAGGTGTTGGCCCCATTTTGGCCTTCTGAGGGGGCAGCGCTAATTAAAGCTCCCCTCTTCTTTGATCCATTTCCTCCAAGATGGCCCCAAGAAGCGCCCAGGGGGCACCAAGAGGCCCCAAGATGGCCCCAAGAGGCCCCCAGGAGGCCCCCAAGAGGATCCCAAACGGCCCAAAGAGGCCCCCCCGAGGCACCCAAGACGCCGAAAAGCCCATCAGGACGACCCTCTACTCGCCTGGGCGTCGTTTCTGGACGGGCAGGAGGAGGGGCCCGAACGACTCACACCAGGACGAGGGGCCCGAACAACTCACACCACGAGAAGCCCGAACGACTCACACCAGGACGAAGAGCCCGAACGACTCACACCACGAAGAGCCCGAACGACTCACACCAGGAAGAAGGGCCCGAACGACTCACACCAGGACGAGAAACCCCAAACGACTCAAACCACGAGGAGCGCTTTCTCTCCCTCCTCCTCCGCCTCGTCCTTCTCCCGCTCCCACCACAAGGAGGATGTACAAGGAGGCGGGAGGAAGGAGGAACAGGGGAGATATGCGGGGGCAGGCGGAAACACGCCTGAAAAACACGACTGTCGGCATGCTTCGCTAGAGTTGCTGTTTTGAGATGGGCTGGTGGGGATACGCGAAGCGTGAAGAATTATGGTATTGCACGACTTTGATATTACCCGTAACATATCTGCCCGTCGTGCCTGTAGTATCCCTAGGCGCCACTATCTAGGACAGAGGACACTCCAAGTGAGGTCACAACGCGACCAATCCTTTTAATGCATCATCTAATGAAATTTCGTTTACCCCCGCCTAGCGAGCGTCCTGAGAAAACCGCGCCCTCTGAATTTGCTTTACGGTGCCCTGTTCGGTGTCCAGACGGCTCCAAATCACTAACCAATCATGCAAAGCGGTTGCGGAAAGCCGCAAGACCACCCCGATACTTCCAAAAGAGCCCACGATTATTCCAAGATGCCTACAAGATGCCCCAGTAGGCCCCAAGAAGGTCCCAAGAGACGTTCGAAGGGGCCTTCAGCGAGACCCTAGGAAGCGAAACACATTGAACAATCGCAGGGGGGAAGGGCGGAGGCGGAGGCGAAGCAGAAGGAACAATGATAATCGGAGAGAGAATGGCGCTTTTGAGGCGGGTCTCGGCACTGCGAGCGGCGCTCCAGGCTGGGACAGGAACCGCAAGCCACGGAAGGGGGGGGGACTCGCCAAAGGAGCAGCGCGCCGGGCGCGGAGCCACGCCTTGAGGGCTGACTCGGCTCGAGCCGTGCTGCATCCAGCCAGGGAGGCTGGCACCAGGCCAAGGGGAGAGCGGCATGCCGCAGCGGCGCGGTCGGCCGCGCACCGAGCTGCGGGTGAGACACGCAGCGCTACGAGGACTGCCCGACTGCAACCCCTCTGTCTGCCAGATCTCGCGCCTGTGCGCACGGAATGAGCCACTTCAGATCCGTCAGCATGAACTTAAGGGCCTTCGTCCACTTCTCGTCCTGATTGAACTGCTGGCGGACGGAGAATCCCCCTACCTCTGGGGAGTCAGACATTTCGACTGTCCTACCCACCGCGTCCACCAGCCAGGAGAATGGGGAAAAGCACGCGAAGGAGTGAGAGGGGATGCCGCACGGGAGCGGGATGAGACAAGTGGAAGGCACAGGGAGCAGATGTGAGGTAGGTGAAGGGGGGGAGAGGAAGATGGGGAAGGTGTATACGACTGCCACGGGTGCTGCGGCGCCCCCCCAGGCCTCAGGGAGACGGAGGAGCAACAGGCGGGCCATACTCTCTCTCTCTCTCTCTGTCTATCTCTCTCTCTCACTCTCTCTGTTCATATACATACATGTGTATATGTGTATATGTGTATAGATATAGAGATTATGATCCCTCCCTCTCTACACATATATGTATATACATAGATATACATATATATATGTGGGTACAAGTAACGCACACACACACACACACACACACCTTGTCGCCATCGATCTTGTAGGGCAGCTGGTCTATCTTGTGGGGCGCCAGGGTCTTCGCCACCTGGTGCAAGCACTTCAGGAAGGCGGCCATGGCCTGGTCAAACCTGGGTCGACGCCGTCGTCGCATTTCGTACTGAGAAAATCGCGAAGCGTGATTAACCCCGCGCTCTGGAATCCACCGATGGGGCACCATGCATTTGTTTCCAAACAATCATGTGGTGTTGGGTCCTCGTTCTGGAGAGACAGCGCCCCGCGTTGTTTCTGTCCTCCTTCCCCTCCTCCCTCCTCCTGTCCTTGGCTTTGCCCTTCGCATGCCCTTGTTTCAGCCCTTGTTTCAGCACGCCCCTCACACGCTTCATGGCCCCATAGAAAGCTTCGGCGACGGGCCCAAAGACCATGCTCGAATGTGGCCGCCCACCCATTTCGGCACACCCCTCACACGCTTCATTGCCTCATACGGAACTCCACCTAAGGCCCGACTGGCCATGTATGCATGTGACCGCCCCATCTATTTCGGCACACCCCTCGCGCGCTTCGTGGCCCCATGGGGAGCTCCACCTAACGCCCCAATGGCTATGTTCGCATGTGGCTGCCCCACTCATGTCGGCACACTCCTCGCACGTCATGCTCGTATATGGCCGTTACACCTATTTCGGCAAAACCCTCACTCGCTTCGTGGCCCCATAGGGCGCTCCACCGAAGGCCCCCGTGGCCATGTTCACATGTGGCCGCCCCACAAATTTCGACACACCCCTCACACGCTCCACGGCCCCATCGGGAGCCCCACCTAAGGTCCCTGTGGCCATGTCCGCATGTGGCCGCCAACCCGTTTCGGCACACCCCTCAAACGATTCATGGTCCCGTAAGGAGCTCCACTTAAAGCCCCAATGGCTGCGTTCGCATGTGGGCGTCGAGTCCGTTTCGGCACACCCCTCAAACGCTTCGTGACCCCGTGAGGGATCCACCTCAGGCCCCAGTGGCCATGCTCGCATGTGGGCGTCGCGCTCGTTTCGGCAAATTCACACACAGACACACCTCACAGGTTTTGTGGCCGCATAGGGAGCTCCACCTGAGACCCCAGTGGCGACGTTGGCGTTGCGGTCCCGCCCCATTTCGGCACACCCTTAGCATGCTCCGTGGCCTCAAAAGGAGATCCACCGAAAGCGATACTCACAACGACGGCACTCACAACTACACCCTGCGAAATGCTTAAGAAATCATGGGTTAAGAAGTTCACAGTCTCAGAACTTGAATAAAAAACCCAACATGTCTATGAAAATCTGAAGATTTACACTGAAACGTTCAGAATAATCGAGACTCTGGCCGAAAACTTAGGTTTTCTTAAGCATCGCCTAGGGTGTACATCTGCTTGGGTCCTTCGCAAAGATGATTTTTGTTGGTCCGCGGCGACTGGGGTCCGAGAGGCGGTCGGGGCAGCCGAGTGCCGCTTCGGGGCCAGATCAGGCACAACAGGAGCAAACCAGCACGGAGGGAGGAGGAGGAGGAGGAGGAGGAGGAGGAGGAGGAGGAGGAGGAGGAGGAGGAGGGCTCCATGAAGACACTGGAGGCCCTGAATGGGCTCCGTGGAGGCTCCTGGATGCCACCTGAAAGCAGATGCAAGTCTGGGAGGCCATGAAAACTCCACCCCTCATAGACACCAGGAAATGCGTCGCAACCGACCTAGAGGAATAATGATAAAGACTCCGTGGAGGTCTCCGCAGGAAATGGGGAGCCACCTGAACGCTCGCGAACGCCCGTCTGTCCTCTCGAGCTAGACCCCTGGATCTCCCCGAACCCAACTCCCTCTCGTGCTCGGCGCATCTTCCGCGAAAAGGGGTGGGCGGTGTTGCGCTGAGAAATGCTTGAGACTGCCCTGGTCGAACCGCCGGTCGAGGAAGAAGCTTGTGAGCCCGCCGTCACCGCTGTACAAGCCCAGAACGTCCCCGCCGGCCTGTATGGAGCTGTAGCTGCCGTTGGGCTTTAACCTGCACGAAGAGTCATCCTCCTCCTCGTCCTCCTCCCCTCCTCACCGTCTCCTCAAGACAAAACGGGGTCCACAATCTCAAACTCCCACCCGTCCCGGGATCCTCTCCCCACGCAAGGGCGATGGCTGCGGTCACAGGCCAGACCCTGGACCTGTACTGCTGAAGACAGGTACCAGACATCTTGACAAGCGCGTCGAGCAGCAGACAGGCCTGACCCCAAGCGGCGTTGATCTCCTCCCACTGCACGGGGTGGTCCGGCAGCCGGCCCAGGCGGAAGCGGCTGATGGTCCCGAACTGCCCCTCGTCCTTGATGAAGAACATGTCGTTCAGCACGTTCGTGCGCTTCAGTCTGTGCAGCTCGCTGGTGGCGTACTGGATGGCGCTCTGCGTGACGGCCCGCTCCTCCTCGCCCTCTTCGGCGTCGAGCTCGTACTCGGCGGCGCTCAGCCAGAACTCCTCCTCCCCCCGCTGCAGCTGCTCCTCCTGCCGCCGCTGCCGCTCCAGCTCCTCCCGCAGCTGCGCCTCCTCCCGGCAGTGACCCGCGAGCTCGGCGGTGAGGCGCTCCTCTTCCGCCTCGAGCTCGGCAATGTCGGCCTCGAGCTGGGCCGCCTCCTCCGCGGAGAAGGCCTCCAGCTCCTCCCGCAGCCTGCCGTGCGCCTCCTGGTAGGCGCGGTGCTCGTCCGCGGCCTGGTCCACCTGCCGCTGTACCTCGGCCACCGTGAGGCGCAGGCAGTCGGCGCAGACGGGATGGTCCTGCCCGGGCGCCGAACGCGACCCGCCCAGGCACCTCCAGTGCCCCCCGCCCCCAGGCCACAGCGAGAGAAGGATGCACGAAAGCGGCCCGAGTATGGCAGATCCTTCCAGGGGACAGCGGCATCGAATCTCGCGATGAAGTACGGGAGGAACAGGAGCGAGGAACGAAAAGGACCGAGAAACAAGCGAGGAACGAGTCGAGCAGGAGGAGAGGAGGAAGAGCCACCGGAAGAGGGAGGGAGAGGGATGGACTGTGATTTGGACTGCCAGCAGGTCCACCCCGCTGCGAGCGCCAACCACCCCGAAAGGCCCACGAACCAGCGCAGCGGCGTGGCGGATGGCATCCAGAAGGGGGGTGGCGGAGGGCAGCCCCTTGGGGCCCACCGCATCGCACGCGCGACGCTTGCAGCGGCAAGCAGCGAGCAGCGCATGCTCTCCCAGTAGGGCCACCTGCGGGTAGCTCCGAGCATGGCTGGTGGCCCTCGACGGAGCCATCCATTTCCAAGCGGCCCCAGCATCGCCTCCAAAGGGAGCACATGGTAGGGCCTCCCACAAGGAGCTCCCACTGGAGATCCGGGAGCATCTGGCCTCCCACAATTAGCTCCAGGTAGAGCCAGAGGCTTCCAGCGGAGCTTCCTCGAGGGGCTCGAGGGCGACCTCCAGCAGCAGCACCCAGCAGAGCCCAGATCGAGCCCGAGAGCGGGCGCCTCCGTCCACTCGGACGGCACAACGCTGAGCATTCGACCATCCTGCAAGAAGGCACGACGGCGCGGCCTCGCGCGAGTCCAAAAAGCCTAGAGCCTGCCTGTCCACCCAGGTGACTGGCCCCTGGCTGGTCGTGAGTGCTGGCCGGATGACCGTCAGGAGCTGCCCTTGCAAGGCAACGCCCATACCCACCCAGCGTCGCAAGACATGTGGAGTCACCACGGGCGGATGACTGCAACAGCAAGGTGGGCAAGAGATGGGCCTGGCAGGTGACATACTCGGCGGGACCTGAACGTTCGCATTCGCCGTCGTCCCTGCAGGGAGGAGGGAGAAAGGAGGGGAGTGAGGAGGGATGCCTTGAGGGTGAGGATGAGGAGCTAGAAGGGGGATCAGAAGCTGGGGGGAGGGGGAATAGGAGGAGAAAAAAATGAGGCGGAACGATGGAGACGGAGGCGGAGAAGGATGATATGGAAGGAGGGCGGAAAAGGGAGGAGGGAGTACAGGTCCTGGTCTGTCTGCCCAGAGGCCAGGGACATGATGCGCTCGATGCGAGTCACCTTTGGACGACAGAAACAGGCCCAGAGGCAGCTGAGGGCTTAAATCATGTCCAGGGCAGCGAGGAGTCCCCTCGTGGAGAAAGCGAAGGAAGATGGAGAGGGCGGGAGGACAAGGAGTGGAGAGGGGAGACGTGGGGAGAGGAGAGGGAGAACAGAAGGAAGGCCGAGGGGTTGGGGAATTGAAAGGGGAGAGGGGGAACCTGGCCATCAGGTAACATCGGGGCGGCACTGGACTCATCCTGGGGGCTTCCCTGGACCCCCCCTGATCAGGACGAGCCTTCTCCAGGCTGGCCACGGACAGCGGCGCGCCATCCGTCCGTGCCTGCATGGCGCTCGCCCTCCTGCTACCTTTCCTGAAACAATTCTCCACTGCGCCTTGCTGTGCTCCGTCTTGCCCCGTCTCGCCCTCCTCTGCGTCCGTGCCCACTTGCTTGCCTGCTTTCTTCACGGCGCTCTTTCGTGCAGCTGCACGCTGCCTACCCGTCTGCCGATTGAGTCTGCGTGCCTGTCTACCTTTTCCTGTCTGCGTTCGCTTCCTCAATCGATGTCGCTATTGCACCTCCGCCCGTCCGACAGTCAGCCCCTCCATGTCGAACGGGCGCGCGTATTCGGCTGGTGTCTTACTGCTCGCTTTCGCCATCGCCGTCGGTGCCGAAGGCAGAAAGTCCACCCCATAATAATCACCCCGACAAGCGAATCCCTTTAATAAGCGCACACAAAAAAGGTGAATCGAACAAGGTACGGCTGTTTAGTCAACGCCCAAGGCCGTTTAGTAGACGTCAATTGTCGGGTCCGGGTGGTTGTTCCTCCCTTGAGGGTGGGTCGCGGGGTGGGTCGCGGGGTGGGTCGCGGGCGGGTCGCTGGGTGGGTCGCGGGTGGGTCGCGGGTGGGTCGCGGATGGGTCGCGGATGGGTCGCAGGGTGGGTCGCGGGGTGGGTCGCGGGTGGGTCGCGGGTGGGTCGCGGGCGTGTCGCGGGGTGGGTCGCGGGTGGGTCGCGGGTGGGTCGCGGGTGTGGCGACGGCAACAAACAACAAACAACAAGCAACAAAAACAACACCAACAACAAACAAACAAACAAACAACCAACCAAACAAACAAACAAACAACCAAACAACCAAACAAACAAACAAACAAACAACAATCACAACAACGACGACGACGACGACAACGACAACGACAACGACAACGACAACGACAACGACAACTACAACAAAAACACCAACACCAACACCAACACCAACAACAAAAACAACAACAATCATTTTAAGACCGTTCGCTCTTATATGCTCGAGTGTCCAATAACGCGTATTTCCCAAACCCTCGGTACACCCGCCCTCTTCGTCTTCGATCGAGCCAAATTTGGGGGGTATACCTTTCTTCCCTGCAGGCCGGGCCCCGGCAAGCGGCGGGGGCGGCCGCGGACCGTCGGCCTGGTCAGCGGCAGCGCTGATCGGCGGGGCGGCCGCGGACCGTCGACCCGACCCCAAGAGGGATGGACAGGGGACCGACCACGACTTCGGCGACGGCGACGACGACGACGTCGAAGACGACGGCGACGACGACGACGACGGCGACGACGAGCGAAAGCGAGAGCGAGAGAGAACGACAGCAGGGCCACGAAGGGCACGAAGTAGGCCACGAAGGGCGACAGCGGGGACACGAAGGGAATGCGTATGGGGCCACGAAGAGCGGGGGCCACGAAGTGCAGATAATGCGGGGCCACAGAAGGCAACTATGGGACCAATGAGGGTAGCAACTGGGCCACGTAGGACAGTGAGGGGGCCACAAACGGCGACAGCGGGGCCACGAAGGGTACGCACATGGGGCCACAACGGGCGCGACTCCTGGGTGCCTAGGTGTCGGGAGCGTGGCGCTTAGGCAAATTGCAGGAAATTCCAACGCAAGGCCACTCTCCAGTAAGTTGCAAGCCAGTCTCCAGCGAGAGCGCGACTCCAGAGCGCCGGGAGAGCGATTCCTGAATATATTGTAAGGAATTCCCAAGCGAGAGCGCGATTCCTGAATAAAATGCGAGGAAGTCTCGGGCGGGAGCGGGGGTCCTGGCTAAATTGTAAGGAAGTCTCAAGCGGGAGCCGTTGTTGTTGTAACCCGGGGGCCAGGGGCCCAGTTTGAGCAGGAAGACTTTCCCAGTCAAAAAACAGGGCGCGAGCGTCGAGGGGCACACTGCGATTCAGAAAAAACAGTATGCACCGATGGGGGGATCAACAATATTTATTCTTCAGAAATGAGAATTCAACAACAACAGCAGCAGCAGCAACAACAACAGCAAACATAACAACAACAACAAAACACCAACAAAAAAACAACAACACCAACACCAACAGCAACAATAACAATACCATCAACAATAGCAACAACACCAACAGCAACAACAAACAACAACCACCAACCACCAAACACCAAACACCAAACAACAAACAACCAACAACCAACAACCAACAACAACACCAACAACAACAATCAATTTAATACTGTTCGCTCTTATCTGCTCGCATGTCACTCAATATGCATATCCCAAGCCCTGGATACCCGCCCTCTTCGTCTTCGATCGTACCCCCTTTGAGGGGGGTATATTCATTCCCTGCCACGAAGGGCAGCAACGGGGCCACGAAGGGCAGCGAGCGAAGGCGACCGCGGAACCAGTACGGGCAGCGAGGGGCATCGAAGGCGGGCGAAGGGCAGCGAGCGGCGACTGCAGTCCCTAACGGGCTGGTCGGGCGGGCAGGCCCAGACGGGCGGGTCGAGCGGGCGGGTCGTTGAAGCGTAAATTCTGCTTGAACCGCCAAGCAATATGTAGCGGGAGCGCGATTCCTGAGTGTAGAGGAGCGGCATCTGAATAAATTGTCAGGAAGTATCAGACAGGAGCCGCGATTCGGTGGTAAGGAAGTCCCAAGCGAGAGCGCGATTCTTTAATAAATTGAGGAAGCATCAAGCGGGAGCCGCGATCCGGTGGTAAATTGTAA
>CAUYUJ010004335.1:1071355-1088855 GCA_963575745.1 Prorocentrum cordatum
TCTGAACACTGGCAATCCGTTTGGCGCACCCGTTGTTGTCGCGCGCCCAGACCCCCCTCAACCATTGCACCACCGTCCTACTGTCACCACACATTTCAATAGCAATCCCCTCCATCCCAGGGTCCCATATCGTAGTTTGTTCGTGTATAATTGCAAGACGTCGGGCCAGCTCATCATTTGTCGGTGTCTTCGCAAACACCCCAATCCGTACCTCCTTATCCCTCAGCACAAACATATCTAGCATTTTTGGCACCTGTGAGATGTGCCCCACACACTCCTCCCAGTCCGTCGGATCTACACGGGCATCGTACCACAGGAGGGACCTCCACTTCTCAAACGGTGCATGTCAGCTCCCTGCCACGATCCGTGGTCTGCCTCGGAGCCGTCTTCGCCCCTCCATCGATACTGCTTGAGTCGTCGCCGCCAGCGCGGCATCTCTCCGCGCCGTCCACTCCCCCGATACATGCAGCATCACACGCAGCGTCTGTTGCCATGACTTACTATATACTGCGGTGGGCACGTGACACATATATTGGGAGACCTCGACAGCATATCCAAAGTTATATCTCACGACTTTTTCCACAAGCGTCTTGAATCCCCCCTCTCTGAACATCTCCCCGGACCTGGTGGTGCTCCGATCCCTGAACTCCTCCCTTGTCTCCGTATCCTTTTTATGCAACCCCCGCATCATGTGAAGACGTATACCTTCGAAGCTCCGCAATATGTTAAGCACATGTCCACGACAATTCCACCCCGCACATCCGTGACAGACAATCTGTTGAACTCTGTTCTGGTACCGCCTGAACGTTCCCCTTTCATACCCACCGCCGGCGATCGATAAAACTTAATTCAGCAATAAAACACCGCCTGCCCGCATCAATGCGGTGCCGCACTGCATGAAAATCCTTTGGGTTCGCCACGAACTTAACCCCCACTATCTCACATTCATCCTTCCTCTGTAGAATAACAGCACCACGTAACTGTTGAGGTAGGCCAGGGTCCCCAGCCTGCATGCAGACATCATCTCCCAGTTCGCGCGCCAAAGATTGCGCACCCTGGTTGTGTTTTAAACCAAACACGAGGCACTCCAAGCTTTCAATCTTCCAGTCCATGCCAGCACGTCTGAGCGCCACAGTCATCATACCCACCATCTGCTTCAATTGATTTGCTGAAGTTGGTAACAGGACCACATTATCCGCACATAGGAAATGATGGACCAGTGCCAGTGGTGTCCCACCTCCTTCCAATCGAACTCCAAAGTTACAAGAACCCCAGGCTTCAACAACATATCCCCATATTGCTGCAAGCACAATGTTGAAGAGCACTGGTCCTTCTCTACAACCTGTTCGCACCTATCTGTTGTATAAGATCCCCTCACTGCTGACATCCTGAGTCTCAAATGCAGCTGCATTTCCAATCGGAGGCTACACTATGGCAGTAGTCAAATCAACTGGATATTTGAAATATTCCATCGCGCGGATCACCATCGAAACCGTCGCATGGTCAAAAGCTTTCTTGGTGTCCATGATGCCCATATGGATTGATTCACTCTTCCCCCAGAGGGTAGCGTGACGCGTCATATGCAGTAACGGAGCCGTCATATGGTGTACTTTGTGACTTTTCTGGAATCTATATGTGGCCAATTTCTTCACATGCCCATGTTCCTCAACAAAAAAGGAGGCACGCCATATACCACTTACTCATAACACGCAACAGCGATTTTCCACGAGTATCTCCACATGGTTGAATAACATGCATTTTGGCGATCAACTGTGCGCACAAGTTTCTCCGCGAATCTGGGGGCGGCTTTCTCTGATCATGATGTTCTTGGAATGAGCGTCGCACCAATATCAATGCATTCCCAAGGCATCGCTTTGAGCATCTCCGCCACCAGGCCATCGCAGCCCGCAGCGGCCCCGCCCTTCAGGCGAGCTCGAGCCCCCAACAACACACCCATCGATCTGACTCTATTCGTTGTCCTGCCCTCTGCCTCCCACTTTGTCCGTAGTCGGTGCAACTCTCTCTTCGCAGAGCCCCGTCGCGTGTGTATGACAGCTGTGCATGTTTGTTCAATTCCTCCACCCATTTGTGCGTGTCTTCCGTCAATGTCCCGTCGCACTCAATTTCCTCGATGCACTTACGGGGCCCACGTTCAGGGCCATTGGAGTCCTTGAGGAGCTGCTCACGCCTAAACCGCCTTCGACGTGTTTTTTTTCTACGTCGTGAAAATTGCTTCTTGCGCCCACCGAGAACACCCCTCCGTAGCTCCGCGTCCACATCCACCAGTTGATCAGGTTTCCTAATTGGTTTAGTGTCCGATCTGCCCTTAGTATGCCTACGCGCAGTCGCTGCGCTCACAAGCATCCCCCCCCCCCGCTGTTTGGATATTAATGCCACCCTGTTGACTCGCATGTTGTTGTATATGCACGTCGGCCAGCGCAGTGAACACATTCGCAGACTCGTAATCCTCCGGGGCCCAAGTGATGAGACTCGGGCCTCGGACGCACGAAAGGCTTGCGCACTGGTGCATGTTTTATCTTCACCCCTACTTTCGCATGATCACTGTGTCGCGATGGCCGATCCTGTGCAGGATCAACAAATTCCACCGTGCATTCAAATAAGCAGATGATCCGAGCCACCTCGGCACCTGCAAACTGCGTCGGCACAAAAACGTAGTCCATGCCCTGGAGCAACTGCTGGCGCTCCACGGCCTGCGCGCCACTTGTCGCACACCGTAGGTGTTGGCCGCGCAAAGGCCCCAATGATTCAGAAAGCGCACGAGCATATCCCTCCTCTCCTCATGGTGATTCGCCTCCGCCCTCATCCACACCTCCTCCAATCCTTCCCCTGTGTATCTCAAGAGGTTCGGTTCCAGCTCAGTCCGCGCATCTGTCCCCGCAAAATGCAATGCCTTTGACCCCCGGTATTGTTCGCTACACAATTGCATGCATGCACGCAGCTTAGCTAACACATCGCAATATTCGTCAAGTCTATCATCTCCCCGCTGCACTGTGGGTAGGTGCACTGATGACACGACCACAGATGCAAATTGCACCGTTGCGAACCTCTCACCAAATCTACTGTCTGAGATGGTCGCCGCCCAGGGCCCCCGACAAGGCCACAGCAGCCCGTCTGCAAGTACTGCAACGTACTTGCCACCCACACGTTGCAAACACATCAGATGGCGCATGTTGGCACTCTTGTAAACGCAGCACATCGCATTGACAATAGTCCAGCATGGCTCGTAGAAGCTCGCTGTCTCTCATGTTGACGTTCCAAGTTGCCGCCGCGAGCGGAGCGGCCGATTGGCAGCGTCAATTGGTTGATTGTCTGGGCTGTGTTAGCAGCGCATTTTGATCCGACTTAGGCTCCACCCTTCTTAAGCCATTAGTATGGAGCGCCCGCCCACTGTGTGCGCACCATTCAGCACTCAACACTCGTGTATCAGGGTCTGCTTGTGGGTTGTGCGTGAACCATATGCATGTGGTCGGCGGTCCCGGCCCCCCTTTGCAAACTGTTCCCATCGTTGTCTTCACATCCGCAAAACAGCTCTGGAAGTTGCCAACTTGTTGCGCATGGGGTGTTTTCCATGGCGCACATTCAACATGAAATTTAACATTCGCTGGTAAATCTGTGTTTCCCATGTTGCACTCCCTCCCAAAGCAATTCCGAACCTGCCACATGTTCTCCCCTGTCGATCCCTTTTTGAGGTAAATGCGTCCACGTGTGTGTGGCCAGTATCTCCCAACATTTTCACAAGCGGTTCTCGCATGATCAAAGGCAGCATTGTGGGTTGCATCCAAAGAAGCCAGTCCCAATCATTTCGTTATGTTATCCGTCAAAGTTTGTCGTTGCATAGCCCCCCTTTCATTGATCTCTCGGTTTGCCCATCCACCACGCGAAACCCACCCGTTGAATTCAGTATACGATGGTGCCCAATTCGCATTGTAACCTGCGCCGCTGCCAATATCACCAGGTCCATGTCTTGTCGAGCCACTCGCGCATGATTTGGCGTCTCCGTTCTTCAAATTCTGAATATCCGCTTGGGCCTGCTTCATCTGCTCTGATAACGTTTTGACATCAGTCGTTGGTTCCTCAATCTTTTGTTCCATTATGTGCAAATCTGAGGCAGCTGATGCTTTGAACTCATTGGCTGTCGCCGTAGCCTCGCCCAGACATTTCAATATTTGTCTGAACATCTCCTCGGGCGCGAGTGCAGCTGATTGAGGCGCCTGGGCATTGGCGCTGGAGGCCGCGGCCAGACCAGTCGCAGCAATAGGGGCTTGGGCTTTAGCTAAATGAGGCGCCTGGAGAGCAGCGCCAGGGGCCGCGGCCAGACCACTCGAAGCACCAGAACCTTTTGCCCACCCCTTTCGCCCTTACTCCTCTCAACCATTCACTGCTCGCATTACCCCCGCATTTTGGCATCGCCCGTCTGGCCGCTACCTTTTTGATCAGTCTGCGCCGCCATCGTCGCTGATGATCGTCGTGCACTTTTGACTTTGACCTTCTGCAATGTGAGAAGAGCTGCACGGTACCTCTCTGATTGACCAATCTGCTTGAAATCGCACGCACCCTGTTGAGCAAACGGCGTCGTCGGACAAAAATTCCAGTCCAAACACAATATGATGCTCTTCATTTTCCTGCGCCGTTAATTGCGGCACTATACCTGATGCGCATTTCAACCAATCCTCTGGCTGAGGATCGCAATCAATACTAAAGTCAGCTGAAGTCAGATAATCGCAACAATATTCGTCCGATGGTAAAATATACTCGCCCGGGGAGTCCGTTTTCAGTCCAAGAGCCCACAGCGGTCTTCTGTAACATCCAGAGCAATCCTGATCTTCTTGAGACCCCCGCGAAATTATTGACGCCCATGAGAACAAAGACAAGAGGCGATGTGGACGCAGCCCGGCGATGCGTCAAACGCGCACCGCGCGAAAGGGGGCTCGAGGCTAGCCCCTGCGCGCGTGCCCTGACATGGGCCCTGGGCGACGCCGACCCCGACGTAGTGAACCCCTGAACGTTCGAAACAAATCGCAACAGAATAATCGAAGGTCGGGGCAGGGCAACGAGATGCTTAAATTCCACCGGGAGGTTGAATACCCATCGAGCGTGAGCCTTCGCGCGGCCTTGGGCCCCCGAGCTGCGCGAAAGCGCCATCGCATCGATTGTCGCAATTTCGCGCCGAACACCTCGCAGGGCAAGGCCAGGGCTACGACGACGGCGCCCAGGGCGGAGGAAGGAGCGGAGGACCTCGGAGAGCGAGGGGGGCCCATAGAGAAAGGGGGGGGGCGGGGGGGGCGCGCGCGGGCTGGCGGGGCGGGGGGGGGGGGCGGAGGAACGACTGGAAGACGGGGGGGGGGGGGGGGGGGGGGGGGCTCGAGGGAGGGAGGGGGGAAAAGGAAGAGGAAACGGAATCGAGGGAAGGGCGGATCGGCAGGCGGCCGCGCGCGACCGCTTTCGCCGCTCGAGCTCCCTCGCTGCCATCGGTCCTCGTCGGCCCCGTGCAACGCGAGGTGAGACATAACATGTGAAACGTGTGAAACGGGAGTGACATGAAATCGTCAGTTTGCGAAACGTGAAACATATTTATTGTTGTCGCTTCGCGAATCCCCACCAGCCCATCCAGAAACGATGCCCAGAGGAATTGCCTCGATCAGAGAAGTGGGCAGCACACAGAGGAAGCCATTATGAGACATCTTGGGATATCTTGAGCCATCTTGGAGGTCATTTTGGGCTCTCCCAGACGCTCTTGGAGTCATCTTAATCCGTGCCCCCCCCCAAGAGGCCTCCATGTGGCTAAAACCTGTGTAGAATCAATGATTAGGCATTCTCGCCGAGGCCTCTTGGAGCATCTTGGGTGCATCTGGGGGGGCTCTTGGGGCCTCTTGGGGGTCTCTTGGGGGCCTCCGGGGGGCCTCTTGGGGGCCTCTTGGGGCCATTTTGGGGCCATCTTGGGACCTCTTGGGGCTTCCTGGGCGCTTCTTGGGGCCATCTTGGAGGAGATCGATCAAACAAGAGGGGGGGTTTAATTAGCGTCCCCCCTCGGAAGCCCCTAAAATCGCCTCTTGGACCCCTCTTGGAACGCTCTTGGAGTGCTCTTGGGCGCTCTTGGGGCCGTCTTGGGGCTCTTTTGGGGCTCTCTTGGGGCCCTCTTGGGCCATCTTGGAACCATCTCCAGGCCTCGGATGGCCATCGGAAGCGAAAAGGCGAGAAAGCAAAAATCATTGATTTTCCTTAGGTTTTGGGACGATTTTGGCCTCTTCGGGGCCTCCTTGGGGAGCTGTTTGGCCACTTGGAGTTATCTTGGGGCCGTCTTTGGGCTTCTTGGAACCATCTTAGGAGCCATCTCGAGCGATCTTGCGCTATCTTGAGCCATCTTGGAGCTCATCTTGGGTTCTCTGAGGCGCTCTTGGAGCCGTCTTGGGCCATCTGGGACGCTCTAACTACCCGCGGCCCCCCCCGTCCAGGTCCAGGGGAGGGGGTAGGGGGAGGGGTAAACCCCTCCCCAAGGGGGAAGAGGGAGGGGTGGAAGAGGATCTGCTCTAGACCACCTACGCCCAGAGGGCTGGTGGGATTAGTGAAACTGCTCGGCGAGAGGCGCGACGCGATCAGCGTCATCGCCATCGTCATCATGATGTCATTCATCATCATAATCGCCCTTCTTGCCCCCCTCGGAAAACCGCCCGCCCTTGCACCTCGCGGCGCGGCTGCTTGAAGCACCTCGATCGGGGGGCCACGATCGCGCGCCCCGAGCATCGCGGCGGGCCGGCCTGTCCAAGACCGCAGCGCACGAAACAGAAATAACGGCCCAAAGCGACAAACGCCGGTCGGCGGGGCGCCGTTGGAAGGCCCACAGGGCCGCGGAAAAATCGTTCACCACCCGTGTTTTTTCATGTTGCTGCTGTTGTTCCTCCCTCCTCCTCTTCCTCGCCCCTCCCCCCTCTGCCCCTGCCCCTCCCCCCCCTCCCCCTCCTCCTTCTCCCCCATCCTCCTTCCGCCTCCTCCCCTTCATCATCCTTAATGTTCTTCCTTTTCCTCCTCCACTTCCTCCTCCTTCCTCCTCCTCCTCCTCCTGCTTGATTCCCCTCTTTTTCTTGGTTTTGTTATTGGCTGCTGTGCTTCTCGGCGCGCACGCGCCGCGCGGCGCTTTGGCCATCAGCAGTTCTCGGGCATGACCTTCTGCAGGAACGACGCATGAATTGCGTCGGCTATGGCGGCGCGCGCGCCAACATAGGGCGAACGCGACGGGCGCGCCGCTGGCTGCTCCGTGGGAGGTCCGCGCCCCTGCGGGGCCGGCGACGCGCGGGGGGGGGGCGGCATCGGGCGCCGACGCCCTGCCGCACCCTGCCGCGCGAGCGAGCACGACCAGCGGTCGCGCCGCCACCGCCGCGCGCTTTCCAAAAGCGCGCGACCGGACGAGCGCCCCCGAGCGCGAGCCACACCCCACGCCCCAAGAGGGCGGGCACGGGCGGGGCCGAGCGAAGCGAGCGCCCCAAGGCGCGAGCCAGACACACACACACACACACACACACACACACACACTCACACACACACACACTCACACTCTCACACACACACACACACACACACACGGGCGGGTGGGCACGGGCAGGACAGAGCCCAGGAAGGAAGCCGAGAGCGCCGTGCACGCGAGCCACCGCGCGCAGCACGCCCCGCGGGGCACAGGGTGGGCACGGGCGGGCAAGCGGAAGCCGAGCGCGCGCCCATTTCCGCGCGCCTTGCGGGTTGACACAATTCTATTCCAACACCTGCGAGAACGCCGCGCGCGGGGGCGCGCTCGCGCGCCCCCCCGCGACCCCGATGCGGCGCAACCCCTCGCGCGCGCAGGAGGGGGGGGGGGGGGGGCGTTCTCGCGCGCCCCTCCCCGCCCCTCTGCGCGCGGACGCGCGCCGCTCCTGCCGATCGCCCCCGCGCGGCGCGGGCGCTCTCGCGCGCCGCGGCGCCGCGCCTCGCGCGACCCCGCGCCGCGCCGCGCCATTTCCATGGCCGCGCAAACCGCTCGCACTGCGAACCGCGCGCCGCCGCCCCTGCATTCATCGGCCCTGAAAAGCGCGCTTTATTAGCAATATAAATGCCTCGGCTATGGCGGCGGCACCAACATAGGGCGAACACGACGGGTGCGCCGCTGGCTGCTCGGCAGGAGCTCCGCGCCCCTGCTGGGCCGACGACGCGCGGGGGGAGGGCGGCATCGGGCGCCGACGCCCCGCCGCACCCCGATGCACGCCCGATGGGGAAGCCCCCCACTGCGCCCCGAGAGGCCCGCGCCCGCGCCCCGCCAGCCCGATGCGCGCAACCAAGCGCTAGGCCGCAACTTCCCCCTCGGAGGAATCGGAATGCCCCGCCGCGTGCTCGGCTGCGAGCATTTCGCCGGTCGTCTTCGCCGACGCGTAGGCGGAAGCGGCGACGGAACGCCACCCGCCCTGCGCGAATAGCGCGGCGGCGCCACCCCCGCAGCAGAAATTGCGGCGCCGGCACCCGCGCGCGCGGTCCGCCGCGCCTTCTCGGAGCATCTCGCCCCCATCGCCCCCTGCGAAAGCAATGCGTTCCCGACTCAGCCGCCCTGGGAAGCCCTGAGCGCACTGCGCCGAGCTTGACCTGCGACGCAGCGCCCCCCGCGCGCGACTCCCCCGAGCCGGGCGGGGCCGCGCCATCGCCAGGGCATCGCGATACGACGCGTCCGGGAATGTCAGCGACCTAGGCCCTGACCACCGAGCGTGGAGGATGCACGCCCCGCAAAGGCGGCGGCCTCGACATGGGCAACAGCTTGCCGAATACGCGTGGGAACGAAGCGCGGAGGCGCGCCTTGCAGGGGGCAGGCGCAGACCCGCCAAACCTGGCCCGGGCCCCTGCGGCACTTCCTATCAACCAGCTCGATGCATGCCTTGCGGGCGCCTTTCTCTGCGCATACCTGCCGCGCCGTTCCTAGGGGGCAAACAAACCTACCTCGCTTTTGACCACCCTCGCTTCCAAGAGATACCAAGCGATGCCAAACTACGGCGTGTACTGGTCAGGCCGCTTGACGAGGAGGCGCATGGCATGACTTGGTTTTGCCTGGAAGCGAAAGCGGGGTAGGTAATTCACGATCCGAGTCCCCGCGGGCGCCGCGGCCCTGCGGGGTCGCCGCCCCCTCGGGGCGCGCGCGCCAGGACGGGCGAGTGACCCGCGGCATTGGGCCCCGCCAATTCCGAGCCGAAGCGCAAGCAGACCTGGCGGGCGACGACGAAAGCATCTGGCGCGCGGCGCGCCTTCGCCCGCCTAGCGCCCGCCCCCCCGCCTGCGCAGCGGGCGGGCGGGCCCGCCTGCAAAGTCCTCGCGCCTGGCATCGCTGCGGGCCCACTGGGCCAAATCGCGGACCTCCGAGCAACCGAGACGCCGGGCGGGGGGATCGGACCGGGGCCCCAGGGAACGCGCCTGGACGGCCGTAGCCCTAGACTTGTACCTGCCTCCATCGCGCGCAGCCCGCTTCAATGCTCCCCGAGACAGGCCCCCGGTGAGCGCGAGCGCCCCCGCGTCGCCGCGGATCAAGGCCAGGGCCGAGCGCACCCGGCTCACATACTGGACCAGACTCCCGGCACAGCGGCAGGTTGCGACCATGATATCGAAGGAACCCTCCCAGGGCGGCCACGGTGGCTCCCGGGCCGCGCGGCGCGCCAGGCCCCCCGCACCTCGACGGCCGATGCGCAAGACCGCGCGCTCTTGTGCCACTGGCCCATCTCGGTCCAGATCGCCAGCTCCCGGATGCGAGCCTGGGTAGAATCCTCCAGGGGCACCGCGGCCAGCAAGCGCCCCCTCGCCACCGGGAAACCCAGGGGAGCCGAGATGCCCGCCGGGGGATCCCTCGCCTCGGCCAGGGATCTCACGCACGACGCCAAGACTTCGGGTGGAGGCGGCGCACCGCACTGCCTCGCCTCGGCCAGGACACGTAGCGCACACGCTGCAGAACCCAGCATGCCACACGCAGGGGGCCGCGCTGGCCCGCTGGGGGGCGGGTCGGCCGCCGCCCCGAACGTACCTGCGACGCCAGGCGGCCGCGCGCGCGCGCCACTCCCCCGAACGCCCCCGCCCTGCCGGGGCAGCAGGGGAGGGGGGGGGAGGGCGGCTGGAGCGGGTCGCGCGCTGTCTCGGCAGCCAGCTTCCTCCTCTTGCGCACCCGGGCGCAGGCCACGACCTGGTCTGCAAGCCCCGGCGGGCCCCTCAGGGCCGGCCAGATATTTGCCAATTCATCGCTCGAGAGGCCGTCGAAATCATCGATTCCTTTGACCCCGCCCTGCTCCATGGCCAGAGCGAGCACGCCGGGGTCTGGGGCGCCCGCTGGCGGCATCGCGTTTGCCGCGGCGCGCAACAGTCCGAGAATGTCATTGACGGAAGGCACGCGCGGCGTCGTAGCGTCGCTGAACGAACCTCGCGGAATCGACGCGACTGCCTGACTGCGGCACGGCGCGCGCGTCCGTCCGCAAGCGCAACTATGTAAACTGTTTCGTGCGCTAGCATGAGCCCCGCGGCGCCGCGCGGGGCCATGGCCACGCCACCTCGGTGAAACCCTCGCGGTCCATGGCCGCTATTTCGGCCGCCTTCGTGGCGGGCCGCGCGGGGGCGTCCGCCACGTTGAGCGCGGATGGCACATGCCATGCGCTCAGAAGGCACCGCGCGGCTGCCGCCGCGAACCAGATGTCGGCCACCAGCGCGCTATAATCCGGCTGGCGCGAGGCGCCGCGCAGGAGTGCCCCGAGCGCGGCCTGGCGCGGCCGGCGGGGGAGCGCGCGCGTGCCCGGGCGAACCGCGCGCGGCTGCGCCTTTGAATCCACAAACATTACGATTTCAGCGTCGCGCAGCGGCGAAAGCAGATTATGCAGCGCGCATACTGCCGCGACGAGCTCCCGCGTTGCGACCTGCCACGCACGACGGACCGCGTGCCCAATCCCGCGCGGCCGGCGCGGCGCCCCCGCCTGCGTCTTGCGGCGCCGCGCCCACCGTTTAATTGGCGAGGGCACGGCGGCCGCCGCGTATTGCTTGCAGCCTGGCCCGATGATGGCCCACGCCAGCCTGCGGTGGACGCGTGGGCCGGGTCGGGCCCGCGCCGGGTCTGGCGGGCGCGCGCGTTCGCCGCCTGCCGCCTCCCGTCGCGTCGGAATGCACGAGGTAGCGGGGCCGGCTCGGGCCCCCCCGCAGGGGCACCGCGCGTTCTGGCGCGCTCCGGAGGAAACGCAACCACCATTCCAGAGCCCGGCGGAGCCGCAACTTCAGTTTCCACCCCCGCTGCAGCGCGTGCCAGAACAGCGGTGCGAGGTGTGCCCGGGCACCTGTCGCCGCTCCCGCGCGCGCGTTGCCTGCGCTCGGGGGCCCTCGCGCGACTCTGCCGAACGCCGCGGTGGAGCCCCACCCTAATCTGCCAGCGAGTTTGGAGGCGGCCGCCAGCGACATCCGCCCTGCCGCCAGCGCCCCCTCGATCTCTTCGGTCCACTTGTCGCGCTTGTCGGTGCCGATCGCGAACGCGAGCGATAGCTCCTCGCCCGAGCCGCGCACTTCCGCGTCGACTCCGAGCACATTTGCCCTTGGTTCGGCCACGACGCGCTTGCCGGCGTCGAGTCGCCAGCCCAAGATCCTCGACGACCGCCCTCAACACCTTGGCGGCGTCGTGGGAGCCGCCCGTGCCAGGTCCTCTGTCGGCGTCGGCCCGGAACAGGTCGTCGAAAAAACGCACCGACGCAAGCCATAATAACTTGGCAAGGATCGCCTGCCGCGCGCGGGGCGCGCGCTGCGACGCCGCGGCGGCCGCGCCCCAAGGTCCCGACGCACTCGCTCGAGAGTGGCGGCGTTCAGATTGCCCGCCCGGCCGCGCAGCTCGGACGGGCGCGCGGCCTCTTTGGGGACCACTTCCGCGTTCATGCCCGAATGCGGCTGGACGCCGACCAGCGGGAATCCTTCTTCCAAATCGCGCGGCAAATTAGAATCGGGCGCCTTGCGCGCCAGACCGCGCTCCGCTGGCGCGCGCCCGCGCCGCGGCGTGGGCCACCCCGGCGGCTTGCAGCATTTCGGCCAAGAGCAACAAATTCTTGTCGGGCCCCAGGACGGAACGCACGTGCCATGGTAATCTCGCATAGCGCGCCTCCCCGCAAGCGCGCTCTCCCTCTGGGCGTGGCGCGCGGTTTGGGCGTGCCGGGCGGCGCCTCCCATTCTGGGGCCGTCGCCCGTTTGCGCTCCTGCCAAAACTGCAAAGCCGCGTCTCGCTTTTGCTGCATGAGTCGGTCCGCCGTCTGGCTCGCCGCCACCTCCGCGTCGCGCGCAACCCCGGCGAGCGGCGCTGTTTCGCTGACCCGCAGCAGATGTGCCGCACAGGCCACGTGGCCGAGGGGGCCCATGCCCGCCGTCGTGCCTTCGTCCGTAAGTTACGCTTCCACGGCGGCTTTAAGCTGCACGCGCGCGGCGCCGCGGCTGCGCCCCGGCGCGCCCTCGTGGGATGATGGGCGCGGGCCTTTTCAAATGCGCAGCCAGCGTCGTGAATTTGCTGGGGGCACAGATCGCCACCCCCGCCCTCGACATCGCCGTCGGAATCGGCATCCGCGCCCTGCGCCGCGCGCGCGACGGGCGGCGCGGCGTCGGCCGCGGTGCCCTTGCGGCGCCCCCTGTCCCTCGGGCGACGGCCATCGCCACGCTGCACTCTAACCGCTGTCGGCAGAATGCACTGGGGGGGCCCCGTCGCCTGCGCGGTTCGCGGCGCGGCAACAGCGCGGACGCGCCCGCGGACCGCGCCTTGGGCGAGCGAAAAATTATTATGCACCGCGCCAACGCCCTGGCGTCACCACCGCCAGGTCTCGGTCTGCTTGGGCTTGTTCCACGAGCCCCCCGCCCTGGAAGCCTCGGCCGACTCCCTGCGCGGGCTCCTCGACCGCCGCGTCACCGGCGCCCGGGGCCTCTGCGCGCCCCCCTCGTCCTTGCCGGACTTGCCGCCATCCGGGCCCTGGCCTTTGGCGGCGCCGGGGGCGGGCCCAGAGCTCCAGCCGCTCGAGCGCTGCCCAAACTGGGTCGGCCTCACACGCGCGCGCGAACGCGAGTGCGATAGCGCGCGCCCGTCGGGCTGCGCCTGGAGTCGGAAGAGCCCCCTCCAGACTGCGCCTGGGCCTTGCCCACGCCCTTTGACTTGTTCAGGACGTGGGACTTCGCTTCGGCCAGGACGTCCCAATCGAAACCGGCGAATAGGTCGGCCACCGCCGCCCCCGCGCCCGCCTGCTCCAGGCGCCTGGCGGCTTTGCGGCGCACGCGCAGGTCGCGCTCGAAAGCGGTTCTCGCGCCGCCGTGCTCTTCCGATACCTGCGCGGGAACGGCGCCGCGAAGGAAACAGTTCTTACCGAAAGGTGGGCATCCCTCCAGCGCCGTTCGCGGCGCGCGGCGCGCGGCGCGGCGCGCGCCTTCGCCGACTGGAACTGGCGCCCGAGGAATTGAACCGGCGTCAAAACTCGGGCCAATATCATCTTCAAGCCCCAATCCAGCAGATGCGCCTGCCCCGCGCCCCCCGCCGCGGGTCGCGCGCCGCGCGGCCTGAGAATTCGCGAAGCCCAGGAAATCGACCCGACCGGCCTGCTGGCCAACCTTCTTTGCGGCCAACGCATCGCGGACCTTGTCTTGGACGGAGCCGCCCCCGACGACTATTCCCAGGTCCGCCCCCCTCGCCCACGGGGGGCGGAAATTCGCCTGGAGGTCCTCGCCCTCCGAGCTCCCGACGTAAAGACGGCCTTTGTCCAGCGAGATCTTGCTGGCAGCCTGCGCGGCGCGCCCGGCGGCCCGCGCGAGCGCGCGGGAACCAGGCCGCGGATCGCCGCGCGCTGACCTCCAGGCGTAGCATCGCCTCCTCCGTCGGCATACCGTCCAGCGGGTAGTCGCCAAGGGCCAATTCCTCCACTCTTGCCTGCGCGCCAAAAAACGCATCGCGCCGATTTCCGCGCGCGCCCATTTCCGCGCGCCTTGCGGGTTGACACAATTATATTCCAACACGCGGGGGCGCGCTCGCGCGCCCCCCCGCGACCCCGATGCGGCGCAAACCCTCGCGCCCCCCCCCCCCCCGGCCCTCCCCGCGCGGACGCGCGCCGCGCGCGACCCCGGGCCGCGCCGCGCCATTTCCATGGCCGTGAACAATGAAACAGCAAAGCCGCGCAAACCGCTCACACTGCGAACCGCGCGCCGCCGCCTCTGCATTCATCGGCCCTGAAAAGCGCGCTTTATGGGCGATATAAAATGTCGACCCTGGGTGCAAGCTCTTTGCAACAATGCTCATGGGGCGGTTCTCCTGCCCGCCTGGATAACACCAGTAACGAACAAGATTGCCGCGGGTGCGGCAGCGCTGCGCCATCGAAACAGAACGTGAAACTTAAAAACGCGCTTGTCCCCCCCCCCTCCCCCCACGCCTTCCAGTGGATCAGAAAGCGAACAGTTGCTCGATGAAGCTGTTGGATGGCTACCTCACCTATCACGCGTGGCTGGGCCTGCATGATCTCCTGGGCTTCGAAGAGGGACCCGGTGGCGGTCTGCAGGTGGTGGCCTTTTGGCCCAAGGAGATGAACGCACTCGGTGGACAGGTCTCTGGCCAAACCCAGCACGCACCACGTCTCTGCAGCTTAAGCAAGAAGCCCCCCAGACTCAATCTGCTTCCACGTAACCTCATTGATATTGGACCGCCTCTTCTGGTCATGCAGCGCCGCGGTAGCCTCGCAGCGTGCATTGATGGCCTCTACGGAGGCGCGTCCAAAAAATTGCGCGCGCGGGCGCGTAAGGAACTGGCGGTTCGCCTCGGCTCTCCTGGAGCTCCGCTTTCCAGTGTTCCCCCCCTCCCCCTCCTTCCTCCGCCCCCCCCTTCTCCTCCTTCCTTGTCCGTCCCCCATGCTCTCCCCCTCTTTTTTCTTGGTGGCGCGGTGAGACGCGTTCCATGCGCGACCGCGCGAGCGACTGTTCGTTCGCGCCCAAACCTGCGAAGGTGGAGTAGGTTGTCCGTCAGCCTGAACTTTTTTTTTCAGCCGCGCGGTCGATTTGCTGAAGTTCTTGTTGATGACCTGCTTGAATGCAGTCCCCGCCGCGCGCTGCGCGACCCCTAGGTCCAGGACGCGCATCCCGTCCAGGTGGACGGAAGAAGAGCGGAAGCCTTTGATCTGGAAAAGTGGGCACACCACGTTAAGCCCCACGCTTATAATACAATCGAAGAACGCGAGGGTGACGTCCGTTAGCTGATGCACATCCCAAATCGGGCCCGCCTCTATGAGACGCAGACCGCGGTCTACACATATATATATATATATATACATACCTACACATATATATATATATATAGATTGAGGTCGGGCACAGGGTATTGCACAGCGATGCCGCCGAACTCTTCGTCCATCTTCATGGCCGAGGCAAGTAGCTTCAACATCTTCTTGTTCCGAACTACCCGTGTCTGCAAGGAGCGCCGAAACCTGATATCATACGCTGCGTCATCCGTGGTGGCCCACCAGCACGTCTCAACAGTAGCTGGCCAATTATACAAGTCGCCCCTCCTGGCACCGCAACAAAAACACGGATTCAAGATGTTCTGAAAGATCTCCAGGCCGAGGGCAGCGACGATTTCCAGCAAGTCGGCTCGAAGCTCGGTCAGCGCACCCTTCCAGCCTCCCGCGATCGGGAAGCCCCGCTGAGCGGCTCGCACCTTGTCTGCAGAAGGGTCTCCCTCGTGGTTGCACGCGGGGTAGAACCCATCGGCGACCACGTTGCACAACTCCACGCGGTCACGCGCTGAATCGAGCCGATGGAGCAGAAGCCCTTGCACCCGTCCCTGGCGTCGCTTGTCTTCAGGCCCAGGAGAAAATCCTCGCCGTTGTTCCCACTGGGGCCCGCGACCAGCGCCATGGCCGCACTCCTCCCAGCGCGCCACTCCACTTGTCCGAGGCGGCGTCTCCCGCCAGCCAGCTCCCCCGCACCCTCTGCACCTTCCTCCTTCCTGCCACCCTCGCCCATCCGTCCTTCTCCGCCTCCCATGCATCCGCGCAAGCCGTCTCGGGACGGCCTTTAGGCCGGTGGAGCGTGTCGTTCGTTCGTTCGCCCCCATTGCATCGGCCACCGAGCCAGCAGCACGTGAGGGCGCCCCCCCCCCTCCTCGCAGCAGCAACCATGGTCACAAAATCTGCGCCTGGATTACTACAAGGGAGCCAAGCCGCTCCAAAACGACTGCAAGACGTCACAAGACCACCCTAAGACGGCCAAACTAACCCCCAAAGCCCCCAACATCTACCCAAGATACCACAATCCTTCATGAGACGCCCGGAGAGGCCTTCAGCGAGGGCCCGAAGCGACGACACACGTTGGAAAGGACCCTCCTTTCGGAAGGTCGCCGTGCTTGCTTCCGATGCTTTTCGGCTCCAGGGCGCCCCGCGGAAGCGTCAGAGCTCCAAGAAGCCGCCAAGACGGCCTTGAGACTACCAAATAATCTTCCAAGACGGCCCACGTGGGCTCCAAGCCGCCCGAAGAACCATTCAGACATCCCCGGATGCTTCAACCAAGACCATTCGGGAGAGCTCGGTGGAACCATCGCACCCAAGACGGTTCCGAGACCAAAAACCCCGACGAGCCACGAACGGGTCCCAAAGAGGGTCCCAAGAGGATTCCAAAATGCCCCAAAGAGGGCTCCAACAGGGGTCCAACAGACCGACCCCAAAGAGCCCAAGACCCGCGCAAAAGTACAGACAATGCACAGAACTGGAGCGGATCTTAAACTCTACCTCTGGCCTGCTGTGCTGCTGCACTGGCACGATGGCGGGGTTTGGCGCAGGCAGCTGCGTCTTGATGCGCCTCGGCTGTTCATCGGGCTCGCTGGAAGTTACTCTCGGCGAACAACATCATGTGGGAATCAAAGAAAGGAGCCAGAGCAATAGCATAACGTGCCAAATGGCGTTCGGGAAAACATCCGCAAGCGTGCCGCGAGACACGAAGTTGAGTGTCCTCAAGTCCCCTCGAGTCAGCTACGAAAATATGTTGGGAATTGCAATCCAGAAGGACCGCATACCCAGGATCCCGAGAACTCTGGGAGGATTCTGGGGTGCTCTCGAGCGCGCTTCGGGTGCACCGCGTGACCTTCCCAAAGACCACAGGGGCGTGGTTCGGAACCCGCGCATCTAACACGCCCAGGGGCCCCTTGGGCCATCGTTGAGGCCCTAGGGGTCGGCCCAAGAAGCCAAATCATTGACAGACATCTTGCTGTTGAGAATTTCGCATGCTCGCTGCTCTATCTAACGAACGTGCAAGACATCCAGGAGGCCCCTTTGTCCACGACCCAGGCCGTACGTGTCATACATGCTCGAGCTGTGAACGGGCCCCGGCCCACCGCGCCGGTCTTTACAGGCCCGCCCTTTGGGCGTTACGGTGCGCTTCGCTTCGCTTCGCTTCCAGGCACGGCGGTGGGATTGCCCGAAGGCCACTGGCTCCGAGGCCCCCTCTGGCATGCACACAGGGG
>CAUYUJ010004335.1:1093855-1111355 GCA_963575745.1 Prorocentrum cordatum
TTGGTTGTGTCTGGGTGTAATGTATACCCACAATTGGATGCCTCGTTTCTCAAGTCCCGCAATAAACATGTGAACTGTCGCAAGCCCAGAACAAAAAATAACGTCGTCTGTAAAGCACAATACGTGATGCTGGCCCCTGTAGCAAAGCCGTGCTTGATGGCAAACTTACTGCGGTGCCAGCTGGGCTTGAGCTGTCCGAAGACGTGTTCCAACAGCGCATCGAACAAGAACGAGCTGAGTAGGCCGCCCTGCTTCACACCACGTTGTAATGAAAAGTTCCTGCTGCTGGCATTGATTCTTAAAACGGCTGTCTGATCGTCGTACAGTTGTCGCACAGGGGAGACGTAGGGAAGGAGAGAAGAAGTAGAAGGAGAACAAGGAGGAAGAGGAGGAGGAGGGGAATGAGAGAAAAAGAGCCGTTGTGGAATCCAGGTCGGTCCTCGATGCGTGAATCACTGTAGGTCTCAGACATTCATGGCTTAGCAACGAAAGCCCTTCGGACGGTGTAGGCGAGGAGGGAAAGGGCGCGGATTAACACCAGCAGAGCAGCGAGCAAAAAACAACGAAGGAAAGGAGTGGAGGGAGAGGACGGGGAGAAGGATGGTGAGGACGATGAAAAAAGAATCACTGGCGCCTGCAATGACGAGTGAAAATGTCCAGAATGAATGGCTCCGCCTAGTACGATGCCGTCAAATCGCAAGAGGGGCTCACAACACATGGAAACTCGTGTAGGTTCATCGGACGCGATTTCCCTGGATTATCCCGGCAAAGCAACCTAACAGCGATGTGTAGGAGCATATCTGGAAGCATTCCCCTTCAGATTCAGATGAGAATCCAGTTGTAGAATTCTGCTGTTCTCGCAGTCGTAGTCGCATTCGCGATGACAGTCGCAATGGCAACGGCAGTCGCAGTCACAGCCTCAGCCTCAGCCTGCCTCAGCCTCAGCCTCAGCCTGCCTCAGCCTCAGCCTGCCTCAGCCTCAGCCTCAGCCTGCTTCAGCCTCAGCCTCAGTCTGCCTTCAGCCTCGGCCTCAGCCTCAGCCTGCCTCAGCCTCAGCCTGCATCAGCCTCAGCCTCAGCCTCAGCCTGCCTCAGCATCAGCCTGCCTCAGCCTCAGCCTCAGCCTGCCTCAGCCTCAGCCTCAGCCTGCTTCAGCCTCAGCCTCAGTCTGCCTTCAGCCTCGGCCTCAGCCTCAGCCTGCCTCAGCCTCAGCCTGCCTCGGCCGCAGCATCAGCCTGCCTCAGCATTCAAAATGTGGCCCAGGAATGGAGTTCTGGGAACTAGAAGAACACGAAGTGGCCTACAGTTGGCTCCGGGCATTCAAAATCATGCCCAGGAATGGAGTTCTGGGAACTGAAGAGCACGAAGTGGCCTACAGTTGGCTCCGGGCATTAAAATGTGGCCCGGGAATGGAGTTCTGGGAACTCGAAGACCACGAAGTGGCCTACAGTTGGCTCCGGGCATCCAAAATGTGGCCCAGGAATGGAGTTCTGGGAACTCGAAGACCACGAAGTGGCCTACAGTTGGCTCCGGGCATCCAAAATGTACGCCGGGAATGGAGTTCTGGGAAGTCGAAGAGCACGAAGTGGCCTACAATTGGCTCCGGGCATCCAAAATGTACGCCGGGGATGGAGTTCTAGCAGCGCCAAGAGCGATTTTGCGAGGATGTCCCAAGCGATTTGGGCTTCGGCGGCAGCCGCCCCGGGTCCCGCCCCGGGTCCCGCCCCGACCCCCCTGTGGAGTCATCTGCTGCTCTCTTTTGAGACCACTAGAAACCTATCAGCAAAAGCTGTTAGGTAAAAATGGACCATCGGACGCGATTTCCCCGGAAAATGGACCTTAAATCCACAAATGCACATGAATCCCGTGAAGTCCGCCACCGCAAAGTACCGCGGCTGGTGCGTCGGCCCATTGCGTTTCTTAGTCGTTGCCCTTGAAAAGCAATCGCTGTACCTCTCACCGCGTCGAGCCTCGTATGCGTCCTGATGTGCCAGCCTTCCAAAAAGCTCAAAACCATACGTGAACTCTGGTCGGGCTACATGGCCCCACCGTCAGCCCCACACACTCGCGCCCCCCGAGCCTTCCCCCCCGCGCAATGCATTCACGGCGTGGAAACTGGATTACACACGAAACCCGCAACCGTGCCGTGATGCACTGAGTGGAGGGTCACTGCATGGAATGATGTTGGCGTCTGGGTGGCTTTCCTGTGATCGTCAACAAAAAATCGAACTGACTAGTCGCGGCCGCGACCTTCCCGATCTCCACTCAGGGCCTCCGGGCCTCAAGAGTCTTCAATCCTCGCAATTGGATGTTGCAAATGCTGCTTCAGGGGCCTGGAGGCCCAACGGCCAGATTTCCTGAAGAGGATGTTCGCGTGCCTTCTGGGGCCCCCCGATCGTTCCCGCTTCACTCTGCCTGAAACTACAAGCCCAAGAGGCCCCCAAAGGCCCCCAGAGGACTCCAAGAGGCCCCAGGAAGCTCCCAGGAGGCCCCCAAAATGGCCCAAGAAGCTCCCAAGAGATCTCCTCATCCGTCTTCTCCACCTCCTCATCCTTTTTCCTTCCACTCTTGATCCTCCTCTTCCTCCCCCACGTGTTCCCCGAAGGGCTTCCACAACGGCTTGGGGAACGCATGGTCCAATAGTATGGCCAAACTTTGCCTAACCGTTTGGCCGCATAGGCGTATCCTAACAGGCAGGGTGCGGCGATACTTCACAAGAGGCGTCTTGGATAGCTCAAAAAGCCATGACATGGAAACGTGGTGCTGCGGTCAATGTACAACTCGCGTGCATTCGTGCCAGGGAGGCATCGAAATACTCGAGAGCCTTTTCTCGGCCTGACGCAGCATGGCACCTCCAAATCCTCCGCACACCAGCATGCCTCTGCGTCGGTTCTCTGGACCGTGAGAGTGGCACCCCTCCAGCTGACGGAGAAGCGGTCGCCGGCCGAGTTCAAGACCTGGCCGTCGCAGTGGGCAATCTCGCCATCTGCCTCCACGCTCTTCACGTTGTTGGGCCCGTCACACTTGCAGTTGGCACCCACGTGGACACAGCGCTGCTCACAGGCTGGCCCGACTGAGCCTGGGCCTGCCGGCGACTTCGCGAAATCGACCGAGGCGTCGCTGGGATCGGGCACGTAGTCCGCCCGCGTGGCCAGCTTCCCGCAGTCGCGGCCCGTTGGCGCCCCAGCGGGCTTGTGGTGCACGCGGACAAGGCGGCAGTCGAAGCTTGGGCTGCACTGCTGGCTCGTCTGGTAGTTCCAGACGCAGGAGTCAACCTGCGCCGCCGCGACGCCCGCAGGAGCCTCGTGGCCGCCGAGCCCCGCCGCGGCGAGCGCGCTCCTGGCAAGCCCGCTGGTCCGCTTGTAGAAAAGCGTGTGGAAGAAGCCCTGGCCACACTCCGCGCCCACGAAGCTGCCTCCGGCAGGAGCGAATCCGCTGCCCGCCCAGCCTGTCCTGTCGTCGTACGAGGCGTTCTCGGCGAAGAGGAGCGCCGCGCGGAGCAGACGCTTGTCGGGACGCGCGGCGAAGAAGCCCATGTTCAGAGGCGCCATGAGCCCACTGGCTGTCAGGACGACGCCAGAGGAGGCGCAGCGAAAGATCGCGGAGACGTCGCCCTGGAACTCGACGTCGGAGTCGTAGAAAGCAACGGCGCTGTACTCCTCCAGCCCAAGCGCGTGCAGCCTAATGAGGTCCATTGGGCCGCACCAGCCGTCGGGCTTCCCTGGCCACCAGTAGCTGGGGTGCCACTTCAGCGTTGGAGGCAAAGCCCAGTCCACCTCGACGAGGCGGACGCGGTAGAGGAGCAGCAGGTTCCTGTGCCGGCAGCCCAGGCCCCGAGCGTCCTCCCGCAGCATCAGCAGCACAATGTCAGCGCCCAGCGCGTCCGCACGCTTCCGCATGCTGCCGACGAAGCTCAGCCAGGGCCAGCCCGGCCTCCCCAGGTGCGCGAGAACGAAGGCAAACTTCCGAGCGTCGCTCGCCTTCTCGTCTGCCGCAACCGCGCAGGCCTCCACGTCGAGGCAGGGTACCGTCCTCTCGCCGTCGTTGCAGCAGTCATGGCAGGCCTGGCCAATCCTGAGGCGCGGAAGGCTCGGCTGGGTGAAGGCATCTGGAGCAGCCAGCTCCACATCCCCCCTACCCTCCACTGCGTGCCGCGGCTCAGGAGGCGCTGGAGGGGCGACGCAGCACTGCACATATAGCTCCGAGTCGCACCAGCAGCCTTGCGAATCCGTGCGCGTCACAACGATACTCCCGTCAACTGCCTGCACTCCGAACCTATCGCCGCTGGGGTTCCTGGCCACTGCCTCGCACGAATGGACCATCCCAGGCACCCGTACCGTCTTTACTGGCTTCTTGCACTTGCAATTCTCGCCGACGTTGACGCACTGCGGCACACAGACTTCTCCAGGCCGCAGCTCACGAAAGTCGTCGTCGGCCTGGTCTCCCGACCCAGGCAGAACTGCCTGTGGGCGCCGAAAGGCCAGCTTTTTGCAGTCGCGCGTATTTACGTCGCCGTTGGGCTTGTGGTGGGCCCTGACGGATCCACAGTCAAACGCTGGCCTGCACTGGTGGCCCGTCTGGTAATTCCACACGCACCGGTCCACTTGCAGAGCGCTGACGCCAGCCGGCGGAAGCCCAGCGGCCGCGAGCGCACGCAGCACTGGGGCTGACTTCTTGTAGAGGAGCGTGTGGAAGAAGCCCTGGCCACACTCGGCGCCCACAAAGTAGCCGCCCGCAGGGGCGAATCCGCTGTCGGCCCAGCCTCCTCTGGGCGACAGGCTGGAGGGCTTCTCGCTGAAGTTTGCTACCTCCGCGAACAGCTCGGCTGCTCGAAGCAGCCTGCTGTCGGGGCGCACGGCGAAGAAGCCAACGTTCAGCGGCTCCTGCGGAGTAGGACGGCGCGGGTGCTAGAGAAATTAGGGCTTAGGAAATGCTCAGGGAAGGAGGGGGGGAGCGGTCGTCAACGACAGTGAGACGACCGCAGGAGCGAGCGCTGCTTGTGTTTGTCCGCACGCTTCGTAGAATTACACATGCTACTTCCTTTGCCGCACTCCCTGCCACGAGTCTCTGCACCTCATCCCCCCCTCCCCTCCACTTCCTCCTCCTCCTCCGCCACTTCCTCCTCCTCCTCCATTATCCTCCTCCCTCCTCATTATCCTCCTCCTCCTCTTCCTCCTCCTCCTCCGCCGCCTCCTCCTCCTCCGCCTCCGCCTCATCCTCCTCCGCCTCCTCCTCCCCCTCCCCCCTCCCCCCCCTCCTCCTCCTCCTCCTCCTCCTCCTCCTCCTCCTCCTCCTCCTCCTCCTCCTCCTCCTGCTCTCAAGTGCATTTCGGCTTGCAGGGCTGCCAGCGCATCTCTGCACACCGAAAGTCCCAGGGTCGGCACCACATCTGGTGCTGTGCGCAAGCCCGCGTGCAGCACACTTCCGTTCCGATTTGAGGGGTGGCTCTGCTGAGCCAGCGATATCCCTGGGATCTAGACTTTGCTCTCTGGCCAGCAACTCCGTCGTGGGGACGCTGGAGTCAGGCCAGAACAACGACTACGGCTACGACATGGCCCGCAACGGGTCCAAGGGTCCGAAGGGCAAACTACGTTCACAGTCGCCGAGCGGCAAGCGCAAGAACGATTACTTGGTTTGTCCTCAGTGCCCTCCTGGCGCCAGTTGGATCTGGAAGTCACAAACACTCAAGCCAGGACGTGAGAAATGTAACAAATGCGGCATCTTCGACTGGACTTCTCTCCTTCGACCAGGTCCTGTGGTGCGCTTCCAGCTCGACACTGCCACGTCGGACCCCGCCGTCGCCGCCACCATGCAGAAGGCAGTGGAGGCCCTCAAAGAGAAAGGAGACGAAGATGGAGCTCGGATCTTGGCTGAGAAGTTCCCCAAGGCACCAGAGCCCAGCCCGCCGCCAGCCAAGCCCACGGCCAAGCTGCTCGAGGATTCAGCAGCTACCCTGCGCCGACTCCATGGACAGCAAGAGCGCCTCAAGTCCCAGCTTCAGAGAGCCGCGGCCTGGCAAGACGAGTTGGTCGAAAAGCTCACCAGCAACATCGACGAGGCCCAGCAAGTCTCAGCAGAGGTGGAACGGCTTTCAGCTCTTCTTCGGGGCAGTCGGTCAGAAGCTCCATCTCATACTCAAGTCGCAGAGGATGGCGAAGATGAGTTCCCCGCGCTGGAAGAAAGCGATCTGGCTTTCCTCAGCCCCGAGGAGCGGGCCGCCTATGACCAAGCGAAGGCAGTGCACGAACAGGCCAAGCAGGCCACGGAGAGCCACCGCCGCACAGGAGAGCAGGCTCGTGACGCCGTCGCTACCGCCAAGAAGCATCGAGAGACCATCACTGTCAAGAAACGCAAAGCACACGAAGGTGACCACCGCGGCGCCCCTGCGGCCACGGATGCCGTTCAGAAAGGCGCAGATACCGCCCCGACTGCCAACGAATACGACTTCACGGACGCTGAGGAAGTAAAGCGCTTCATTGATGAGAAGACCCGTATTCGAGCAGCTCAGGTGGCGGCCACCACGAGCGCAGGCAGAAGCGGGGGACTGCAGTGCTCCTAGCCCAAGCTTCCAGCGCCTCTCGCAGAAAGACCTGCGCATCTTCTATGCAAACATCAGCAACTTCTCCTACGCCGTCCGCGAGTTCTGCAGGGACGCGCCATGCGACTTCATGGGGTTTGTGGAAACCCACCTGTATGGCAAGCAGTTAGAGGACGAGCAGCGACACCTCAGAGGCATGGGTTGGCGCTCTGAGTATACGACATCACCAGCCACGCCGGCGTCAGGGAAGGGCAGCTCTGGGGGGGCTCTCTGGGCGCGGGCGAGGCAATTCAATACCTTTCCGCATCTCACCACTGTGGGTGGCGACGACCTCCTGGGCCAGCAGCTCCACGGTGCGGCGGTCACCATGGTCCGCCTCAGACACGTCACTGTCGCCCTCATCACAGTCTACCTCGCCTCGGATCCCAAGGGGCTGGACCTACCAGCCAACATCTCCAAGCTCAACCAGTTGCTGACACTCGTGCGCACGCTGGGCACGCCGCGGATGGTCTACGGCGATTTCAACAGTACACCAAAGCAGTTCAAGGCCTCGCGCTGGCACGAGGCATTCGCAGCCGAGTATCTCCAGCCAGACTGCGATTTCACTTGTGCAGGAAGCTCAGGGCGTATGATAGATTGGGGTCTATGTTCGCCAACCTTCCTGCCGCTCGCCAAGTCCGCCGAGCCAGTGTACCAGGTGCCGTGGCAACCGCACGTGGGCATCGATATCCGAATGCATTCGGGACCAGCAGCAGTTATTTGCACCAGGACCCTGCTGCCAGCCCCCATCGAGATCCCAGATCACGTGATCCAGATCGAGAAAGGGTTCAAGAGGAAACATAATGATCGTCACCCCCACGCGCAGCTATACCATACTGAAGATGGAGACCCCATTGGCCACGGCACCGACGTCCACAGCCACCTGCTGCAGGACCACTACGTCAAGAATGTGCCGTACATCGTGGATACTGACGCCTGGGAATACCACAAGACCCAGGTTCAGGACATCCCCATCTTGGACGCCAGCTCCGAATCGCAGCAGCGCACAGCCTACGCACTCGATCCAGCTGCAGCTTGCGACCCCGCCGAGTCGTATGGAAGATGGGCTATGGCCGCGGAGGCCTCTTTGCTCAGCCTATCGGACGAGATACCGATCAGCGATGAGCGACGCAGAGGACAACCGCTACGTTATCGGCTTGGGCAGATGATACGCCAGCCCGACCCCTTGCACATCCAAGCAGGCACCAAGCAAATGGATACCAACGCTTGGATCAGCCTCACCAGCCAGCTCCAAGTCTTTTTCAAGCAGTGCGAACGGAACCACTCAAACAAAGACACAAACTTTGACAACATCAGGCCCAAGACGGTGGACCAACGTGACCAACAAATTGCTGATGCTGTACTGGAAGACCCTATAGCGCGCCTGGTTGCCCGTACGCCGTCATACCAGTGCTACCCGTGGGCGGAAGTCCCATTTAGAAGCCAGCTACACTTTCCTGGTCACGATACACCGACCGCTCGGCCGTACACTACTCACGCTGAACCTCGCTCCATCCCCGTGACCACCACCATGGGCGACGCAGAGGCCGACCCCTTCGACGCGGTCAACTGCTACGACGACGGCCTCGACTACCTGGAGCTGCTGCAGCGCGAGCCTGAGAACCCAGGCGAGCCGCACCCTCTACCACGGGGGGGTCCGCGGGACGCAGAGCGGCCAGAGCACTCTAATATCGGATGCTCGCTAGCGCGCCACACTCCGATATATACCAACGTTGCAGACGTCTCGAGGGGGCCTCCCGGGCGTCAGGGGAGTAGACCTCAGGAGGCTGGAAGGGGCCCTGGGGGAAACGGTGACGGAGCCGCGCCCGTTGACAGGGTCGCCGACGGCCGAGCCCCCTCGGGACCCACGTCTTGGGGTCTCGAACCGTCTGGGGCCGCCTCGTCCAAGGTCGCCAGAGGAGTGGCGCCCAGTGGCGAACCTGTGGCGAACAATACCTCCAGCGAGAGTGACAGCGAGAACGAGCAGGAACCCACCATCGTTGGAGAAGCAGAGCTGTTCAGCCACCTACACCAGGCCCAGGAGCTCAAGCTCGCGGGACATGATCCGACATTGCCATCCCCTCCCAAACCAATACGAGATATCACCAAATCTGCCACGGCATGGGCAGCTGCCTGGATTACTGATATAACAAGCGAGGAGGAGCAGGAGCCGTCCGACTGGATGCGCTGGTGCGCGCCGCACCTGCTGGCGTACCTACTACTCCCTTGGAACAGCGAGAATGCCAGACACCTCCAAGCACAACATCAGGGAAGGCCGCTGGAGCAGATAGTGCATGAATTGAGCGAGCGAGCTTGGCGGCGTGCGGCTCCAAGACGGCAAGCCCTAGTCGACAGGATATCCGAGTTTGGTAAAGATCCCGAAGCCAGGAAAACAGCAATAAATGAACACTGGAGACTCCATGAGGCCACTCGCCAAATGTTTCGAGACCGTCTCCAAGATAGTGCGCCACCTGATGACGACGGGCGGCGATCGGATGACGAACGGGATACTGGCGAAGCCGAAACGTCAGATAATCCAAACCCTGCAGTACGCCCAAGGCAGCTCCTGGACAACTTGGTCGACACGGTGCAGAAGATGAGGGCAACGGCATCCCAGGAATGCCCAGAAGGCGAGATAACCCTCTTGGATGGGCTCAGCATGCTCCTCCACCAAGTCCAATATGATCAAGTCTACCCATCGCCAGAGACGATTTGTGAGGTGCTTGTGAAGTCCCGATCCTTCTCAGAGGCCGCTCCAAAGCTACGTGGACAGCAGCGCAAGTTGCAGTGCGAGAGTGGGCCCAGACTTCGCTTCAGAGCAGCCTCAAGGGAGCTCACCGCTACATCTCCAAACATGAGAAGAAGGAGCTACACGACACGGCAATTCACAACCACCAGGTCATCGGTGACCCGCAAGGAACAGTTGATGCCAGAGCGTCAAAGTGGCAGGAACGCTGGACTACGCACTCGGCAGGCAGCGACCTCACCGACAGCATGAAGACCCTCAGGCGCAAGGCCCGCGAGCAGCTCGACGCTGACTGGGTAGAGTACACCATGGATGACCTGCACGCGGCAACACAAGTCTATTCCATTACAGACGGCACAATCTACTGATCAATGGTCACGAGCTTCCCTGCAGGCAGCCAGTCAGGAGGCGAAGCAAGAGTTCGTCCAGATACTGAACGCTTGCGTCCAGAAGTTATCATGGCCATACCAACTTATGCAAATCTGGATCTGCCTCCTCGCCAAAGGCGAAGCCATCGCCACGGGCGATGAAAGGCCCATCGGGTTGCTCCCCATGCCAGCGAGGGCATGGGGACGCATGAACAGGCACCTCACTGGTGAGTGGTGCGAGACCAAGGCGGGCTTCTGGGACAAGGCCATCAGAGGATCATCGTCATTGCAGGCTGCGCTAACAACGCTCATCCTGGATGAAGTATCGGCCATGCGAGGCGACACGGACGGTGCTACTCTCTTCTTGGATACCGTGAAGTTCTACGACCACATAGATATCAGCTCTCTGTGTGTGCTGGCTACGAAACTGGATTTCTCCCCAGTGGCCCTCTACATGTCCTGCCTGCTTTACCTCAGCCCCCGCGCCATCCGTGTCAGAGACGTCTACAGCTCAAGCGCAATCATCCCGCACAATGGCATGCTGGCAGGTTGCACTGAAGCGAACAATACGACCCGCGCGTACCTTTACGACCTGCTAGAGCATGTGCACCTGCGCTACCAGGACCTCATGATGCGGGAGTTCGTGGACGACCTCATGGCAAGAGCTGCAGGTCACCGTTCTCTAGTCAGACACCAGATGGAGCATGGATCGGCAGCGCTGGTAGAAGGTATCCAAAAGCTTGGCTTGAAAGTCACTGAGAAGACGGTCATCCTGGGCCACCGCTCAGTTCAGAAAGCGGTGGCGCGTTCAATATGCAAAGTAGGGGTGGCGATCCGCTCGGCCAAGACAACCAGGGGCCTCGGCTTCGACTCCACCGTTGGCAGGGCAAGGCGTACTCCTACGGCAGCCAAGAGAGGGGCAGCGACGGCAAAACGGTTCCGAAGAGCGCAGGTCTTCCAGAGACGTGGAGTTGACGGAAAGCTACGGCTCGACTATACACGGCCAACTTGCGAGCAAAGCGGATGCATGGCGCTGCAGTCATGGGGTTGCCTGCGACAAGAGTGGAACAGGAGAGAGCCACGGCAGCTACCGTGGCAGGCTTCACGGTCGGCGGCAGATGCACGTCGACAATCATGCTTCACATTTACGGCAAGCAGGGCCCACTCCCCTTCAACCTCCGACGGCAGATCACAGAGTGGTCCACCTTCTGGGCCCAACAGCCGCAGCTTCATGCCCGCGTTCGACTCGGATGGCAGGCTGTGGCTGGCAAGATGGCCAGAGTGGGCGCCAAGTCCAAGTGGCGATCTGTCACAGGGCCCATGGGCGCTCTCATTGCCGGCATGGGCGAGATAGGCTGGAACTACACCATCCTGACCGTTGGACGGACCCAGAAGGTGACGAGTGGACCTACAACCCCGACGACACCGACCTCAACTCCCTCTTCGAAGCAGTTCACGCTCGAGTAGCAGCTGGCCCGTGGAAGCAAGCAGGGCAACACCCTGAGCAGCGGGGCTACGACGTGCATGCCACGGCCTCCCCCAGGAATCGGCCACTGGTAGTGACGCGGGGGCGACACTGGCGTGGCCTCGAAAAACCCCTTGGGCCGCTGTAGGGCGAGGGGGGCTCAGAGGAACAGTTCCTCCTCGTCCTGGAGCTGCTGCTGCGCCTCCTCCTCGTCCTGGGCCACCTCCTGGGCTGTGAGAGCCCATGCTGCTCGCTGCTGCTCGCTGCTGCTCCACTGCCTCTTGGAACAGCCGCTGGTCGATCCATCGCCACCGAAGCGTGGCCCATACGTCAAAGAAGTAGGCGCGGTACTCACGAGAGGCTGACAGGTAGCGGACGATGGCCGTGTCGTCCGCGAATAGTCTCACAAGCTCAACGATCTCCTTGGATGCAAAGACAGTCACAACGGCCATGAACAGGAAAAGGAAAATTAACACGAGGCCTGCCCCGGACACCAGGACGCCGAGGAAGAAAACGTTCGCGGGAACCTGCAGCCACCGTCACGTCGCCGTCGGTGTTGGCTGCAGTTGATCAGTATGGTGTCGGCGGAGTGACAGGAATGTCAAGTATCAGGTGATCTCCCCCCTTCACTTCCAAGCACGAGAGCCGCTTTTCAGAGCGGTCAGCCACGCGATCGCACTACGAGCGCTGCCTGGGTGCGTCGCGAGCTCTCCTTGCAAACTGTCTGAGCCGAGACACCGCGGGCCCCTCACGGGTCGACCGAGGTGATCGAGTCCCGACTGTGTGTGCCCAGCCCCTCCAGGAAAGAGTAGTAATAGTAGTAGTAGTAGTAGTAGTAGTAGTAGTAGTAGTAGTAGTAGTAGTAGTAGTAGTAGTAGTAGTAGTAGTAGTAGTAGTAGTAGTAGTAGTAGTAGTAGTAGTAGTAGTAGTAGTAGTAGTAGTAGTAGTAGTAGTAGTAGTAGTAGTAGTAGTAGTAGTAGTAGTAGTAGTAGTAGTAGTAGTAGTAGTAGTAGTAGTAGTAGTAGTAGTAGTAGTAGTAGTAGTAGTAGTAGTAGTAGTAGTAGTAGTAGTAGTAGTAGTAGTAGTAGTAGTAGTAGTAGTAGTAGTAGTAGTAGTAGTAGTAGTAGTAGTAGTAGTAGTAGTAGTAGTAGTTAGTAGTAGTAGTAGTAGTAGTAGTAGTAGTAGTAGTAGTAGTAGTAGTAGTAGTAGTAGTAGTAGTAGTAGTAGTAGTAGTAGTAGTAGTAGTAGTAGTAGTATAGTAGTAGTAGTAAGTAGTAGCAGTAGTGTAGTAGTAGTAGTAGTAGTAGTAGTAGTAGTAGTAGTAGTAGTAGTAGTAGTAGTAGTAGTAGTAGTAGTAGTAGTAGTAAAGTAGTAAGTAGTAGGAGTAGAGGTAGTAGTAGTAGTAGTAGTAGTAGTAGTAGGTAGTAGTCGTCGTAGTAGTAGTAGTAGTAGTAGTGGTAGTCGTAGTAGTAGTAGTAGTAGTAGTTGTTGTTGTAATAGTAGTAGTAGCAGTAGCAGCAGCAGTAGTAGTAGTAGTAGTAGTAGTAGTAGTAGTAGTAGTAGTAGTAGTAGTAGTAGTAGTAGCAGTAGTAGTAGTAGTAGTAGTAGTAGTAGTAGTAGTAGTAGTAGTAGTAGTAGTAGTAGTAGTAGTAGTAGTAGTAGTAGTAGTAGTAGTAGTAGTAGTAGTAGTAGTAGTAGTAGTAGTAGTAGTAGTAGTAGTAGTAGTAGTAGGTACTGGGGTCGCCACGTGTGCTGCTGTGCCGTTGCTGGCGCTTCACCCTGGGCTGTTGGCCCAACCGCCCACGGTGCGAGCGCCTGACGTTGCAAGCATGGCAGACCCGCCCTTTCACCCAGAAGAGGTGCGCGCTACGTACTGGTAATGAGGCAGCCACAAGGACGCGCTTCTCTAGGTGGTTGAGCCGTGGTGATGTGGTGCACGAGACCGCCAGTAGTAGTAGCAGTAGTAGTAGTAGTAGTAGTAGTAGTAGTAGTAGTAGTAGTAGTAGTAGTAATAGGAGTAGTAGTAGTAGTAGTAGTAGTAGTAGTAGTAGTAGTAGTAGTAGTAGTAGTAGTAGTAGTAGTAGTAGTAGTAGTAGTAATAGTAGTAGTAATAGTAGTAGTAGCAGTCGCAGTAG
Source organism: Prorocentrum cordatum (assembly GCA_963575745.1). Classification (NCBI taxonomy): domain Eukaryota; class Dinophyceae; order Prorocentrales; family Prorocentraceae; genus Prorocentrum; species Prorocentrum cordatum. The sequence continues at coordinate 1,107,146 of CAUYUJ010004335.1, forward strand.
CAACAATGCGACTGCAGCCAACCGTGCTCGAACAAGTTAGTTGCAATGCCAGCAGCAGCACGAAGACAAGGGGAGTGGAACCAACGCCGTGGTTGCAATGTAGAAGTACGACCAACGCGAACGCCAAAAAAATACACTGGCGAAGGTTCCAACCATATGCAGTTGTGAATGCCGCAACTGTGGGTACCGTACTCAGCGGAGCTCACTATGGGGCCACGAAACGCCGCACTGGGTGGGGGGGGGGGGGCGCGTGCAACATTTGCCAGTGGGGCCTTCGCTGGGGCCCCCTATGGGCCACGAAGCGCTGCTTTGGGCGGGGGAGACGCATGCAGACTTTCAGACTTTGCCACTGGGGCCCTCGGAGGAGCCCCCTATGGGCAATGAAAGGTTCTGTTGGGTGGGGGAGGCGCACGCGGACTTTGCCACTGGGGCCGTCGGTGGAGCTCCTCATGGGCCACGAAACATTGTGCTGGGTGGGGGAGACGCATGCGGACTTTGCCACTAGGGCCTTCGGAGGAGCCCCCTATGGGCCACGAAACGTTGTGCTGGGTGGGGGAGACGCGTGCGGACGTTGCCACTGGGGCCTTCGGCGGAGCTCTTTATGGGCCACGAAACTTTGAGCTGGGTGGGGGAAGCGCATGTGGACTTTGCCACTGGGGCGTTCGGTGGAGCTCACTATGGGGCCACGAAACGCTGTACTGGGCGTGCGAGGCGCATGCGTGTGGTACCACTGGGGCCTTCGGTGGGGCTCCCTGTGGGGCCACGAGACGCTGTACTGGGTGTGCGGTGCGCACGCGGGCGGTCCCACTGGGACCTTCCTTGGGGCTCCCTATGTGGCCACGAAACGGTGCAATGGGTGATGGCGGCGCACGCTGGCGGTCCCAGCGGGAGGGACCTTCGGTGTGGCCCCCCATGGGCCCACGAAGCGCTGTACTGGGTGTGCGGGCGCCCGCGGGCGGTCCCACTGGGGCCGTCTGTGGAGCTCCCTATGGGGCCACGAAACGCTGTACTGGGTGGTGCGTGGCGCACGCGGGCGGTCCCACTGGGGGCGTCGGTGGGGCTCCATATGGGGCACCGAAGCGCTGTCTTGGGTGGTGCGTGACGCATGCGGGCTTTGCCACTGGGACCTTCGGTGGGGCTCCCTGTGGGCCACGAAACGCTGTATTGGGTGGTGCGTGACGCATGCGGGCGGTCCCAATGGAGCCGTCGCTAGGGTTCCCTATGGGGCCACGAAGCGCTGTACTGGGTGGTGCGTGACGCATGCGGGCGGTGGCACTGAGGCCTTCGGTGGAGCTCCCCATGGGGGGCACGAGATGGGTGGTGCGTGACGCATGCGGGCGGTCTCACTGGGACCTTCGGTGGAGCTCCTTATGGGGCCAAGACGCGCTGTACTGGGTGGTGCGTGACGCCTGCGGGCGGTCCCACTGGAACATTCGCTGGAGCTCCCTACGGGGCCACGAAACGTTGTACTGGGTGGCGCGCGACGCATGCGGGCGGTCCCATTGGGGCCTTCGGTGGGGCTCCCTATGGGGCCACGAAGCGCTGTACTGTGTGGTGCGTGACGCATGCGGGTGGTCCCACTGGGACCTTCGGTGGGGCTCCCTATGGGGCCACGAAGCGCTGAACTGGGTGGTGCGTGACGCATGAGGGCGGTACCACGGTGGCTTTCTCACGGGTTCCTTATGGGGCCAAGACGCGCTGTACTGGGTGGTGCGTGACGCCTGCGGGCGGTCCCACTGGAACATTCGCTGGAGCTCCCTACGGGGCCACGAAACGTTGTACTGGGTGGCGCGCGACGCATGCGGGCGGTCCCATTGGGGCCTTCGGTGGAACTCCCTATGGGGCCACGAAGCGCTGTACTGGGTGGTGCGTGACGCATGCGGGTGGTCCCACTGGGACCTTCGGTGGAGCTCCCTATGGGGCCACGAAACGCTGTACTGGGTGACGCATGCGGGCGGTCCAATTTGGGCCTTCGGTGGAGCTCCTTATGAGGCCACGAAACGTGTGAGGGGTATGCTGACACGGGTGATGATGCTGAAACGCAGGGAGGATGGGGGAGGAGGGAGGGGGGGAGGGGGAAGGACGGAGGAGGAGACGCGGGGCGCTGTCTCTTCAAAACGAGGACCCAACACCACAGGATGGTTGGGAATCATCGTGCGCACATAAACTGGTAAGGAAGTACTGTTCTTGGCAATGATGTAGTTGTGTGGAACGGACATGGGTCGAAATATCAGTATACCGCGAGGCATCCAGCAAGACACGCTCTAGCAACACACTCTGTCTCGTGGTTGAGGGCATCAGTGATCAGCATCATCAGCATCATCATCAGCATCAGCATCAGCACCATCGTCAGCATCAACATCATCATCCTCATCATCTTCAACATCAACATCATCATCACCATCATTAGCGCCAGCATCATCAGCAGTATCAGCATCGTCGTCATCATCATCAGCACCAGCATCAGCATCAGCATCATCATCATCATCATCATCATCATCACCATCATCAGCATCAGCATCATCATCATCATCATCATCATCATCATCATCATCATCATCATCATCGTTATCATCATCAGAATCAGCATCAGTATCAGCATCAGCATCATCATCATCGTCATCATCAACAGCAACGACGACAGCATCATCAGCATCATCAGCAGCATCATCAGTATCACAATCATCATCCTAAGCATCAACATCATCAGCATGAGCATCATAATCAGCACCATCATCATCAGCATCAGCATCGTTATTATCATCAGCATCATCATCAGCAGCATCGTAGTCATCATCTGCAGCATCAGCATCCTCATCATGATCATCATCATCATCATCATCATCATCAGTCTCATCAGCCTCAGCATGAGAATCAGCATCATCATCACCATCATCATCAGCGTGATCATCATCGTCAGCATCATCATATTCACCATCAACAACAGCATCGGCAGAATCATCAGCACCATCAGCACCAGCAGCATCAAACTCATCATCCTCATCATCGCCATCGCCACCATCATCATCATCACCATCATCATCACCATCATCATCATCATCATCATCATCGTCATCATCGTCATCATCGTCATCAGCATCGTCGTCGTCATCATTATCGTCATCGTCATCATCGTCATGGCCATCGCCATGGCCATCCGCGCCATGTAAAAAGACATCGTCGACAGCGTCAGCATTGGCACAACCGACACCCTCCTCAACAGCAGCATCAATACCGCAACCCATGTTAGCACCATCAGCATAAGCATAGACATCCGAACATCATCAGACTGATCACCCTCAACAGCAGCAGCAACATCGTCGTCGTTATCGTCAGCAGCCACGACGTCATCCTCATCATAGTCGCCATGCCCCAGTGCATCAGCATCCTGATCCTCAGCATCAGCATTCCCATGATCATCTTCATCATCATGACGCAGCGTCCCGTCTACCCTCCTCCCGCTTCATCAACATCATCCAGACGAGTGGGGGCTTCCTCCACGCCCCCCGTTGTGCTGATGAACGCCCCCGAAGCCGCGCACAAGAAGATGGCGGACACGTCTCCCTGGAACTCGACGTCCTGTCCAGTCATGCCCCCCCCCCTCCTTCCTCCACCCCCACAACCGCAGCATCATGTCCTCCTTCATCCTGGGTCCCCTACTCCTCGTCCACGTCCTCTTCGTCCTTCCTCCCGCTTCCTCCGCTTCCTCCTCTCCTCCTCCTCCTCCTCCTCCTCTTCCTCATCTTCCTCCTCCTCTTCCTCCTCCTCCTCCTCCTCCGCCTCCCCCTCCGCCTCCCCCTCCTCCTCCTCCTCCTCCTCCTCCTCCCCCTCCATTCCTTCTCCTTATAGGTAGCTCTTCCCTGTCGCACCCCAAGGCCAGTTTTTAGGGCGGGTCGGGCGTTTCGCCTGAGACTTCCTCACCACTTATGACTCTGAGTACGTAAAAAGGGCAACAACTTCACAGATAGAGGGTGGGTGGTTTTCAAAGCGCGGCTCTCGCCTCAGCGCCGCGCACATTCGTGTTCAAAATCCCACCAGCCCTCTGGGCGTAGGTGGTCTAGAACAGATCCTCTTCCACCCCTCCCTCTTCCCCCTTGGGGAGGGGTTTACCCCTCCCCCTAACCCCCGACCCTGGACCTGGACGGGGGGTTTCGCTGGTAGTTGGAGCGTCCAAAACGGCCTCGGCGAGGAAGCCAGCATCATCGGTTTT
>CAUYUJ010004335.1:1123855-1158855 GCA_963575745.1 Prorocentrum cordatum
TCATCACCAATGTCAGCGTCCTCGCTATCACCATCGCAACCGCCGTCGTTGTCACCGTCACGCCACCACCGCTGTCGCCTCCGTCACCGCCATCAGCGCCATACAGCCCTCATGCGATGTTGCTGTGTGGAGAATCCGTCTGCACGTGGGACACCTTAACTGGGAACAAATTCCTGGGAGGGTCTCTGGGGACCTGTTCCAGGAAGAGCCTCCGACAACATGACGACATCGGTACAAGAGAGGTTACGTGACAGCTTCGTGCCCGACTCAGGTCCTCCCTGCAACCTCTGACTGTGACACGGGGCAGGCCCGGAGACATGGACGAGACCAGCAGACCCAGACAACCCTCATAAGACTGGACCTACCTCCCAAGAGCCCGTAAGCGGAAAAATACACAGCTGGAAGGAGGTCGTGTTCAAAATCCTGTACTTCGCCATAGCGCCGCGCACATTCGCTTCAAAAGCTTCCAACAATTACACAGATGATGGGCGGTTCCTTCGCAAAATGTGTTTCGCGCCTTTGCGCCGCGCACAGTCGTCTCGAGAAGCTTCAACAGCTACACCGACCAAGGGAAGGACAGGATGTGGTTCGCGCCTTCGCGCCGCGCACATTCGTTTTCAAAGCTTCCCAAGGTTGCACGGTTCCTTTGAAAAATATGACGTCCATTTGCGACTTCCTGAGCCCGTATGTTCAGACATCTTTAAACTTGTAACAACTGAATGTTAAAACTCTCGTGTGCAATTTCTTCAATTTGTATGACCAGACGCTACACTTGGAGAACATATGTTCTCCTTTCGGAGCGTGGCTCTCGCTGGACAATTCCTTGACTTTACGATTATTCCTCGTCGCCGTCCCCACAGCTAGAAGCATGGATGACAGCTCTATTTCCGAACGGGCCTCTCGCCAGACGTGCAGGACCATGGGGCCCTCGTCGTTCAGGGGGGTACTTCCCACAGTGAGAAGGAATTCTTACAGGGGCTGATGGGAATGGGATTTGGGACGGGTGGACGTATTGCAACATCTCTGATGCATCTTAGACTTCCTCTGGTCCTCCTCCCCTTCCCTCCTGCATTATGGGCCCTTGCGGATTGACGATGGTTCTCTTCCTCCTCCTCCCGCCTCCTGCTCCTCCCTCCTCCGATTCCCTCATCCTTACCTGGCGGAAAATGCGCCCCGCACCCCATCTCAGCAACAACAATGGCGCTCCTGCGGCCCACACCAACCGTCCGGCTTCCCCGGCCACCAGTGCGACGGCCACCAGCGGAGCGTCGGCGGGATGACCCAGGGCACCTGCAGGCGTGCGCTGGGCGCCAGGACAGCCGCTGAGCCGCCCCGCTTGCAGTCTGATCGCCCAGGCGTTGTGGAGTCTCCATGGCCTCTGGGCGTAGATGGCGTTCGACGCAAGCCCCTCAGAAAAAAAAAAAGGCTTTCGACATGTGGCTGGGCATATTCCGTTTGCGGAGGCTTAGGCCCTGGTTCCCTAGCTCGGGCATCCAAATCGACGCTATCGCCGTGAAGCTTCCGTTATTCGCGTGCCTGCTTCCCAAAAATGGCACCTCTGCGGCAGGAGACCCTCGCAGCTTGACGCAGTTGCGATGGGGGCCACAATGGGGGGACACGGTGGAGGGATCGGGCTAGGGATAGGAGTAGGGGTATGGACAAGGATTTAGGGCTCGGGATTTAGAGACAGGGATATTGAGATTGGGATAGGGATCGGGACGGAGGCTAGGGATAGGCTGCGGATGGGGATAAGAGTAGTTATAGGATCTGATTATGGATAGATGGAATGGATCGGGACAAATGATGTGGATGGGGATAGGAATTTGAAGTTGGATATAACGGAGGGTTTTGCTCGGGTGCGCAGCCTCTCCGTACTCTGTGCTCAAGGCCTCTAGCGAGGCAAGCGCTTCTTTTTGGGGTGGGCGGGCGGGGCCATAGCTCGCCTGCCCGGTTTGCGGTTCGGGCCAGGCATTTCAAGGAGTGTTGGGTAGTGGCAGGGCCAAGACCGGGGGGGGCCAAGCCACGCGGTCACTGGCACCCCAAGGACGGGGGGCCAAAGAGATCGTTTTCCGGCCGAGGGCCCCGCCCCAAGCATCAGGAGCGGGGCGGCGAGCGGGCAGGCGGTCGACCGCGCCCTGATCATGGACCCGAAGAAACCCCTGCAAGCGTTTGGCAGCTTGGAGCGGAAGAGATCTGGAGGCCGACGGGCGGCGCGCCGGCCCATTTCCGCCGAGCGGTCGCCGAGGGCGCCACGCAGAGCACCCTGGCAGCTTGGGCGACTCGGTCGGCGACCCCACAGCTGGCAGCCTTCGCGCAGCTCGAGCACCGCGCGGGCGATCAGGAGGGGTGCAAGGCGGGGTCTGTCCGCTGGCCAGGGAGGATGCCGCTTGGGACGGGCTGCAAGCGCGGCGGAAGGCGCGCCAGACGCGCCCGCAGGACCCGCGACGCCAAGTCGTCGCAGACAAAAGGGCGGAGGGGCAGCGAAAGTGCGGGGCGGGACGCTGTCGGGCGATAAGCAGGGTCAGAGGCGCGCACGCTGCCTTCTGGAGGCATCCTTCCCGGACTGCCTTTCCCGAAGGTCGGGGAAGAATCCGGGCCGCCTGCGGCCCTGTGCAAGTGGGCGCGGCCAGGGCCGAGCTCAATTCGAGTTCGCGGAGGGCTGGCACTGCCGCCGCACTTGCCGCAAAACCGACGGGGAGTGGCACAGCCCGCGCGACGAGGCTCGGCAGCAAGAGAACGAGCAGCGGCCCCCGTGGTCCAAGCGCGATGAAGAGGACGAGCCTCCATCTGCAGGAGCAGCGCCATCGGCGGGGCCCGCTCAAAGAGCAGGCGGGCAGACCCAGCCACGGGTGGCAGGAGGACGCCCAGCCAAGGCGGCGCCCGCCGAGGCCCACGCTTGGAAACCGCCGCCCCCGCCGGTAGGGGCGCCACTGGCGCGGCCGGAGCCGCCGCCCTCCCCCCTGCGCGGGCGCCTCGCGGTCACGGGGGGCGCCAGGGAGGACGGCCCGGGTTTCGCGAGCGCGCCGACCTTCAAGGGGGGGCCTGACGAGGAGCCCGAGGACTTCCAGGATGCGTACCCCAGGGCAGGCCCCCCACGGCGGGCAGGACGAGGACCCGCCCGGCCACGAGGCGCCAGGCGGCCAGGCGCGTCGCCAGAGGCGGGGCCACGAAGGCGACCCGCTCTGCAAGATGGCGGGCTGCAACCGACGTCGCCCAGCCCTGCAGTTACGGGTCTTCTATTGCTGCCGAACCTGCTGGCGCACGGACGGCCAGAGGCATGGCCCTCCGCGCGAGGAGCGAGAGGCGGAGAGGCAGCAGGAAGCGGCACGGGGCAACCCCGCGACGAGGCATCCGGGAGCAGACGACAGACGCCCGAAGAACGCGGCCCCCCTCCGCCAGCTGGCGAGGCGGAGAAGCGGCAGGAAGCGGCACACGGCGACCGCACACTTAGGCACCCAGGCGCCGACGATGCGCGCCCACGGAGCCAAGGCCCCCCCCTGCCGGCCGGGCGAGGCGCGGGCGGGGGCGGAGGGTGGCGCGCGGGGAGGGGCCGTGGATAGCCGCGGGGCCCCGGGCACCCACGACGCCCCCGAGGGCGACGATGGCCGGAGACGGCCGCGACCCAGGAGCCGCAGAAGACGCTGGCTGAAGCTGCGCACGCGATGGCGGCGCCCGCCAGCGGAGCGGCCCCGGCGGGCTCGGAGCGGAGCCTCGCCCGGGAGCCGCAGACGCGCGAGCTCAAGCCGCGCCCCGGGTCCGGCTGCCCGCGCCTGGAGCACAGCGCCCCAGCCTCGCCTTGGGAGCCAGGCCACTGCTGCATCAAGTGCGCAGAGAGGCACGCAGACGAGGACTGGGCGGGTGGAGGGATCAGCCACCACTCCCACCACGAGAAGGCGGCGCGCGGGCAGGACGCGGACCCACCGCTCCAGTCGGGCAGCGGAGGCGCGAGCGGGAGGTGGAAACGAGAAACCGACGGCGGCGCCCCCGCGGGAGGCCGCCGCAAAAATCGCGGCAACGGCGGCGGTTCCGCGGCCGAGCGAGGAGCCGTCTTCCAGTCGAACGCATCTACATCTACACACAGCAAAACTGCACCTTGCTGCGGGGACCAGGGGTGACAATCATAATAAGATTTGGCGCGTCGGTCGGTCCGGGCGAACGGCTGCCGCCCCGCGACCCACGATGGAAGGCGATGGTCGCGCCGACGACGCTGCGTGCCAGGCGCGGAAGCGATCGCCACGTTTCACGGCGAGGCTTGACGGAAGCCGCAAGAACAATCATAACGCGAACAAGCGCGCCGCCCTCGGACGGGGAATCCGGCGCGAAGAAGAACTCTAAAGCGCCGGGGATCGGATCGCGGATTTGCCGCTGGGGCACAGGCGGGGGAGGGAAGCGGGCCGCGCGAGGTCGAGGCCCCCAGGCACACGTCTGGCTTCGCTGAACCAGGAGGCGTGGGATATCGGCGGGAAGCGGCCCCGGAGGCGGGGCCTCAGCGACGGGCAGCGCGGGCAGCCGATGCTGCGCGAAAAGGGGGCACGCACAGAACGGCACATAGCGGCCGGGGCGCGGCGCACGTTGGGAGCGCGAGCGGCGGCGCCCGACGAAAGGGGCGGGGCGCAGGTCGGGTTCGTCGTCGCGCCCCGCCCGCAGAGTCAGGAAGGCGAGGGCCGCTGAACCCTCTGCTGGCCTCCGGGCGGAGGTGTCTGAACGTCCCAGGGCTATCCGGGGGAATTCCATCTGCGGCCTCCGCCCACGTCGCTCCCCCGATCAGAGCGTCTCACCTGGCCACTGCGTTCCCCATCCCCGCCCGCTGCCTTGCCAATCCCCTCCCCCGCTCTTCCTCTACCCGGCAAACGCCCGCGCCCCCCCCCGCAGCTGAAAGACTCACCTTGCGCCCATCCTCCAGTCCATTCGCGGGGCGCAAGTCTTGATTCCACACGGACAGTGGCAAGCGACGACGAGGCCCCGGTAAATCCGACAAGCGCGATCGGCCCCCTCGCATGGCGGGCGAACCAATGCGTCGCAAATAGTGGCTCTTGAACTTCATTGTTCATCCCCATCGTAGTCTGTTTGCCGCCTATTTTCCCTCCTTCCCTCCCGTCCCTTTCGGGCTCAAAGTCGGCACGGGGAGACCCGCGGGCGGGCCTTTCTGCGGTCGCGCCTGTGCGCGGCCGCCCACCGCGGAGCGATTCCGCGGCCATTCGCCTTCGCGGGCGCGGCGCTCGCGCTCCTGGGGCTCTCGGGCGACCTCCAGGGGGAGGCGCTGGCCGCGGGCGGCGGCCTGAGCCAGGATCAGGTCCTGGACTTTCTCGGCCTGAGGTTCGAGGGCGAGAGCGAGGGCGACGAGGGCGAGGACGCGGCGGAGGAGACCGCCGCGTCGGAGACGGTGGGGCTGGTCGACGACGCCGCCGACATCGGGGTCGTGGGCAGCCCACCGCTCGTCATGGGCGGGTGGGCGCAATGGAATAGGGTGTACTACTTGCCCAAGGGCCAAGCCTCGGGCGTGGCCATGCTGCTGGTGGAGCGCGTCGGCAAGGCTGTCGACCAGACGTGGGCCTGTGTCGACCCAAGCCTCAGGGTCCAAATCGCGCGCTTGAAGGACAAGCTGCCCGTGTTCACGAAGCCGCCTCGCGGCATCAGCACGTGGGCGCCCTTCCCTGGCTTGACGGACAAGACTAGGGACATGGCGCGTGCTGCTTCCTCACGTCTGATCGCACGGAAGGAGCTGGACGCCGAGAACGTCCAGCTGAGCAAGGCGGGCGACAAGAAGAATGGCTTCTGGAAGTCGAGCGGGAAGAAGGTCTCGGAGAAAGCTGGCCTGGTGAACTGGGCCTGGGCCACGGGGTCGAACCTGTTCTGCTATGGGTGGGTTCACCGCTCGTGGGGGGGGAGCCTCGCGGGCGGGGCTTTCGCACCATGGCGGGTCTGGCGGCACTTCCACCTGGGCCCCTTTGTGCCTCAGGATGTACGAGGCGGCTGCGGCCGCGAAGGAGACGGCGGAGGAGGTGTCGGACTACTGGGGGGCTCCCCCTGGAGGCCTGGGAGTCGAACGCGCTCGAGGCGATCCTGATGGGGCTCGGCGGCTGGGTCCTGAACTACGTGTTCCGACGGTGGCAAGGGCTCTCGGACTTAGACTCGGAGTCGGACGTCTCGGAGGGCAACTGATTCTCGGAACCGCGGCCCCCGACTCGGACGACGAGCCCGACGCTGAGGGTCTGCATGCGGAGCTGCAGCGTGGCCAGAGCGAGCTGCGGGCGGGGCTGGCGGCCGCGGCGGAGGCGCTGAAGCAGTCCTGGACGGAGATCCCAGCTGCGCCCGCGGCTGCCGCCCCCACCTCGGCGGACCAGAGCCCCGCCCCCACGACGGCGCAGCTGGACCAGTTCATCGCCAAGCTGAACGAGCACGAGGAGCTGGCGAAGAGCGACTCGGACCAGGGGACGAAGGGGAGTGGTCGCGAGGCGGGCAAGTCCGCCTCTGAGTCGGAGTGGGAGCGGCTCCCATCCGCCCCCTCGGACTCCGTCTCGGACGCGATCGCGTAGCTCGAGCTGGAGAGCAAGAACCCCAAGGATGCCCTCATCCAGACTTTGAGGAGCTACGAGCACGCACCCAACATGCGGGTGGGGGGGGTCAAGTCTCGGGTTGCCCCGACGGTTTTGAGCAAGGTCTACAGGGGGGGGCGCTCGGCGAAGATCGAGGTCCAGGAGTGGCTGAGGAGCAAGGAGCTGACGCGGGCCCCCATCGCCAACGAAATGCTGGTCCTCGCCATGACGTTGGACCGCATGATGGCCTCTGGGGACTTCAAGGGCCTGATCAACTCTCAGGCGAGTACGATGGGGGCCACCTGCGAGCATGACTGGAAGCGGCCTCGCAATGCGAGCGGAGCCAAGTGGAAGTCGAAGGTGGACTGGCCCCTCGGGCAGGAGTACTGGCCGCTGACGCCGCAGGACACCATCAAGGACCCCCTTGCCGACGACGAGGCGACCGACAAGCTGAGGGAGAGAGCGCAGATCCAGAAGCACCTGTCATCGGTGCGGGACGCGGCGCCCAAGGATGACGAGTAGGGGTGGCCCGAGGGTGCGCGTTGGAGCGGGGCCCCTTGGGAAGTCTCGCACTGCTGTGCTCACTCTTGTGGATCTGTGCTGCGTTGGGATCGTCAGCGGGGAGATCGCCAGGCCGAGGGTGGAGCAGGAGAGTCAAGGTCCTGGGGCTCGCCGTGCTGGGCCTCGCCTGCCGAATTGACGCCGGGCTGCGGGGCGAATTCAGTTCGGGCCGTGTCTTGTACATCGCGGACCTGAGCTACATCACTGCGCCACATTCGCGTCGTGCTCCAGGTGAGCAGGTGTTTCGCTTTCGCGCCCCCGATGGCGATGGACTTCCGAGAGAGGGACCCACTTCGGAGCCTGCCCGCGCCGACGGCACCGTTGGCGACGCGGGCGTCGAGCTCGGGCTTTACGATGGAGCAGCTACGCTTGACCTGGCTGCGCACCTGTCGGACGGTCCGAACACTTCGTGCTCTGGCCGCGGGGCGAGTGAGCACGGCCGATGGGGCGGCTGCGCTGAGCTCGTGGGCGGAAGCAAATGGGCCCCAGCGCAAGGTTGTCTACGACGTAAGCATCAGCGTCGGCAGGGCGGTTCGTCGCCGTCTGCGGGGGTCCGCCAGCTCGGGCTACACGGCAGGCGGAGGGCGCGGAAAGAAGCAGACTACATCATCTACTGTGATTATCAAGAAGGGCGACCTCTGCAGGATGGTGGCGGACCAGGTTTCGTTGCCGCCTCCAGGGGCCGCGGGCCTACCACTGGTGGCCCTCTCGACGACCGCGGCGCCCTATCTGGCGCGCTTCGAGAGTCGGATGCTGGGGGGGCCCAAGGAGGTGGACTGGGAAAAGTACGAGGGCTACTCCGACCCTGGCTGGAAGGACCGGCACACCAGGCTCACCGTGGCCATGGGGATGATGCAATCAGGTATGGCCCAGTACGTCAAGGAGGTGAAGCACACTGTGGGGCTTTTCTGCGTGGCCAAGGACGTGAGCGAGAATGGGCGGGACGTGGTCAAGTCCCGCCTCACCTTGGACGCTCGGAAGATGAACCTCCTTTTTCGGCGGCCCCCGTGGACCCCGCTGGGGTCGCCGTCTGCCCTGTCCGAGCTGGAATTGACGAACGACATCCTGAAGGACCGCGTGCTGGGGAGCTTCCAAGGGGATGTGCCCGACTGGTTCTACAGGTCGAGGTGGGCGGACGGGCTTGCGGAGTATTTCGCGTTAGAGGGAGTTGTGCCCGAGGAGCTGGTCGCTTTTGCGGCGGAGGCTGGCGTGGCTCTGCCCGCCCCACCCGCAGGTGCTGTGGGGGTGGGGCCGGTCGCCCCCGTCATGGGCGCGGCCTGGGCGGTCTTTCTGGCTCACTCTGCCCTGGTCGACTGCTTCGAGTCCATGGGGGGCCTGTCCACGGAGCAGATCACCGTGGGCAAGGCATGTCCGAGTTTCGCTCGGACCGAGCTTCTGCTGCTGCTGTGCGTCGACGGCCACATAGGCTTGAAGCTCGCGAAGGACGGGGGGGACGAGGACCTCGAGGTGAGCAAGGGCCGCGTGCGGAGCTACCTGAACAGCAGGGGGCTCGCTGTTCACGAGGAGGAGTCCGGGGAAGGGCTCCGACGGGGGCTGGGGCTCACCATATCGGGGCGACCCTACACGTTGAAGATCTGCCCCGACAAGATGAAGGACCTGATACTCTGCACCGAGGCTATCGTGGTGGTCCAGCTCGTGCGGCCGCGGGATCTGGCGACGGTGGCGGCCTGCTGGGCCTGGGCGACGCTGGTCTGCCGGCCTGCCTTTGCGATCCTGGGCGCTTGCTACCGCTGGGTCGGCAGCTTCGAGGGCGAGGGCGCCGAGGAGGTGCAGCGGCTTCCCCTCGCTGTCGCGGACGAGTTGAAGGCCCTGGGGGCGCTGGCCATCTTCTTCGAGGCGAACCTGGAGCTGGAGTGGCACACGACGGTCTACATGGCCGATGCGAGCGACGAGGGCCTCGGAGCGGTCGCGACGAAGTCAAGCGTGGAGGAGATCAGGGACGAGCTGGATCGTGGAGCCGAACAGGCGCGGCAGAGTCGCGCTGGGGAGGCGCGCCTGGAGATCGAGGAGGAGGCGAGCAAGGCGGGCCTGGAGGAGGACGAGATGACGCACCCGCGCGAGGGCTGGCCTGGCATACTGACGCTGCAGCAAGGCTTGCTGGACCTAAAGGGCGAGATCGGGCACCAGGTCACTGCGTGGATGGAGGGCGTTCGAGTGGAGGAGCGGCTGGACGTGATGGCGGTGGGGCGCCTCTTCAGTCGCCTGCGGAGGCGATGGTATTAGGTCTGCCATCTCACCATGTTCGTGGACACCATCATGGACGACTATTATCGGAGCGGGCAGGCACCCTGGGGCCACGACGGGGTCAGCGACAGGACGCAGCACAAGATCGACCAGGACAACTTCTTCGCGCAGGTGATCATCGAGGTCGCCAGGCTCGCGACCCGCGAGGGGCTGGGTTTGTCGTCGTGGGGCCAGCAGCGCTGAGTGCGTTGGGGTGGCCCCCGTGGGACAGGCCTGCCGCCTCGGAAGGTGTCTTCTCGCTGGGGGCGAAGGAGGTGTTGGTGCTGACCAACCTGGCGCCCCCTGTGGAGGACGACGGGTTGTGGGGCGACTTCGCGCCGGCCTCGGGCGTCGCCATCAACTACGGGGGCGACTTCGTGAGGGGGTGCGGCGCGAAGCTCGAGAAGCTCGACTGCGCTTGGGAGGAGGTGCCGAAGGGGGCGCATGTGCGACTGCGACGGGGGCGACCTCGGGTAGAGCGGAGCAGGGGGCAGGTGATGCCGATCGGGCCCGCCTGGGTCGACGAGTCGAGGCGGCGCGAGCTCTTCCGCGGGCACTGGGAAGCAGAGGAACACAACAATGTGCTGGGGCTGGGGTGCGTCATCAGCGCGCTTCGACATCTGGCGAGGTCATCGAGATGCTGGAACAAGCGGGTTGTGATAATGACGGACTCGGTGGTCTCCACGGGTGCGCTGCAGGAGGGCCGCTCGTCTGCGACGCCCGTGCTGCGGCTGGCGCGGGTGGCCGGCGGCATCGCGCTGGCCCCGGGCATCAGGGGCTACTACCGATGGGCCCCCAGTCAGTGGAACATGGCGGACGGGCCGAGCAGGGGGGTCGACATCGGGGCGGCGGACGAGACCAAGGCTGCGCACAAGATGAGGACGACGCCGAAGTCGGCGCGGCCGCTGCTGAAGGTGCTGGAGCGGCGGCAGTGATCTGCGGAACCTTGGTGGTGCGCCAGCAGCTCGACTACCTTCTCAGCAGGGGGGGGCACGCCCTCCGAGCGAGATCGTGGCGGCGGCGGACGACTACCTCGGCGACGCGGGCTGCTTCTGCCGCCGCATCGGGGACTACGTCGAACGCGAGAAGCAGCGGCTGCGCGGGAACGGCGGTAGTGATCTACGGGACACTGGAGGCTCGCTCGCAGCTCGACTACCTCCTCAGCAGGGAGGCTCACGCCTCCCAAGCGAGATCGTGGCGGCTGCGGGCGCCCACCTCGGCGACGTGGGATGCTGCTGCCGCCCCATCGGGGACTACGTCGAGTACGAGGAGCAGCGGACGGCTGTCCTTCTGGATCGCGCTGGCGACGGCGCTGCACGTGGTGCATAGAGTGCGACGTGGAGGGGCCGCCCCTCCGCTGCAGAAGCGAGGGGCGCGAGCATGGCAGCAGGCCGCGCTCGACCGCCCGCGCTGGAACAACCGTCTGGTGGTCCACGCGGTGGGCGACTCGACCAACGTCGTCTACGAGCGGGAGGTCAGGGCCTTCCTGGTGGACTGCAAGCGCGGGGAGGTGCCCTTCGCGACGCTGGAGCAGAGGGACCGCGCCCTCGGCAACTGCATCAGCGACTTCTGCTATCTGCGCGGCGACAACTACATGAAGGCCCCCCTCACGTTCAACGGGTTCATGTACATTTCCGGGGATCACCGAGGGAGGCTCCCCACCGCGCATAGAGCGCTGAAGACGTGGGAGCGGATGCAGTTTGGTGGAGAGGGACACCCAATACCTTTCCAAGCGATGGCGGTGATCATCACGAGGATGCTCGAGACGGGTCACCTGCTGGAGGGCTGCGCGTGCATCATCCAGCTGGACGGGTGGCTGCGGGAACAGGACTGGGAGGTGATGCGGGCCAAGCACGTGAGCTTCACCCCTGACGGTGGCGTAGGGCTCAGGCTCGGCGACCGCATGCTGGGCCAGAAGACCAAGCCGGGGGGCAACCAGGGAGCGGTCCTGGAGTGGCCGATCTCGAAGATGCTGCTGGCGGCCCTGGTGCAGGATCGCGAGCCCGACGATCAAGTCTTCACGCTCACCCAACCGAGCTTCCGCAAGGTCTGGCTGAAGACGCTGAAGGACGTGGGTCTCGAGAAAATGGGGCCACCGCATGGGATGAGGCATGCGGCGGCAGCGAGGTTCGTGGCGCTCGGGGGCGACCTCGAAGCAGCACGCCGCCGCGGGCGCTGGGCCTCCACTGCTGGACTCCAGAGGTACACCAAGTGCCATGTCCTAGTGGAGAAGCTCAGCGAGCTGGAGGGCGCACAGATCAAGCAGGGCTGTGCGTTCTGGCGGCGCCCGCGGCAGGCCGTGCACGACGCCATCGTGCGAGGCCCTGGGTCAGGGACGCCACTCGGCAAGCGCCTGATCCAGGCGCTCGCGAGCGCCAGTGAGCGCGAGGTGCCTGTGCGCATGTACGGGTCGAACTAGACCCTGCCCCTACTCCTCTCACCTGTATTTCATAAGAGAGCCTAGTCTGGGAAGAGTGGGTCCTTGAGAGGGGGGTGGCCGTGGTTTTTAAATTGACAAAGGTGGTTCAGCCTCGCTTTCCCTCCTTCCCGTATCTTGCACGTCCTCGGCTGTTTTTGATTTTCAGGCCTTTGGCCAGTGGCCCTGTGGAGTCGGCTGGGAGGGGCCGAAAAATACATAATGCTAGGACGTCCTGCTAGTAAGCTCAGGAAGCTACGGCGGGATGCCACGCTCAGGAAGCTGGCACCCAGCGTGCCGTGTTTTTCGACTGAAGTAGATCTGGGGGCTGAGAGCCCCATCGCATGTGCAGTGGTGAAATCTTTATCGCATCCGTGTCTTGATACAGTCGGACTTCGAATAGCAATCTCGGGCTCTGTTCCGCCGCCCCTCCCTCACAAGGGTTTTCAGCCCCTCCCCAGACTGGCTCTGAGTAAATGATAAAACTGTAGAAAAGTAAGTTCGGAATTTGGGGATCCGCGCAAGAAGCTAACCCACTCGCCCAAAGTGTAGTTCTGCGCCTGCGACGCCGACCTCGGCGCGGGCCCCCCGGCGCCTGCAGCAGTCGGGGCGGCAGCGCCGGGCGGGCAGCAGCGGCGCCAGCGAAGGGCGCCCGACGCCGTCGCCCGAGACGCGCGCCCGCGAGAAGCGCGAGGAGGCGGAGGGGGCGCCAGCGGAGGCGACGGCAACCAAGGGGAAGGCGCGCGAGAACGCGGCCCGCCCGGCCTCAGCGGAGCCCCGCGTCAGACTGAGGGCGAGGAGGCCGGGGCCGATCGTCAAAGAGAAACCCGAGTGGAGGACAGGCAAGGATGGCAGGAGCAGGCGGCCATGGGGCGCAAACGCTGGGACGTGGCGATGAGAGTCGCAGAGCCCCAGGCTGCCAGCAGCAGTCCCGCGATTGCGGCCCCGGCCCCACCCACCCGCCAGCGGCTCCGGATGTCACGCCCCCGATCCCCGGAAGAGGGCGGACGAACTCCCGCCCCAAAGCGGGCCGCCCGCTCGGCGCCGCCGCGCCCCCGGCGCGAGCGCGAGCCCGCCCCGACGCCAGCTGGGCGAGCACCTCCCCCGATGCCAGAGGGGGGGAGAGACGGGACCTGCGAGGCCCCGGAGCGGAGCCCAGGCTCACGAGGGACGCGCGGGCGGCGCGCAGCCCTGAGGATGAGGCAGCGAAGATGGCCGCCCTGCGCGGAAGGGCCAATCGGATCGAGGGGGGTGGGGCGCCAGCGGCCGAGGGGCCCAGGAAGCGGGAGGCCAAGCGAGGTAGGCCCTCGCAGCCCGCCTCCATGAGGCGCGGGCCTCCGCTGGGAGGAGGCGAGGACCAGGACGGCCCGGGCCCAGAGGGCGGTGACAGCATCGACCCAGAGGCTGTGGCGCGCTACCACAGCGACACCAGTGGCTCGGGCGGCGCCGGCGCGGGGGCGGGAAGCACCCGTGCGCACCTGAGGCTGTTCGCCAAGGGAATCGACCGGGAGGCGGACGACGGCGGACATGGGGGCCGCGGGGCAGCCGACAGCAGGAGAAGTGGGTGCCTGGAGCAGGAGGAGGCGTGGGAGCAGCTGGACAAGCTGGTCAGGACCTGGGACTACCCCGATCAGAGGGGAGGATGGCTCGACTGGGCCCCGGCGACACCGATGCCGCAAGAGGCGGAGGAGCGCAAGGCAGGAGCCACCTCTCAGAATAAAAATAATAATAATAGTAATAAAAATAATAATAATAATACTAATAATAATATTATTAATAATAATAATAATAATAATACTAATAATAATAATAATAATAATAATAATAATAATAATAATAATAATAATACGAATACTAATACTAATACTGATACTAATACTAATACTAATAATAATAATGATAATAATAATACTAATAATAATAACAATAATAATAAGAAGAAGAAGAAGAAGAAGAAGAAGCGCCGCGGCAATAGCGTGGACCCGGCGCAGCACCAGCCGCCGAACCTGCTCGGGACGGAAGCCGCCCACGACAGGGCCAAGCCCAGCGACCTGATCCTCGCGGACCTCGCGACGCGCGAGGACTGGGAGAAGGCCAAGCTGGATATCTCATTCTGGACAAGCTGGCTGGCTCCGCCATCAAGTCGTACAGCCTGGTCTGGAAGTGGCGGTCTCTCTTCTGCCGCGCGCGTGGCACCAGCCCGTTACGGGAGATCACGCTCACGAACATGAGGGAGGAGGAGCTGCTGCTGGAGTCCCACCAGCCCTCTGGGCGTCGATGGTTTAGAGAGTTTCCTCTTCCACCCTTCCTTCTTCCCCTTCGGGGAGGGGTTTACCCCTCCCCCTCCCCCCTCCCCTGGACCTGGACGGAGGGTTTCGCGAGGTGTCAGGGCGTCCAAAACGGCCTCGGCGAGGAAGCAAATCATTGGTTTTACTAGGTTTGGGTCCCATGTTGGAATCCTGAGGGGGGGGCCCTAATTGAAGCTCCCCTCTTGTTTGATCGATCTCCTCCCAGATGGCCCCAAGAAGCGCCCAGGAGGCCCCAAGAGGTCCCAAGATGGTCCCAAGAGATCCCCAAAAGGCCCCCAGGAGGCACCCAAAAGGATCCCAAGCGGCCCCAAGAGGCCCCCCCGAGGCACCCAAGACGCCGAAGAGCCCCCCACCACCGCCAAGAGACCCCAAGACGTCCGCCCAAGAGGCTCCGAGAGGCATCCAAGAGACCTCTGGCCCTTGTGCTTCCCCCCCTCCTCCTCCTCCTCCTCCTGTTCCTCCTTCCTCCTCCTACTCATTCTTTTCCTCCTCCTCCTCCTCCTCCTCTCCTCCTCCTCCTCCGCCTCCTCCGCCTCATCCTATTCATCCTCCTTCTTCCCATTCCCTCACCCATCCATCCATCCACTTCCTCCTTCTCCTCCTCACTCCTTTGCACGGGTCGGCCGTCCCCCTCGTTGCGGTCGCACTTCCCTGATCACCTCAACTCGCCTGGACATCGTTTCTGGATGGGCTGGTGGTGATGTTTTTTTCGGTTGCGGCCGAGCAGCAAAGGGCAGACGGCGAAAGGGGGTCCGGGGCGACGGGCCAACCTAATTAGCTACTAGGCGCGGCGCAAGCGCTGGTGGGGATATTTTTTCAGGTCGCGTCCGCGAGCGAAAGCGCAGGCGGAGTCAGAGGCTGTCCGGACGCGGAAACGAGCCTAATTAAGCTCGAGCGTCGTGCAGATAATTCCCACCAGCCCTCTGGGCGTAGGTGGTTCCGGGAGTTTCCTCTTCCATCTTCCCTTCTTCCCCTTCGGGGAGGGGTTTACCCCTCCCCCTAACCCCCTCCCCTGGACCTGGACGGGCGGTTTCGCTGGTAGTTGGAGCGTCCAAAACGGCCCCAGCGAGGAAGCCAAAATCATCGGTTTTACTAGGGTTTTGGCCGGTTTTAGAGGCTCCCGAGGGGGGAGGCTGATTGGGGGACCCCCTTCCTTTGATCGATCACCTCCAAGATGGCCCCAAGAGTGCTCCCAAGGCTCCCAAGAGCGCCCCAAGAGGGCCTCAAGAGGCGCGCAGGGGGCCCCAAGAGGCCCCCAAGAGGCCCTGAAGAGGCTCCCTAGACCCCCAAGAGGCCTCAAGAGGATCCCCGAGGCATCCAAGAATCCCCCAGGCGCTCCAAGAGGACTCCAAAACAACTTCCAAGGGACATTCTAGGAGGCTCTTGTGCACGTCATTGTTCTTGTTCCTTGTAATTTTTCTCATCCTCCTCCTCCTCCTCCTCTTCCTCCTCCTTGTCGTCCTCCTCCTCCTCCTCCTCCTCCTCCTCCTCCTCCTCCTCCTCCTCCTCCTCCTCCACTGTATCAGCCTCCTCCTCCTCCTACTTTCCTCTTCTCTTCCTCCCCGTCCTCATCCTCCTCCTCCTCCTCCTCCTCCCCCTCCTCCTCATCATCCGCCTGTTCCCATTCCTCCCTCCTCCCTCCTCCCACTTTTCCCACCTGTTGCCCCTCCTCCCCCTCCTCCTCCTCATCCTCATCCTCCTCCGACTCCTCCTCCATCCTCGCCCTCTTGGGTAAGACGGGTCCCCCAGCCCTTTGCTACTCTGTATGCTCCCTCACTTCCCTGATCACCGCAATTCGCCTGGGCATCGTTTTTGGATGGGCTGGTGGGGATACGCGAAGCGTCAAGAATAGCTACAGGGCGCGGGACAGGCCGGCCGGGCCAGCTCACTAGGCGGCGGCTGGGCAGACTGGCTGAGGGCACCCAGGGAAGCGCGGGCAACGTGCAGACTGACAGAATGCCAGGAATTCCATGGACGCCCTGCGGCGTAGCGAAGGCGAGATGAACGATGAACGAGTCGCCAGCGGGGCGCCAGGTCCAGGGCCGCACCAGCGGCGCATGCAAGCTGAGTGGGCTAAGCTGCCGAGGTGACGTCGAAAACCTGCCTAGCTGGAATGGGTCCAGGGGAAGCGCTGCGTCTGACGGAAGGCTGAACCACTCCGAAGCGAGCTGGTGGGGATATGTTTGCTTTGGTCGGCGGCCGCTCGACAACGGTCTGGCGGCAACAGGCAATGTCCGGGACGGCGGCACAAAGCTAATTGCACAACAAGCGTGCAGTTGCACATGCACTGAACAAAATGCTTTACATTCAAAGGAAAACCGAAAACTACAGGCGTGGCAGGCTGAACCACACGGCGCCCAGATCTCAGTAATCCACCTCCCTGTGCCAGGTGGAGCCATACGGCTGCGCCCAAGGCGCAACTGCGATGCCGATCCCTGAAGCGAAGAGATCCGCAGGCGCGGGGGGCACCGCCGTCTAGTGGTGAAGCGCTTGCGCAGCCTGCCAGGGGCGGTCCTGCTGCAGTGGAGGCAGTGGGAGGCTGGTGGAGTGAGTCGCCTGCGGGGCGCCAGACTCCGAACGCCCGCGACGACGTCTGCAAGCCAAGCAGCTGTCGCGGAACAGGCGCGGCGCACTGGCCGGCAGCAGGGGGGGCCAGGGGGCTGACTTGCTGCGGAAGGCTGAACCACTCCGCGGCGACCCAACGCCCGAGTGACCATTCCACAGGGCAAGGGGGGAACAAGCGACTGTGGACCACGCTGCGCGCCAGCGCGGCGCCAGGCCTCGGAAAGAGGAGGGGGGGCCCGCTGGCGGGGGCGCACCGCCAGCGGAGGAGCGAGGGGAAGGGCGGCACTGGCAGTAGCGCTGCCTCCTGCGGTGTCACAGGGCTGTGCCGGGCGGCAACACTCAGGCGAGGCATCCCGACGCAGTAACCCTCAATGTCGGTGAACACCATCGACACTCCGAGTACCACAGTGTCAACCTGCTGCGAAGAGGCCCGCCAGTGTCAGCCGCGTCTGCATGGTGCGATCCGTGGGTGGGGGATCCTCTGAGCAGCCTGCCCGCCTGGCCACCCGCTCTGGCTACTGCAGCCGCCGCGGGCGGGCCCCGGAGGCACGGGGGGGGCGCCCACCAGGCCGCGCATTCGGCGCCGCCCCACACCGCGGCCGGCCTGCAATCCTCAGAGTGCGCCTTGCCGTGGAGAGGGGGGGCGCAGCTGACCGCCGCAAGATGCACGAAACTTGATGACAGCTGCACGCCGGGGGCGTCTACACGCGCGGGGGGCGCAGCTAACCGCCGCAGAAGACACATAGAAGGATGGGGGGGGTGGCAGGACAACGCCGATGCAGCCCGAGGTGGAGCGCGCCAGCGTCGGGCGCGCCACATGGGGCGTACATGCGCAGCAGCCTTGCGCAACATAGCGGTCCGTGGAAGGGGGGGGGGGGGGGGCGAGCAGCCTGCTCTCCTGGCCACCCGCTCAGGCTACTGCAGCCGCCGCGGGCGAGCCCCGGGGGCGCAGCGGAGGGCGCCCACCAGGCCACGCATTCGGCGCCGCCCCACACCGCGGCCAGCCTGCGGCCGCCAGAGCGCGCCTTGCCGTGGAGAGGGGAGGGGGGGGGCGCAGCTAACCGCCGCAATACACACGTAACTTGATAGCAGCTGCACGCCGAGAGCGCCCACACGCGCGGGGGGTGCAGCTTGCCGTCGCAGAAGACGCATGGAAAGATGGGGGGGCGGCAGGACAGCGCCGATGCAGCCCGAGCTGGAGCGCGCCAGCGTCGGACGCGCCACATGGGGGGCACATGCGCAGCAGCCTTACGCAACATAGCTGGAGCGGCAAACTGCCCCCTTCCGTTCCCATCTGGTCCGCCGCAAGGGTATCTGCGAGAGCCCCGTCTATGATACATCGACCTTTCGTTGACACGGGGGGAGGGGGGGGGGGGGGGGGGGCAAACCGCCGCAGAACGCGATTTGATGGAAAGTGTGTCTGCGAGAGCCCCATCCGTGGTTGGAAAGTGCCTCCGCCTCTGCTCTCAGCGCTGCAATTGATGACAGTGGGCGCACTTGCCGCTGAGAGCGGCGGGGGAGCTGATCGACGGTGCGACGGGGGGCGCAGCAAACCGCCGCGTAACACGATTTGGTGGGAAGTGCGTCAGCGAGAGCCCCATCTATGATACATCGGCCTTCCGTTGACTCGGGGGTTGCAGCTAACCGCCGCAGATGACGCGATTGATGGAACGTGAGCCTGCGAGAGCCCCATCTGTGATACACCGACCTTTCGTCGACACGGGAGGGCGGGGGGGGGGGGCTAACCGCCGCAGAACACGAAGTGTTGGAATGTGCGTCTGCGAGAGCCCCATCTGTGATGGATAGCGCCACCGCCTCTGCTCACAGCGCTGCGATTGATGACAGAGAGCGCCGTGTAAACGAAACGTGCACGAGGGGGATCGCACCTGACCCCTGCGCGTGCGATGCCACGAGGTGGGGCAGCAACGGCTACTGTGGGGAGACGGCCCGCCACTGTTGTTGTTGCCCTTCCTGGGTGCCTGGGCGTCCGGGTGACCCTTTGCCGCGTGGTGATCCCTGCTCGCTCTGCCGCTTCGACCCGGGCGCATATGCCACAGCCGAGCCCAGTCGACGTCGAGGCCCAGCACGTCGCTGACGACCCGTACGGCGCACTTGTGGCTGCGGAGGGATTCAAGGAAGAGGTGGCAGGTTTGCGGGTTGCGCCGAAGAGGGTCGAGCGCGCCTTTGCTGCCTGGCACGGACTGCCGCTCGGCGAAGGCGTGCCAGGTGCCTGTGAACATTGTTCCCAGTGTGACTTGGAGCCGCCTTATCGCCTCGCCGGGTGTCTCCCCGGGTAAGTCCTACTGGATGTTGTTGATTTCTGTCTTGTACAGCTGCTGTCCCGTGTTGGGGTCCGTGGGCTCTGGCCATTGGCGCGGGTCGGGCCATCGGTGCTGCCGTGTATCCTGGCCGCAAGTCTCCAACGTACCGGCCTCGCTGTCCTGGCCGGAGGGCTCGCGATCTGCCCGCGACAGTTCCGGCTGCGCGCCTGGCGGGGTTCTGCGGGGAGAGGCGGACCGCATGGTTGGCCGCCAGGCGGGGGTCGGATCGTCTCCGATAGCCAGGGCGGACGCTGCCCTGTGGCGCGCGGGGAGAGGCCACTTTCGCTGGCGCTCGCCTTCGGGCCTGTGCCCGCCGTCGCTCCCGGACGCGCCCCCTTCGGTCAACGCAGGACTCTCGCCGGTCTCGGAGGCGCCGCCGGTTGCGCTGGGCGCGCGCACGTCCGGCGACGCAGTTTCCATCGCCAGAGCACGAGATTATTTGTCAATCGTGTCCTGGACGTCAGGCGAGAGCGCCTGGGGTTCACCGCCCATTAGAGCGGGTTCACTGGCAGGGGAGGGGGGGGCGAATAGGCGCGAAGGGGTTTCTCCCGACGAGCCAGTAAATGGCTTCGCTGTCCTGCGCCTGGACGGTTGGTCCGCGGCCCCCCTGCTGGGTCTGTGGCGCCCCCAGAGGACTGCTGACGGTCTGAAGGGGAGGTGGGGGTGGCACGGTGTGGTAGGCGAGCCCCTGCTGTTCCGGGATCTCGCTTAGCTGACTGATGCGGCTGCCGTCAGCACATTCGGGGGCCACCCCCTGCCCACCCGGTCCTAATCCAGAGACACGGATGAAGGCTTGTTCCACTTCCGCACCTTCAAAGGCTCCCGCCGCTTCGGGCCCCCGATACCCCGCGGCCTCCGCAGCCTCCGCCGACTCCGCCGCGGCCTCCCTCTCCTTCCCTCTGCCCTGCTGCTGCTGCTGGGGGAGCAAGGGTGCCTCTGAGTCTTCTCTTGGGTTCTGCTGGCTCCCATAGGGGAGCGTCTCCATGTCTCTGCCCTGCAGCTGCTGCTGAGGGAGCAAGGGTACCTCTGAGTCTTCTCGTGGGTTCAGCTGCTGCTGAGGCAGTGGTTGTGAGGGGGGTGTTGTTGCTGCTGCGGCTGCGGGGTGCTGCTGTTGCTGCTGCTGTTGCTGCTGTTGCTGCAGCTGCGGGGTTATGTTGCTGCTGCTGCTGCTGTTGCTGTAGCTGCTGCGGCTGATGCAGTTGCTGCTGCTGCTGCTGTCCTGCTGCTGTAGCTGCTGCAGCTGCGGCTGTCGCTGCTGCTGCGGCAGCAGCTGCAGGTGCTGCTGCTGCTGTTGCTGCTGTAGCTGCTGCTGCTCGGCGGCCGCCGCCGCACCAGCGGCCTCGCCGCGGGCGGCCGCGGTGGCGGCCGCGGCGGCGCGGGCCACCGAGCCCGCCGCCGTCGCCGCCGGCAGCGGGGAGCCGGCAGTGGCGGCAGCAGCGTCCGCCGCGACAGCGGCCGCAACGCCGGCCACGGCGCCGCCGGCCGCCGCCGCCACTGTAGGGGATCCGGCGGCGGCGGCAGCAGCGGTGGCGACGGCAGCGGCGTCAGCCGCGGCGACGGCCGCGCCGCCGGCGGCCCCGGGGGCGGCCGCGGCGGCGCCGGCCACCGCGCCCTCCGCCGCCGCCGCCAGCGGGGAGCCAGCAGCGGCAGCGGCAGCGGCGGCGGCGGCGGCGAAAACCACCGCCAGCCAGCCAGCCGCCTCCGACGGCGGCGGCGGCACCGGCGGCAGCGGCAGTGGGCCGCAGAGTCCGGGCGCGGCGTCCCGCCGCGCCGCCACCAGCCGCTGGCGGCGGCGCAGCGCGGCCCCCGAGAGGGCGGCCCCGAGGGCGGACATGGCCCTGGCCCGAGTGCGCACCTGTGCGAGGGGCGGGCTCGAGCCGAGACGGCTTGAGCCAGGCTTGAGCCAGGCTACGGACGCTGGTGGGGATACGCGAAGCGTCTAGAATTTGTCGCCCACATGTCCAGGCGCGGGTGCCAGAAGGCGGGCACAATCAAGCAAACCTGAGCGCGGTCCGCGCCCAGCACCTGGCCCTCGGCATGGGCGACCTGACGGCGGCGGCAGGCAAGCTC
The DNA here is from genome assembly GCA_963575745.1 of Prorocentrum cordatum. NCBI lineage: Eukaryota > Dinophyceae > Prorocentrales > Prorocentraceae > Prorocentrum > Prorocentrum cordatum. The sequence continues at coordinate 1,144,878 of CAUYUJ010004335.1, forward strand.
TGGATAGCGATCGATGGTCTCAAGAAGCGAGACGGGGACGCCAATCGGAAGAAGCCGGTCACCCCCAGGATGATGCGGTGGATTCGGAGGAAGCTGCAGCCGGAGAGGTCTCACGAAGGCGCGGTTCTCTGGGCGGCGGTGGCAATGGACTATTTATTCCTGCTAAGGGCTAGCGAGTACGTGTTCGGGGACCAGAACGGCTACACGAGCGGCGAGGGTCTGCGACGTGTTGACGTCACCCCGAAAGCACGGGGCGAGCCGTGCAGGAAGTGGCCCGAGGCGAACGAGGTCGTCATCAAGATCAGGGCCAATAAAACCGACCAGTACAATCGCGGGGAGGGGCGCGACCACTTAAGGGTGGAGGTGGCAGCGGAGTCAGTGGAGACGGGGCACATATACGTCGTAGAAGCGCTGACGATATTCGAGGCCTGGGCGCGCGAGAGGTTTTCAGGGACGAGGATGTACGACCCGCTCTTCGCCTATGATGACGCCAGGCTCGTGACGCGAGCAGATGTCCAGCGCGTGGTGATGCAGCCGGCTGTGGCAGAAGGGGTGGACCCGAACGACCTCGGCTCCACAGCCTGAGGAGTGGCGGAGCATCCACGCTGTACGCGGCGTTCAAAGACACGGCGCTGGTGCAGCGCTGGGGGCGCTGGAACAGCGGCGCGTTCCAGGGCGACCTGTGGGAGGCGACAAACATGGCGCAGGGCGTGGCCAGCAGCATGGCGGAGGCGGACCTGCCCATGGTTTGAGGAGGAAGGGCGTGACAGCCGCAAAGGGCCTTTGAGGCTCGATGCGCAAGGTGGCCCACCTGGCCGTATAGGCCGACGGCTAGCGCGCAAGGGGAGCCTCGCGAGGCTGAGGAGCGGCCGCCTGCCGAGGCGGAAGGAAGACGAGAGCGCCACAGGCGCACGAGTGCTGGGTAGTGGCAGGGCTAGGTCCCCCCTTCCGGTGCGGGCAGGACCCTCGAGGTGGGCCCGTGGCTCGCGGCGCGTGTGGACTGGCAGGGAGTGCCAGAGCACGTGGGAGGGCAGGCGGCCCGGGCAGGCAGGCTGCCGGGCCGCGAGCTCGCGCCTCGGAGACCGAGGCGCCATCGGCCACATTGAGTGAAAAAGAGTGCGCCTCCTCACCATCATCATCTGAGGAGGAGGAGGAGGAGGAGGAGGAGGAGGAGGAGGAGGAGGAGGGGAGGCGGCCAGAGCAGCATGGCCCGATCGGGCCGCGTGCTGCGATCCGCCGTGGTTTCGAGGCGGAGCGGAGGGAGCAAAACGAGGGATAAGGATAGAGCCAGAGGGATGGGGACAGGGATTGGGACAGGGGTAGAGATGGAGATAGAGATGGAGAGAGATACGGATAGGGGTAGGGACAAACAATGGGAGGCAACGTGAGATCATGGAAAACAAAGTCGCCCGACCGATTCTGGATCTAGCAACACTCCTACTTGTGGTCCTTCATGGCAACCTCTGTGGACCTCCGCGGACGTAGCATAAACGTCATTTCGACCAAATTTCGTCCAACATTCGACCAACCCTGTTAACCGTTTCGGCCAGAGCCGACGATATCCAGACGAACTCCCCCAAACCGCAATAAATGGTAGGATCCCCTGAGGCTCCCATGAAGGACGACATAACCGACTGGCTTCTATATGACCGTAGTTCTACAAACCCTTCCAGGCAATGAATTTAGGGAAGTCTGGAATTACCCCTACGACGGCGCAAAGATGCCTGTTGGCCCCACACCGGAGCTCCAGCATCGCTCCAAAAAGCCCACAAAACAAACAACAAATGTTCTTAGGTTGGCCTCGAGCCTTCCAAGGATGCCCCCTAGAGGTAACATCCCCCTAGAGGTAACATCGACTGAAACAGAAAAAACTAACTTGAACTAGTTTGACCTCTACGGCTTCCGACGGGCCTAGGAACTCTCTGGACGGCCCCGAGATGGCCCACGAGGGCCCTCGGAAAGGCCCAGAAGGGCACCCCAGGAGAATCCTAGAGGGCTCCAAGAGGCTCAAGGTAGCTGCACGAGACCACAAGAATACCTCCAGAAGTCCCCAATATGGCCCCTCCATATCCCTGGTCAACGGCTTTCGAATTCGAACAAGGCATACGGCTTTCGAATTCGAACAAGGCATGGACAATTGACGCCGAACCTAGCATTGTCACCGGAGACTCCAGAGGACACTGAGCGATTCACTGGCCATCCAAGGAGCTGCCAACACCAAAGCCGACCCTCCAGGCAAAGCTTCACTCCTACCTCCTCCGGGAGAGCGTCCGAGGGCTTCGTCACACTCACCCTCACCATCCTCTAGGTTACCTCACGTCGCGCTTCGCTCGCCGCGCTGCACAAAGCGCGAAGTGTGGTTGTCTTTGCGCTCTCGCGCCGACCCCTGGGAAATAGCTCTCCAGCCTAGACCGTCAAGGGCGACCGGCGAATGTATTCGCATCCTGCGGGCGACTTAGATCCTCGTAGTCATCCTTCCCCCACCTTCCTCCCCCCTGCCACCTCCTGTCAGCCAGGGAACCTCTCGCAATTGCACACCGTACCTCCTCAGGTGGGTGACGTGCCTGCAGCCGAGCGAGGAGGCGTCCTTGCTCGGCATCACCAGCACAATGTCCACTGTGCCTCCCTGCTCCCTCCCCCTCCTCCTCCTCCTTATCCTCCTCCTCCTCCTCCTCCTCCTCCTCCTCCTCCTCCTCCTCCTCCTCCTCCTCCTCCCTCCTCCTCCTCCTCCTCCTCCTCCTCCTCCTCCTCCTCCTCCGCCTCCGCCGCCTCCTCTGCCTCCTCCTCCGCCTCCGCCCCCTCCTCCGCCTCCCCTGTGCCCCCCTCTCCCCCTCCTACTCCTCCTCCTCTTCCGTCTCCGCCTCCGCCTCCGCCTCCGCTCCGCCTCCTCCTCCTCCACCTCCGCCTCCGCCTCCGCCTCCGCCTCCTCCTCCTCCTCCTCCTCCTCCTCCTCCTCCTCCTCCTCCTCCTCTTTTCCTCCACATCCCCCCTCAAGCAACGGCTTCAGCTCAACCATGTTAGGCTCAAGCATGGTCATGCACCGCGTCCTCACCTCACGGCTGGCGCTTGCTCGCCTCACGGTTGGCGCTTGGACTTCAAGTTTCGCCGTCGCTATAAATCAGAGCGAAGTCTGAAGCGCACTGCTTACACAAGTCTGCGTACTCCTAGATTCTTATTACACTGCGATTCTACAAAAATGATGTCTTCTTCTGGTGGTGGCAAGACACGCGCACCAGGCACCCCGGTCAGGCAGCTCTTCGAAGCTACGCTTCAATCCTCATTTGGTTCTCCATCTTCGCCGCATCTGACTGGGGGGAGGGTAAAGCAGCATCGGATCCACAACCCGTTGCAGGAAGTGGACGGATTGGACGACATGGGCATCACCAGTAAAGTGCAGCATCAAAAACAAGACCTGCGGGACGCAATGCAGCCCCTCCGTTCGGCCATCGACGATATTACCGACAGGGTCTCAGCTCTCGAAGCCCACAGGTCGCACCCAGGATCCGTCGACACAGGGTCTGCGCGCAGCAAGGACAGCCTCATGGAGATGAAAATCAACGAGCTCCAGCGACAAGTTGCGGCACTCACCACGAATCAACACGTGGAATGCAACGCTGTTATCGGAGGACTGGATGATTTTGAAAGTTTGGAGGACGCCGTTGATTTCCTGAAGCAGCAGTTTGCACGCATGAAACCGCAAGAGTACGTAGACATCTTCACGAAAGGCGACTTCACAAACATTATTTTCGTTAAATCCCACCAGCCCTTTGGGCGTGAGTGGTTTAGCGAGCTCTCTCTGTTCTCAACCCCCCATCTTCCCCTTCGGGGAGGGGTTTACCCCTCCCCCTACCCCCTCCCCCTGGACCTGGACAGGGAGTCCGGGGCGTAGTCAGGGGGGTCTTTTTTGTCTCCTGGGAGGGCCAAAAAAACGACGACCCTCACGAGGATTCTGGCCCCGTCGGGGGGATACAGTTTGGCCCCTCTGCTCTTCTTTGAAGCCAAAATCGTTGATTTTACTACGGTGTTGGCCCCATTTGGGCGTCCTGAGGGGGCCGCGCTCATCTTCCTTCATGGCAAAATCATTGATTTTACGAAGGTTTTTGGCTCATGTTGTCCTTCTCAGGGGGCAGCGCTCCTTTGCGCTTCTGAGGAGGTCGCAAGAGGCCCCCAGATGGCCCCAAGAGGCCCCCAGGAGCCTCCCAAGAGGCCTCCAAGAGGCCCCCAAGAGGCCCCAAGAGGCCCCCAAGAGGCCCCCAAGAGGCCCCCAAGAGGCCCCCAGAGGCCCCACGAGGCCCCCAAGAGGCCCCCAAGAGGCCCCCAAGAGACCCCCAAGAGGCCCCAAGAGGCTCCAAGAGGCCCCCAAGAGGCCCCACGAGGAGATGCCCCCAAGATGTCTCCAAGAGGCCCCAAGAGGCGCCGAAGACGCCCTCAGAGGCCTCCGACCAAAAGACATCTACTTCTACTTCTACTCCTACGACTACTACTACTACGACTTCGACTCCACGCCCGAACGACTCACACCAGGACGAGGCGCCCGAACGACTCACACCACGAGGAGCCCGAACGACTCACACCAGGACGAGGGCCCCGAACGACTCACACCACGAGGAGCCCGAACGACTCACACCAGGAGGAGGAGCCCGAACGACTCACACCAGGACGAAGGGCCCGAACAACTCACACCACGAGAAGCCCGAACGACTCACGCCAGGACGAAGAGCCCGAACGACTCAAACCACGACGAAGAGCCCGAACGACTCACACCAGGAAGAAGGGCCCGCACGACTCACACCAGGACGAGAGGCCCGGAGATATGCGGGGGCAGGCGGAAACACGCCTGAAAAACACGACTGTCGGCATGCTTCGCAAGAGTTGCTGTTTTGAGATGGGCTGGTGGGGATACGCGAAGCGTGAAGAATTTAACAGCAAGCATACCCGGGACAAGTTTGTCAACATTGTTGCCAAGCCACAGCTTACACACAAAGGGAGCACCATCTGGATAAAGGCCGACAAGCCTCTCGAGCAGCGAGTTCGAGAAAACTCTCTTCGGGCTACGGAAACAATTCCTGGAATGGGAATACAGTCGAGCAAAAGTGCATGTGGATACCGTCAACTATGCCCTCACCGTTGCAAAAGTCCCCGTCGTGAAAGTACAGGTCGCGAACAGAATGCTGCAGATATCCTGGGAAGGTGTATGGAAGGATTGGAAGGAATTGACCAACGGTTCTTAAATTCACCATCGTACCACGAAGGCGAACGATTTGCTGGGCCGGGCTACGAAGGGACAGGGAAAAAGTAAGAAAGGCGGCAAGCAGTCGGAATAGGAAATGCAACGGCGCATTGGCAGCCCCACGGATCGGGTGGGGAAGTGGGTGGCCTTCCCATGATGGCCGGTCACGTGCGGCAGGATAGCAACGTGGAATGCAGAAGGCATTAACCTGGACCTGCCGTACAAGTTGTACGAATTAGTTAAACACATGCGTGACATGGACATCGGAGTGCTTTGTCTCCAAGAGACGCACTGCAGAGGTTCACCAGTATTCGACTTTGAAGGTTTCTTTGTTATTCTCTCTGGGCAGGAGGAGGAGACGCGAGAATATGCGGGAGTGGGTTTCATTGTATCGCCTTGGGCGAAACACGCCATCAAGGGCTACATACAACATAACAGTCGAATGGCAAGTCTTCGCATTCGAGTTTATGGTGGAATACTTGCATGAACTACTGCATACGCTTGGACAAATACGCACGACTACGATCTACGACGCGACTACTACACCGACTTGGCCATATGTTCTGAGAAATGCCAGTGTCGTGGGCCAACCATTATACTTGGAGATTTCAACGCCCGGCTTCTGTAACAATACGCTGGCGAAGAAAACGTCATAGAAACTGTTTTCCGTAATATGTTCTCTGTGTGGAGCCCCAGATCAAACGTAAATTGCTGGTTGAGTTATGCCATACGCTTGAACTCTGTGGCAAATACGTACTTTGAGCACTCGGACGATCATACAATCACGTATCACAACATCGGCATCAAACCGTTCAGCACCATCGTGCCTGGAGATTTCGAGCAGGTGGACCACGTAGTCGTGGCAAGAAGTTGGATGCCGTACATTTGTGATATATGGAGTTGTCGCGATCGCCATCTCCAGTCTCATCACTTTGTCACGATCGTCGATTTGAACATCAACATACCAAAGAAGTGCCGCAGGCAGAAGAAGCTTGATTACGATTTGACGTCGCTCCAGAACGAAATCACGAAGCACAAATACATTTCACATTTTCAGGAGGAGTGGCACAAGCAGCCAGCGAGCGGCACGCTCGACGAACACGCCGCTGCAATATCACGGTGTATGTTGGAATCTGCTGCAGCCTGCATTCCCGCCTGCGCCCTTGGATATCAGATCGCACTCTCCACTTGATCGAAGAGAGGAACCAGGCGCGACAGAGGGGAACGGCATCGAGTAGCACGAGTAAGGGCCAGCTGAACAAGTTAATCCGACCACGAAGGCAGACAAGAAGCATTGGCTCACAGAGGGGATTTCGAGGAACCGCTGGGACATGATCAAATCATTGCGGAAAGGACCGTCGCATCAATGCGGACGGCTCTGGGACGCCGAGGGTCGTTTAGTAGACGCTTCCGAGAGGGCTGATACTATGGCAGATTACCTCGAGCAGGTCCAGTGGCGCCCTCCCCAGTAAGGTTTTCAGTTCTGTGAAGACGGTCTACGACAAGGCCATTTGCATGTGGAAGTCGGCCCCATCACAATTAGAGAAATGAAGAGGGCAATCAGATACTAACGTGTCCAACGTGCTCCGGGTGCAGACGGCGTGCCACCAGAGCCATGGCGAGCATTACTCGGCGACCAAGGGGCATTAACCATATTGACGTCGTTGTGTTGCGCATGCTGGGAGACGAAAGACATTCCGCAAGCACGGAAGGAAACATCTGTGGTTACCATTTTCAAAAAAGGTGACACGTCCCAGCCGGCGAACTATCGGCCGATCTCTTTACTCACAGTGGGTTACAAGACACTCGCAAGCGTATTGCTACACCGACTCAAACAAGGAGGTTGTGAAGAAGCAGTGCGGGAATCCCAATGCGGTTTCAGACCTCGCCGCAGCACCAGTGAGGCGTTGTTCTTGGCGCGCAGGCTTATTGACGCAACATTGGAAGACAAGGAGGGACAACTGCTGTTCCTTTTGCTGGACTGGAGCAAGGCGTTCGACCGTATACATCCAGAAAGCCTCACTCATACATGCCCTTCGCGAGTTCCGAATCCCTCTGGCGATGGTCGACATGATCCTTTTCGAAACTCCTGTACGGATTGGAATCGTGCATGCTCTTACAAGCGGACAGAAACAGGATCGACAGCTTCCAGGCCAGATGCCTACGGCCCAATTCAAACTTCCACCTGCTTTCGTCTCTCGTGTGAGCAACGCTGAAGTTCGCGATCGTGCAGGAGTCCAGCGTTTGACGGCAACCTTATTTAAACGGCAACTTAAGTTATATGGCAAGCTTGCCCTCGACGGCCCCAACACCCTACCGAGATCTATGGTGTTTGACCATGGTCAAGATGGTGTTGTTTCGCCCCGGAAGTGGAATTCTTCACGGTCCCGAGGGCGCCTTCGTCTGCAGTGGACAAGTCATATGCACGCAACGGCCCTCGAAGCGGCAGGGAACGACCCGGACGAATTACAAGCGCTTTTGCAAAACAAGTCAAGGTGGCATGAAGCCGTAGAGAAACTTTGTGCATTGGAGATCGGCAGGGATCCGTCTCCTTCCACTACTGCTGGTTCCCCGTCCCCCGCGTCGCTTGCAAATAACTGATAACCGAGTATCAGGTCACCGGCACAAAAAATTCTGGTGGTTGCACACCTGCTCGCCCTGCACGCAGAATCTCGGGGATCTTCTGACCCGGGTCAATCCAGACCCGGGTCAGCAAGAAACCAAAAAACTGCAATGCAGGAAAAAAACAACTGCAACGCAGGTCTTCGCAAACCCGGGTCAGCCAATATGCGCGGTCGCCTCGCGGCCACCAGCGGCTCGCTAACCCAGGTCAGCCGAAGGGGGTCTTCGCAGGATCCTGCAGGATCCGGTGCCCTGGCTGACCCCCGTTTGCACTGACCCCCGTCTCTTAGGCTCCGAGAATCGGCTACGACGTTTTTTCAGTTATTGTTCTTCTTGCATGTGCGCGTTCGTATTCTTTTTGTGCCAATGCGCCGTCTAGGTGCGGCTTTGTGTGTATGAATCAGAGCGGTACTGAGATGGCACCACTGATACTGGTCACTGTGCAGTCGGCAGATTTCATTCCCCACCGCACATCGACACGATGTTGCATCACTTCTGACTGGTCTTCGAACGCACGCTTCGACAATCTTCCCCGTTCCGCCCCTCATTGAATACTGACGGCAAGATGGAAGGAGCTGCGGAAATTCCCTGGACAATCGACAGAATGCTGCACCACTGGAAATTTCGGCGACCCCGGACCGTAGCCAACAATAACTTGAGGACCAGGGGGAGTGAACAAACACCAATAGCAAACTCGACGCCAAACGTCGCAAACGCCAAGTGGCGCAACATGCTGTCCATGTACTGTGCGTGTCTTGGCGCGTTCAGCTGTTGTGAAGCTACGTCACGCCTCTTGTGGGTGGATTGTGGCTGGGCAGTTGAACAATTTCACTGTCCGCCTGTCGCCCAGCCGCTGGTTCTCAACAGCGCCCAAGAGGTATTACTAGTATACCCGAGCTGGACTGTACTCCCAACCGTAAACTCTGTGAGTGGTGAATGCTGGTCCAGTTGTTGTCTGGCATACAAGAACTTTCTTATGTGTAGGTTGGAGTGCATATTGATTGCTGGATTCCTTCCATTGGCAATGTGTTGTCTTGCCCCTGGTGGCAAAAAGCTGAAATTGCGGTGAATTATCATAAGGCTCTTGTTGTGGTTGCTGAGCAACCTGAAACAACGGCGTCAGCTCAATGCTTACTGTGTGCGTGCGGCTTTGCGATAAAGGGGAGGGCAGGTTGGCGCAGCAGGTCGAATTTCGAGTCACGGCGTCCTGTTGGGCCCCACTTCGCTCCACTGCGCTCCCCCCTCCCCGTCCACCTCCACATCTACCTACACCTCCTGTTGGTGCTGCGCTGTCGGTATCGATGTGGTGTCTGCTGTTGTTGATGCATATGCTACACCTGCCGTTCATCATCCCATTTCAACTCCCATCGTTCTCCCCTCCACTTGTCCATCCTCGTACCTCCTCCTCCTCCCCCTCCTCCTCCTCCCTCTCCCTCCTTCTCCTCCTGCTCCTCATCCTCCTCTTACTATTACCATTATTCTTCATAATTGATACTATTCGTGGCCAGGCGCCTGCCCGCGGACCTGCGAACGTCCAGCAACGGCAGCGGACACCCGATGGATAACAATTCACGTCGCACGGCGGGCAATCCCCCCCACGACCATGGGATTCGTTTCGAAGCAAAAACGTGACACACATGCAACATGCAATAAACTCCCCGCCGGGTCAGCCCGACCCAAATCACATGCCCCGGAAGAGCCCGAAGGAGGCGCGCACTACGTATGTACAGCGGCGCCGTCGCAACGGCGCCTCGATAGCAAACCGCAGTCGCCGCATATTGCGGCGCTCGATCCAGAGCTAGTCGCCCCGTGAAAGCTGCAGGCCAAGCAAGCTTAGAACCTGGGCGCCCTCCTCCACCTCGAATAGCATCAAACCGCACTGCTCCGAAATCTCACGAATTTCCACCAGACGTTGGTCGGTCTTGTTTTTGTCGGCAACGATCGTCAAAACGTCGTCAATGCAACCCGCCGCGACCACGTCCCCCCCCCCGATTCCCGCCGCCAGTAAGCCATCCAAGATAGCGAGAGATGCGGCGACGCCCGCTGGCGCGATAGCACGCCGAACAACGCTCTGACAGAACAGCAATGATCAAGACCACCCCATAGGAAGAACACAGAGCTGTGGAGAGATGGGTGCATTGAGGCGGAGGCGCTGCCCTTCCAGTTCCTTGAGCCCCTGGCGTCGGGCTGCCACGCGCGGCAGTCGCAACTAGCGCCGCAAGAACGATGGCAATTCCATCCTGTCAAGCGCTGCATTGATGTCGCCCGTGGCCACGTGGACCTGCCCGTCGGCCCCCGCCTGACTGAGCGAAGAGGCTGTCGGTTGTCTGGTGGATAGTGGGTCCCTGAATGCGCAATTACAGACGCGGCCGTCGAAAATTACGCGGATCCCCCCATGCTTCTCGGCGACGAAGAACACGCCGACACCATGGGGCGTCTCCCGGGCCGCGATCCACTCAACTATCCCGCGGGCACAGAGGAGAGAGAGGAAGTCGGAGTTGGCGATGGGGCCGTTTTCTTCAGGAATGGGTCGGCGCAAGGTTCCCGAGGACCCAGTTCCTGATGCAAGCCACCGGTTTCACTAATATCCCTGAGCGAACTCACCTGATAGCCATGCGACCAAGCAAAGTCCCCGGGAGACAACATAGTCGTCACACAGGCAGCGGCTGCCCGATCGGGAAGGGCAAGCAATCGCCGGGCGCGCGGCCTCCAGCGCGAACCCCGACCCGTCTTCGCAGAGCCCTGAGGCCGCGCAGATCTCGCGCACAGACCCCGCGCCAGTAGCAAGGTCCGGTGGAGCAGCAGATGTAGCAGAGCAACATTCGCGAATGTGCCTCAGCGCGCCCCGTTGGCCGGCATTATCCGCGCAGTCGCGCGCGCCCTTCACCCCTTCTCAAAGCCTTCTCAAAGCCGATACTGCTGGACACGCTTGCGCCTTCGCTGCACACCGCGGCACTGCAACATAACTGTCTGCTGCTGTCCCGCCTCCTCGCGCCAAAAAAGCAAGGGGCAGACGTCCCGCTCACGATCGCTGCAGGCGCACTTACCTGCTCGACTCGAGAGGCCAGGCAGCGGCGGCACAGGAGGGAATCTGGAAGCGGAAAGGGCCTCGAGTTCGAGACCAGGAGGAGGGGGGATCTGCAAAAGAGAACTGGCGGGCTTAGCACGAGGAGATCCTGCTTCACTGGCCTCCAAAGAAAAGGGCGACGGGCGGCCGGTCCCCGCCGCCCGAGGGGTCTCAGCCATTGTCTCGCCCTTCTTGGCCCTGCGCCTCCCCATCGGAGAGCTGAACTGAACGAGACGTGATCTCGGCGGCTGCGATGTCGGGCAAGTTCAATTGGTCGGACGTCGCCATGCTCTCGAGCATCTGACAGCACAAATGGCTCTCCACACCACCATCGTCGTTCTGCAGTTTCGCATCTGCCTTCCACCTCGCGCGCCTGCCACTTGAAACTGGCCGGTGGACACCATGAAACGACATAGCCACAGCAGTGTGCGAGGACCCCGAACAGGAAAGTCGTTCAGCGGTGTCTCCACCATCCCCTCAACGGCCAAGCGCCGAAAGCGGCTCCCTGGTGCATCACGGGCGACTGGCTGGATGCGAATATCGATTGCGGGCGTGGCGGCCCCAACGGCTGCAGCGAGACCAGCGGTTCCGACAGCAGGCATCACTACACCACCGTGGCCCATGGCTGACGGCGGCACCGCCATGATATAGGCCCCGCGGGCACACCAGCGCCCACCGCCGGCACGGCAGCCGCGGCGGCAGCGGCAGCTCCAGCGCCGCCCGCGGCGTCAGCGCCTCCTGCTCCTAGAAGCCCTGGAGCTGGTCCACGGGCGGCGGCCAGCGCTCCGACACCTCCGCCAACTGCAGGCACAAGCGAACCAGCCCCAGCTGGCGGCGCGGCAGCGGGTGCAGCACCTCCGCCACCGAGAACACAACCCGCCAAGTTGGGCTGCTTCCCGTCGCCAGGCATGCGGAGCCCCCGCCGCGCTGCCGCCGTGGCCCTTGACGTCGCGAACGCGCCGGGCGTCGGCAGGTGCTGGAAGCGGTAGATGGGCACCGGGGTTGCAGCTCCGCAGGCACCTCCAGTCATCAAGCCGAACCACACGATGTCGAGACCCTGCGACAAGTCTTCATCATAGTTGTCCCCATCTGGGGTCAGCACGCTCACCGTTGTGCCAGCCCCTGGCTCGATCAGCACGAGCCTCTCGTGAAACAGCGGCGCCCCTGGCACATTATACTGCACCGCGCCGAAATCCCCCGCCTCGATCCCGAGGCCCTGCACAGGCGGCGGCGCCGCCGCCGCAGCCATCTCAGGCCTGTGATCGCCGCTGACGGAGCACAGTCAACTGCTCCTGGGCCAGCGTTCCCACGTTCACCTTGCGGTGGACGGCTGACTGTCGCCCTCCTGGGATGCCGCCTGCTTGCGCCGACCAGGCTTGCCGAGGCCCCCCCACACGGCGATAGCGGCGGCGCCCAAGCAGCCGCAGCTCGCCAGGGCCAGCAGCCCCGCCACCAGCGCCAGCAAGCGGAGGTCCGGGAAGCCGATCCCGATGCCGCTGGCCTTCGGCGAAACGATGGGCGCGGGCGCGCCAGGACACGCAAGACAGGCAGGCAGCGCCGGAATCGCAGGGCACTGAGGACACTGGACAGGGGTGAGAGTTGGGGCAGGAGACAAAGTACGTGAGGGAAACCTCCCACGCCCAAGCGACAGCCTGTGACCACATCCGAAAACGCCGGGGCGGTCTCGGAAAAGCTTGAGCCACAACGTTGTGCGGCCCCGCCCTCCTGACTCCCACTTACTGCACTCCATCCATATATTGTCGTCGACAGCATCGTCAGCATCGTCATCATCATCATCATCATCATCATCATCATCATCATCATCATCATCATCATCATCATCATCATCATCATCATCATCATCATCATCGTCATCGTCATCATCGTCATCATCATCATCATCATCATCATCATCATCATCATCATCATCATCATCATCGTCATCATCATCATCATCATCATCATCATCAGCATCATCATCATCATCATCATCATCACACTCATCATCGTCAACAGCAGCATCATCAGCAGCATCATCAGCATCCTCATCATGAGCAGCATCATCATCCTCATCATCCTCATCATCATCCTCATCATCCTCATCATCATCCTCATCATCATCATCATCATCATCAACATCATCATCATCAACAACATTGCCATCGCCATCAACATCATCATCAACATCGACATCAGCAGCACCGTCAGCATCATCAGCATTATCATCATGATAATAATCATCATCAGCAGCAGCAGCCGCAGCAGCATCACCAGTATCATCAGCACGATCATCACCACCGCCACCAAGATCACAACCATCACCATCAGCATCATCATCATCATCATCATCATCATCATCATCATCATCATCCTTACCATCATCATCATCATCATCATCATCATCATCATCATCATCATCATCATCATCATCATCATTATCTGCATCATCATTATCATCATCGTCATCGTCATCATCATCATCATCATCATCATTACAATCATCACCATCATCATAATCGTTATCGTCATCGTCGTCGTCATCAGCGTCATCACAATCAACATCATCATCATTATCAGCATCAGCATCATGATCATCATCATCATCATCATCATCATCATCAGATGCATCTGCATATTCATCTTCAGCATCATCGTCATCACCAGCATCACCCTCATCAGCATCATCATTAACATCATTAGCATCAGCATCATAATCATTACCAACATCCTCATCATCATCATCACCATCGACATCAGTAGTATCATCATCAGCATCATCATTACAATCATCTTGGGCATCATCGTCGACATCAGTATCAGCATCATCATCATCATCACCATCGTCATCGTCATCATCACCATCACCATCACCATCATCACCATCATCAGCATCATCAACATCATAATCATCACCATAAAAATCCCCGTCAGCATCACAATCATCATAATCATCATAAACATCACCATCAACATCAACACCAACATTAGCAGCATCATCCGTTTCATCATCATTACCACCATCATCACCACCATCATCAGCATCAGCATCATCATCATCC
>CAUYUJ010004335.1:1163855-1166355 GCA_963575745.1 Prorocentrum cordatum
ACTACTACTACTACTACTACTACTACTACTACTACTACTACTACTACTACTACTACTACTACTACTACTACTACTACTACTACTACTACTACTACTACTACTACTACTACTACTACTACTACTACTACTACTACTACTACTACTACTAGACTACTACTACTACTACTACTACTACTACTACTACTACTACTACTACTACTACTACTACTACTACTACTACTACTACTACTACTACTACTACTACTACTACTACTACTACTACTACTACTACTACTACTACTACTACTACTACTACTACTACTACTACTATACTACCACACCACCACCACCACCACCACCACCACCACTACTACTACTACTACTACTACTACTACTACTACTACTACTACTATTACTAATAATAATAATAATACTACTACTACTACTACTACTACTACTACTACTACTACTACTACTACTACTACTACTACTACTACTACTACTACTACTACCACGATGAGGTCGTCGATCTCATAGCCGTCTCGGGCCGCGGTCGCCTCCCAGTCCAGAAGGGCATCCCCCGAGTCGCCCGCGCGGGGAGCCGGCGGACCACCAGGAGCATGACGTGGTGGAAGTCCTGCTCCGGCAGGATCGCCACGGCAGCGTCACCCAAAAGCGTGGGGCCGCCATCGCCAGGAGCAGGAAGGCCCTCCTCGGCGCGAGTCTGCTCAACACACTCGCGGGCGGCCCGAAGAAACTCAGGCCGTCGACGCTCGAACTCGTCCATGTCGGTGCGCCGCAGCCTCCCGTAGACCGTGCCGAGGCCGCCGCGCGGCCCGGCTGACCTCAGTCCCCAGGCCTCCTCCAGGTCCCCGTCGTGCAAGCCGAGGTGGTGGATCACTATGGAACACCGCGTGCCCCCTAGGGGCTCCCATAGCACACGTCCGGGCCAGTAGTTATCGGCCAGTTCGTCGAAGGCGAGCACCCAGACCAGACGAGCTAGGCGCTCCACGACGTTCAATGTGTGCGACATCTTCGGCGGCATCTGGCCTGCGGAGAACAGCAAGGGAAACGAGATCCCGCGCCAGCAGGCCCAAGAAAAAAGCGAGCACCACCCGCACCCCGACAAACACCCAGTCGTAGACGGCTCAGCCCCTCACGAAGGGCCCCTGGCGAACGAGGTTTTCCTTCCGAACCCCTCGAGCTGGCGCTGCGGCAGCGAGATCAAGCCCGAGTCGACGTTAGCGCCCTCGAACTGGCTCTCGCGGGTCGGCTCGCCGCCGCTGCTCTCGCGCCCAATCCAGGTGCCCAGCGCCTGTCAGTACACAGCCGAGCACCAATGAAGAGCCTGGCCCATCCTTGGCCAGCGAAGCCCCGGCGAGCGCGGCCATCCACATTTTCAGGTGGAAACTTGCTTGAGATAAAACGGCGACAGGCGGAACGCTCATCATTCCCGCGCATCACTTCCAAGCATAGCGTAGCGCAGCACAGCACAGCACAGCATAGCACAGCATAGCATATTGCAGCATAGCAGAGCATAGCAGAGCATAGCAGCAAAGCAAAGGCAAAGCAACAGCAGCGACAGCAAAGCAGCGGCTAGCGTGTAATTCCCTACCTAGGCTCTGCCTAGAGGGCTAGCTTAGCTTAGCTTAGCTTAGCTTAGCTTAGCTTAGCTTAGCATAGGTTTAGCTTAGCTTTAGCTTAGCTTAGCGTAGCGCAGCGCTGCATTAGCATAGCATCGAATAGCATAACATGGCCAACCATAGCATAGCATAGCATAGCATAGCATAGCGCAGCATAGCATAGCATAGCATAGCATAGCGCAGCTTAGCATATCATAGCATAGCATAGCTTAGCATAGCACAGCGCAGCAAGACATAGCATAGCTTAGCATAGCATAGCGTAGCATAGCGCAGCATAGCATAGCACAGCATAGCGCAGCATAGCATGGCATAGCAACTAATGCTGCTTTCCTAGGGGCTCCAACTTCTAGGTAGGGTCGCACTGAAGTAATTTTTGTCTACGACAATCACCGGTCCTTAGGGCCCCATCTCCACAGGGCCCCATCTTAGAGCGACCCGTCGCGAGCGCCTGGCGACCCCACGTGGGCCAGCACGAAGGCGTACCTGCCCGCGCCGCGCGGCGGCGCCGCAGCGGCGCACGCCTTTCAAGGGGGAGGGATGCGGGCTCACCGACGGAGACACAGGGGGCGATGCGAGTTGGTCGGGTTGACCGACGGGACGGAAGGTGAAACCAAAGAACGCTCAAGCTGTGATTGCGCAGTTTCTTCTGACTGGAACGTGTCGAGCGAGTTCTAGATTCGAGCATCGGCGGATACGGATGGCACAACAAACATACATGCATGCACGCCTACAACAAATCATGCGGATATGTGTTCATAATCATGCGCTGCAGGGCGTGGTAACGATGCCCATGGGCAAGTGTCATAAAAGACTCACGCCCTTCCGGCCCACCCGCTGATCAGCCGAATCGACTGGGCGAAACGAGTTCATCGGGCCAA
>CAUYUJ010004335.1:1172206-1197206 GCA_963575745.1 Prorocentrum cordatum
TGCGTCCGTGCGTGCGTGCGCGTGCGTGTGCGCGTACGTGTGCGTGCGCGTGTGTGTGTGCGTGTGCGTGTGCGTGTGGGTGTGCGTGTGCGCGTGCGCGCGCGTGTGCGTGTGCGTGTGCGTGTGCGCGTGCGCGCGTGCGTGCGTGCGCGCGCGTGCGTGCGCGTGCGCGCGTGTGTGCGCGCGTGTGGGTGCGTGCGTGTGCGCGCGTGTGTGTGCGAGAGTGAGTGTGTGCATGCATGTATGGTTGTAGGGTGCCACGCGGGGTGTATACGGGGATGTCCAAGCGCGGCGCCGCCTCGAAGGGCGACGCCGCCGCCTCGTCGCCAGCGTCGCCCCCCTCCGCATCCAGTCCCAGTGTCCACCCCCTCAGTTCTGCGCATCGCTCTCGCCCTCGTCGTCGTCATCGCCGATCGTCGCCCATGTTCGCCCACTGTCGTCGATGTCGGCCGCCGCCCGTCGTCGACGGTCGTCGCCGCAGCCGCCGCCCCCCGCCGCCGCCCGCCCCAGCGGGGCAACCGCAGCGACGCAAGCGCGACCGCCCCTGACATCGCCGCGCCCGCCGCGCGAGGGCGGGCGAGCACGAGGAGGCGCAAGGGGATGGGGGGGGAGAAGGATGACGAGGAGGAGGAGTGGGGGCAGCAGGAGGGGGGCGGTCCTCCGAGCTCCTCCCCGAGGTTCCCAGCTAAGACCGACCGCGAAGCGAGTTCGACGTGCGCTATCCTTTCAGCCTTCTCGGCGTCGCTGGGAAACCGCGGGCATTAGACCTCTGGGGCCATTGCCGAGATATCCCCGACGGGCCTCAGCGCGTGGGCCCCTGGGCTTTATAAAAGGCCCAGATAGGGCTCATGGGGCTCGCGGGGCTTATAGGGCGCATAGGACTTATATGGGACATGGGATCACCCGGCCCATAAGGCTTATAAAAGGGTCGGAGGGTTAATCGGGCTCATAGCTCATAGGGGCCCATTTTGATCATATAGCTTATTGGGCTCTCATGGCTCAGAGGGCTCATCCTGCTCGATGGGCTCGGGGCTCACAGGGCTCAGTCGGGCGCGCTGGGCTCCCGGGGCTCATATGGCTCATAATGGCTCATGGGGGTCACTGGACTCATATGGCCTAGAGGGCTCGTAGTGATCATAGGGCTCCTCATGAGGCTCACACGCCTCATAGCGTTCATGGGCTCATCGATATCAAATGAGCCGTAGGGCTCAGAAGGCTCAGAGAGCCCGTATGGCGCGCAAGGCGCAAGGAGGGTTCAAGGAGCTCTAGGCAGCGCCCCCCGTACCTGGAGCTTTCAGAAACCCAAGTCTATCCGATAAGGAAGGTTGGACTGGCCAACTCCCCCCAACAACTTCGGTTAAAAATCTGATAAGGAAGGTTGGGTTGGTCCATGCGTCTCAGAGTTGGCTAGCTCGGAAGTGGCTTGTCGTTGAAGGAGTTAGCCAATCCAACCTTACGCATCGGAATGTAAATTATTTGTTGTGCCTTCTTGATGGGTGGGAGTTGGCAGAGGACCTCGGACCTCTAAAATTCCGATAAAGGAGGTTGGATGGCTCAATTCCCCAAGCAAGTCTGCTGCAACTCCGATAAGGAAAATTGGATTGGCTCATGCTTCTCAGAGTTAGCTTGCTCGGAAGTGGTTTTCGTTGAGGGAGAGTTGGCCAAACCAACCATCCGCGTCGGATTTGCTGCAGATTTTGCGCGGTGGGTGGGGTGGGTGTGGGAGGGGGGGGGGGGGGGGCAAACCAACCCTCCTCATCGGAATGTTAGAGGACCAAGGTCCTCTGAAGCTCCGATAAGGAAGGTTGGGTAGGTCAACCCCCCTACAAAATCTGCCCAAACTCCGACAAGGAAGGTTCGCTTGGTTCATGCGTCTCAGAAGTAGCTTCATCGGAGGTGGGCGTTCGTTGCTGGAGTTAGCCACTCCAACCCCCCTCGTCGGGGTTTTAACATGTACGTGTATATTTGGGAGAAGGAGAAAGAGAGAGAGAGAGAGAGCGAGAGAGAGAGAGAGAGAAAGAAAGAAAGAAAGAAAGAAAGAAAGAGAAAGAAAGAGAAAGGGAAGGAGAAATAAATAGAGTGAGAGAAAGAGAGAAACAAAAAAGAGAAAGAGAAAGAGAAAGAAAGAGAAAGAGAGAGAAAGAGAAAGAAATATAAATAAAGAGAGAGAAAAGAGAGAGAGGGCGCCGGCGCCGGCGCTGGCGGCCGATAGCAGCGCCGACGGCGGGGACGCAGCGACGATGACCAAAGGCAGCCCAAGGGGGGGGGGGTTGAACCCCCCCCCCTGCGCCGGGGGCGGGTGTGGAGGGGTTTCAACCCCCCCCGTTGGCGCCGGCGCTGGCGGCGGCCAGCAGCGCCCGCGCTGGCGCCAGCGACTGCGGAGACGCAGCGACGATTGCCACCACTACCACCACCGCCGCCACTACCACCACCACCACCGCCTCAACCACCACCACCATCACCACCAACCCACCACGCAACCACCACCAAAACCACCGCCACCACCACCACCACCCCCACCACAGCCACCACAACTCACCATCACCACCACCACCACCACAAAAACCCACCACCACCACCACTAACAACCACAGCCACCACCACGACAAACACCACCACATCCCACAACTCACCATCACCACCACCACCACCACAAAAACCCACCGCCACTACCGCCACCACCACCAATCTACCACACCACCTCCACCACCGCCACAACCACCACCACTACTAGCAGCACGATCCACCGCCACAACACCAAACCGCCACACCACTACCACCACCGCCACCACCACCACCACCAGCACCACGTCCACAAATCACCGCCACCACCACGACCTTCCACCACCACCACAACAAACCACCACCACACCACCACCACAACCATCACCACCACAATTCACCATCACCACCACACCCACCATGAACACCCACCACCACCACCACCACCACAATCTACCACACCACCACCACCACCGCCACGACCACCACCACTATTAACAGCACAACCCACCGCTACCACCACAAACAACCACACCACCACCACCACCGCCACCACCACCACCACCAGCACCCTCCACAAACCACCACCACCACCGCGACCCACGATCACCACAACCACAAACCACCACTACGCCGCCACCAAACCACCACCACCACCACCACCACCGCAAATTACCACCACCACCACCACCACAAACCACCACCACACCACCACCAAACAATCACACCACAACCACCACCACCACCACCGCAACCACCACCACCACCCACCACCACCACAAACCACCACACCACCACCACCACCACAACCACCACCACCGCCACCACCACCACCACAACCCACCACAACCACCACCACCGTCGTCCTCATCGACGCTACCCGCCGCCGCCGCCCGCCGCCGCAGGCGCTGGCGCTGGCCCGGACAAGGACATCGTCGCCCCCGCCGCCGCCGCCAGCCGCCGCCGACGCAGGCGCCGGCCCGTGGAGAGGAGGGGAAGCAGGGGGCAAGGGAGGGGGGGGGTTCGACCCCCCTCCCCGATCCGTCCAGGGGGGGGGGGGGGGGTCGACCCCCCCCCCCTCCATCCAGGGGGGGGGGTCTGGTTTCACCCCCCCCATCCTAGCGATTTCATATATATATATAATATATATATATATATATACACATATTAAGAGAGAAAGGAGAGAGAGAGAGAGAGAGAGAGAGAGAGAGAGAGAGAGAGAGAGAGAGGAGAGAGAGAGAGAGAGAGAGAGAGAGAGAGAGGGAGAGGGAGAGAGGGAGAGAGAGAGAGAGAGGGAGAGAGAGAGAGAGAGAGAGAGAGAGGAGAGAGGGAGGGAGAAGAGAGAGAGAGAGGGAGAGAGAGAGGGAGAGAGGGATAGAGAGAGAGAGAGGAGAGAGAGAAAAAAAAAAAAAAAAAAAAAAAAAAAAAAAAAAAAAAAAAAAAAAAAAAAAAAAAAAAAAAAAAAAAGAGAGAGAGAGAGAGAAGAGAAAGAGGGGAGAGAGAGAGAGAGAGAGAGAAGAAAAAAGAGAGAAAAAAAAAAAAAAAAAAAAAAAAAAAAAAAAAAAAAAAAAAAAAAAAAAAAAAAAAAAAACCTGGCGAAGGACCCAACCATATGCAATTCTGAGTGCCGCAATTGTGAATATCTTCTTCGGTTGCGCTCCCTATGGGGCCACGAACCGTGTGAAGGTGCGCCGGATTGCGTGGCGTAGCCTCTGCATGGGGGCTTCCCTGGGAACCCCGAGGCAGCGCCCGCGCGCCGCGACGCCCATGTTGGCACGCCCCACACGAGGATCGCGCCCGCTTCCTCCGCTCCTTTTTCCTTTTCCTTTGCCCACGCACTCCAAAGTCCAAGGCTGCGGGCGCAGCGCAAGGCGGAGCCCTCGCGACGCGCGCAGGTCGCCCCGAAGGGGTCACAGTGACGCGCGCGGTTCGTGCGCTGCGTGGAACACAGATTTCTCGTTGGCTAACTGATAGCGCGCACGGCTCTGGCCGCCGGGCGGAGCGACGACGGGCGAGCGAGGCGCTGGCCAGAGCGAAGCGCGGAGTTCGCGCGACGCGCGCTGATCGCCCCGAGAGGGCCCCAGCGACGCGCGCAGGGCGTCCGCGGCGCGAGGCCGAACAGTTGGACAACCGAGAGAAGGCGCGGCTGAGGCGGGCCGCTCCTCAGGTCAGGCCTAGCGGATAAACTCGGGGCCGCGAAACGTGCGAGGGGTGTGCCGAAATGGGCGTGCGGCACGCGTGCGGGCACACCCGCTGGGCCCCTCCGTGGAGCTCCGTGCGGGGCCACGAAACGTCTGAAGGGTGTGCCGACATGGGAGTGCGGGACGCAGACGGGCACACCCACTGGGACCTTCGGTGGAGCACCCTATGGGGCCACGAAACGTGCGAGGGGTTGCCGAAATGGGTGTGCGGGACGCAGTCGGGCACACCCACTGGGACCTTCGGTGGAGCTCCGTATGGGGCCACGAAACTTGTGAGGGGTGTGCCAAAATGGGTGTGCGGGACGCATGCGGGCACACCCACTGGGGCCTTCGGAGGGGCTCCCTATGGGGCCACGAAACGTGTGAGGGGTGTGCCGACATGAGTGTGCGGGACGCATGCGGGCACACCCCCTGGGACCTTCGGTGGAGTTCCCTATGGGCGTATGGGGCCACGAAACGTGCGATGGGTGTGCCGAAATGGGCGTACGGCGCGCATGCGGGAACACCCGCTGGGACCTTCGGTGGGGCTGCCTATGGGGCCACGAAACGTGCGAAGGATTTACCGAAATGGGTGTGCGGGACGCAGGCGGGCACACCCACTGGGACCTTCGGTGGAGCTCCCTATGGGGCCACGAAACGTGTGAGGGGTGTGCCGAAATGGATGTGCGGGACGCATGCGGGCACACCCACTGGGGCCTTCTGTGGAGCTCCGTGTGGGGCCACGAAACGTCTGAAGGGTGTGCCGAAATGCGTGTGCGGGACGCATGCGGGCACACCCACTGGGACCTTCGGTGGAGCTCCCTATGGGGCCACGAAACGTGTGAAGGGTGTACCGACATGCGCGTGCGGGGCGCATGCGGGCACACCCAGTGGGTGGAGCTTTCTATAGGGCCACAAAACGTGTGAGGGGTGTGCCGAAATGGGGGTGGAACCGAGTGCGAACGCTGCCACTGGAGCTTTTGATAGAGCTCCCTGTGGGGCCACGAAACGTGTGAGGGGTGTGCCGAAACGGGGGTGGAACCGAGTGCGAACGCTGCCACTGGGGCTTTTGGTAGAGCTCCCTATGGGGCCACGAAATGTC
Organism: Prorocentrum cordatum; assembly: GCA_963575745.1. NCBI lineage: Eukaryota > Dinophyceae > Prorocentrales > Prorocentraceae > Prorocentrum > Prorocentrum cordatum. Next base: position 1,177,991 of record CAUYUJ010004335.1, read on the forward strand.
TGAGGGGTGTGCCGAAATGGGGGTGGAACCGAGTGCGAACGCTGCCATTGTGGCCTTCGGTGGAGCTCCCTCTAGGGCCACTGAACATGTGAGGAGAGGCCGAACTGGTGGGTGGAACCGCATGCGACCCCTGCCACTGGTGCTTTTGGTAGTGCTTTCTATAGGGCCACGAAACGTGTGAGGGGTGTGCCGAAATGGGGGTGGAACCGAGTGCGAACGCTGCCACTGGGGCTTTTGGTAGAGCTCCCTATGGGGCCACGAAACGTGTGAGGGGTGTGCCGAAACGGGGGTGGAACCGAGTGCGAACGCTGCCACTGGGGCTTTCGGTGGAGCTCCCTCTAGGGCCTCTGAACATGTGAGGAGAGGCCGAACTGGTGGGTGGAACCGCATGCGACCCCTGCCACTGGGGCTTTTGGTGGAGCTCCTTATGGGGCCACGAAACGTGTGAGGGGTGTGCCGAAATGGGGGTGGAACCGAGTGCGAACGCTGCCACTGGGGCTTTTGGTAGAGCTCCCTATGGGGCCACGAAACGTGTGAGGGGTGTGCCGAAACGGGGGTGGAACCGAGTGCGAACGCTGCCACTGGGGCCTTCGGTGGAGCTCTCTCTAGGGCCACTGAACATGTGAGGAGAGGCCGAACTGGTGGGTGGAACCGCATGCGACCCCTGCCACTGGGGCTTTTGGTAGTCCTTTCTATAGGGCCACGAAACGTGTGAGGGGTGTGCCGAAATGGGGGTGGAACCGAGTGCGAACGCTGCCACTGGGGCTTTTGGTAGAGCTCCCTATGGGGCCACGAAACGTGTGAGGGGTGTGCCGAAACGGGGGTGGAACCGAGTGCGAACGCTGCCACTGGTGCTTTTGGTGGAGCTCCCTATGGAGCCACGAAGCGTGTGAGGGGTGTGCTGGAGTGGGGGTGGAACCGAGTGCGAACGCTGCCACTGGGGCCTTCGGTGGGGCTCCCTCCTATAGGGCCACGAAACATGTGAGGAGTGTGCCGAAATGCGGAATGGAGGTGGAAACGCATGCGAACCCTGCCACTAGGGCTTTCGGTGAAGCTCCCTATGGGGCCACGAAACGTCTGAGGGGTGTGCCGAAATGGGGGTGGAACCGAGTGCGAACGCTGCCACTGGAGCCTTCGGTGGAGCCCCCTCCTAAAGGGCCACGAGACGTGTGAGGGGTGTGCCGAAATGCGAGATGGTGGGTGGAACCGCAGGCAACCCCTGCCACTGGGACTTTTGGTGGAGCTCCCTATGGGGCCACGAAACGGTGTGCCGAAATGCGGATGGAACCGTATGCGAACGCTGCCACTGGGGCCTTCGGTGGAGCTCCCTCTAGGGCCACTGAACATGTGAGGAGAGGCCGAACTGGTGGGTGGAACCGCATGCGACCCCTGCCACTGGGGCTTTTGGTGGAACTTTCTATAGGGCCACGAAACGTGTGAGGGGTGTGCCGAAATGTGGGTGGAACCGAGTGCGAACGCTGCCACTGGGGCTTTTGGTGGAGCTCCCTATGGGGCCACGAAACGTCTGAGGGGTGTGCCGAAATGGGGGTGGAACCGAGTGCGAACGCTGCCACTGGGGCCTTCGGTGGAGCTCCCTCTAGGGCCACTGAACATGTGAGGAGATGCCGAAATGGTGAGTGGAACCGCATGCGACCCCTGCCACTGGGGCCTTCGGTGGAGCTTTCTATAGGGCCACGAAACGTGTGAGGGGTGTGCCGAAATGGGGGTGGAACCGAGTGCGAACGCTGCCACTGGGGCTTTTGGTAGAGCTCCCTATGGGGCCACGAAACGTCTGAGGGGTGTGCCGAAATGGGGGTGGAGCCGTATGCGAACGCTGCCACTGGGGCCTTCGGTGGAGCTCCCTCTAGGGCCACTGAACATGTGAGGAGAGGCCGAAATGGTGGGTGGAACCGCATGCGACACCTGCCACTGGGGCTTTTGGTGGAGCTTTCTATAGGGCCTTGAAACGTGTGAGGGGTGTGCCGAAATGGGGGTGGAACCGAGTGCGAACGCTGCCACTGGGGCTTTTGGTGGAGCTCCCTATGGGGCCACGAAACGTCTGAGGGGTGTGCCGGAATGGGGGTGGAACCGAGTGCGAACGCTGCCACTGGGGCCTTCGGTGGAGCTCCCTCCTATAGGGCCACGAAACATGTGAGGAGTGTGCCGAAATGCGAAATGGGGGTGGAAACGCATGCGAACCCTGCCACTAGGGCTTTCGGTGAAGCTGACTATGGGGCCACGAAACGTCTGAGGGGTGTGCTGAAATGGGGGTGGAACCGAGTGCGAACGCTGCCACTGGAGCCTTCGGTGGAGCCCCCTCCTATAGGGCCACGAGACATGTGAGGAGTGTGCCGAAATGCGAGATGGTGGGTGGAACCGCAGGCGACCACTGCCACTGGGACTTTTGGTGGAGCTCCCTATGGGGCCACGAAACGTCTGAGGGGTGTGCCAAAATGGGGGTGGAACCGCATGCGAACCCTGCCACTGGGGCTTTTGGTGGAGATCCCTATGGGGCCACGAAACGTCGAAACGTCTGAGGGGTGTGCCGAAATGGGGGTGGAACCGAGTGCGAACGCTGCCACTGGGGCCTTCGGTGGAGCTCCCTCCCATAGGGCCACGAACAATGTGAGGAGTGTGCCGAAATGCGAAGTGGAGGTGGAAACGCATGCGAACCCTGCCACTGGGGCTTTTGGTGGAGCTCCCTATGGGGCCACGACGCGAGTGAGGGTGTGCCGAAATTCATGTGGAACCGCTTGCGAACTCTGCCAGGGCCACTGGGGCCTTCGGTGGAGCTTCCTATGGGGCCACGAAACGTGTGAGGGGTGTTCCGAAATTGTAGACTGATGCGGCGAGCAGAGGCAGGGAGGGAATCGGGAGGGGGCAGCGGGAGGAATGAGGAACGCGGGGCGCTGTATCGTCAAAACGAGGACCCAACACCACAGGATGGTTGGGAAAGCAACTGCTACTGCAGGCGGCTGTCCTCTCGAGCAGCACCCTTCCAAAGCTCATGTTTGACCTCTAGTATGTCACTCCACTGCAACACGCTCTAGTATGTCGGACGAAAGGGGGGGTAGTAAAAGGGAGGTTAGCGAATCAGCTCCCGTAGCTGGTTGTCCAGGAAAGCACCTTGTGGCGGGGCCGAAACCAATTACACGCAGCAGATCCCGCAACCTCACCGGTTGTATGCAGCAGATCCCGCAACCCCCGCGTTCTTTAACCTGCCTTGTCGCTCGGCCACATTTTCCATAGAGGGCTCCAGACAACCCCCGCGTGGCCCAGAGGGGCCCTGGGGGACCCAAACTCCAAGCAGGCGGAAACCTGGGAACACCTCGGCTGGGGGCACCCGTATCCAACACCCGCCCTGAGAGGACAGGAAGCTCCCGGCCTCGACGTCGTGGCAGGGCACGTGGCGCTCGCCGTCGTTGCAGCAGCGGGCGCACACCCCACGGTGGTCGCGCCCCTCTGCGGGACACAGCCCTGAAAAGTAATCGAGCAGAACCTGGCCGGGCCAAGAGAACAACGAAAACGCTCCTGCGTAAGGGCTGATGATCTGCTGGCCTGGCCAGTGTGTGATCGATTGCTTCTGATCCCCCTGGAGCCCATCAACCTCCGAAAATCTCCGACAACCCTCCTCCTCCTTTACCTCCCCTCCCCCTCCTCCTCCTCCTCCTCCTCCTCCTCCTCCTCCTCCTCCTCCTCCTCCTCCTCCTCCTCCTCCCCCTCCCCGTCCTGCTCCTCCTCCTCCTGCTCCGCCTCCTGCTACTCCTGATCCACCACCGTGCCGCCTGGCACGTTGAGGCGTGGTAGGATGCCAAGTCCTGTCTGGTAGGGGCTATGAAAGTTTCCTCTAGCTTTGCTGCGTACATCCTCCCCCCCCCTCCTATGGCTCTCTGAGCGGCCCGACGATTATGGGGCTCTTTGGGCGCGCCAGATTAAGGATCTTATGTTAAGCGGATGGGATGCTTCGCTTGATTTATTTGGGACATCTCGGGCGTTTGTGACTACTCGAACTGCTGTCGTGTTGTGTATCAGCGTAAGTGATGTGACCCGGATTTCACCACGTATCAGGCGGTTCGGCGGCTTGGCGGATCTGACAACGTGGGAGACGGCAATAGTACATATATCCATACCAGAAGCAGTCCACGATCCAGAGAGCACTGAGAGAACGCACACACACACACAACAGGAAGCATCAACATAACACAGACGAAAGGGAAAAAACAGGGACTCTATAACAAAGCAGACAACACATAGTCCATAGAGACGGAAACGCACATAACCCAAACCTAAACAACACCAAGGAACGTGCGCAACATGAAACAGTGCTAACAGCATGCAAGAGACAACAAAAGGGAACGTGCCCAATACTATGAGAGCTCTCTTTCCCTCCTCCTCCTCCTCCTCCTCCTCCTGCTCCTGCTCCGACTCCGACTCCTACTCCTCCACCATTTCCTCCTCCTTCTCCTCCTTTTCCTCCTCCTCATACACCCGAATCCTCCTCCTCATCAGCATCGTTCCTCATACTCATTGCTTTGTATCGTATAGGTTTTTTGTTTCTCTCTCTCTCTTTCTCTCTCTCTCTCTCTCTCTCTCCCTCTCTCTCTCTCGGGCTCAAGATAGCCCCGGCTGGCTCAAAATGGCCCCCGACATGCCCCAGGAGGCCCCAAAACCGCTCCAAGACGGCTAAATATGACCACGGACCCTCCCCAGGAGGCCGCAAAGAAGCCAACATCCTTTCACTATGCGCGTGTTTTCCTCTCTCCCCCCGTCAGCTCTCATGGGCATCGTTTCTGGATGGGTTGGTGGGGATACGCGAAGTGTCAAGAAGTAAGGTATATCCCCCCAGACCGAACCGCTCACCATTTCGTATTGAATTTCACATGCGATTCCGCCCCATGGCCCATCCTAAATATGATTTCGCACCGTCCCAGACAGGCCGGTATCTCACCCCCCCTCCTCTGGAAAAAACTACGCCCACACACCCGCTGATCACAACTCATCAGTTTTCGAAAATCCGCTGCAAAGAACGATACGAAGTGCACACGCGCGCGTCGTCGCGCGCGCATGCCGAAATACTCCACAAAAACCGGCTTCGTAAGGATTTCAAAATCGAGCGCCCCGAAAACGATGTAATGCAAATCAAGTTTCGCAACAAGAGTTCTCAAATAAGAAATGCGTTCGCGTTCTTGGGACTGCCTTTTAAAAGGAAGAAACAAAAAGTGATCAACACGCCAATAAAATGCTACCGCATGGGCTTCTGGCGCGCGCGCGCATGTCGAAATCCTTCGAACGCCCTCGCGCGCGTGCTGTCGCAAGACATTGGTGCAACAAATAGCACGAAATTCACACGCGCGCGTCGTCGCGCGCGCATGCTGGAATCCTAGAAGCAAACTAAAGAGGTGTCGCAGGGATTTCAAAATCGAGGGCCACGAAAACATATAAAACAACACATGGCGTTGCAACATATGAAGAGGCGTTTTCTGTGGTCGCTTGGAGGGGAGGGGATAGGAACCAGACCCCCACCCCCTTGCGGTGACGGAAGTGGGAGGGGGGGTCGAACCCCCCCACTACTTTTCCTCTCTTCCTCTCCTCGGACCGGCGCCTGCGTTGGCGGCGGCTGGCGGCTGGCGGCGGGACAACGACTTCCTTTTCTGGGCCGGCGCCGGCGCCTGCGGCGGCGGGCGGCGGCGGCGGGGAGCGCCGACGAAGACGACGGTGGTGGTGATGTTGGTGGGTTGTGGTGGCGGTGGTGGTGGTGGCGGTGGTGGTGGTGTGGTGGTTTGTTGTGGTGGTGGTGGTTGTGGTGGTGGGTGCTGGTGGTGGTGGTGGTGATGGTGGTGGTGGTGGTTTGGTGGTGGTGTGATGGTGGTTTGTGGTGGTGGTGGTGGTGGGTTGTGGTGGTGGATGTGGTTTGTGGAATTGGTGCTGGTGGTGGTGGTGGTGGCGGTGATGGTGGTGGTGGTGGTGTGGTAGTTTGTGGTGGTGGTGGGTTGTGCTGCTGGTAAATGGGTGGTGGTTGTGGCGGTGGTGGTGGTGGTGTGGTAGATTGTGGTGGTGGTGGTAATGGTGGTGGTGGTGATAGTGAGTTGTGGTGGTGGTGGTTGTGGTGGTGGTGGCTGTGGTGGTGGTGGTGGCGGTTGTGTGGCGGGTTGGTGGCGGTGGTGGTTTGAGGCAGTGGTGGTGGTGGTGGTAATCGTCGCTGCGTCCCCGCCGTCGCCGGCGCCTGCGCCGGCGCTGCTGGCCGCCGCCAGCGCCGGCGCCGGCGCCGGCGCCACAGGGGGGGGGGTTGAACCTCCCCCCTCTTGGGCTGCCTCTGGTCATCGTCGCTGCGTCCCCGCCGTCGGCGCTGCTGGCGGCCGCCAGCGAAGGCGCTGGCGCCGGCGCCGAGGGGGGGGTTTGAACCCCCCCCTGGGACTGGAAGGGCGGCGTTCGGGAGGGGGGGGGGTTGGGGGGGAGGGGGCCCCCCCTGGTTTTGATCGACGGCGCCGATTTCTTTTTGGGGGGGCGCCCCCGGGTTCGAAACGCGCCGGCGAATGTTCCCAAGGCTAGCGCCCGTGAAACGCGCTCTCTCCAACATAAACTTCCAAAAAAAATGCGCTCTTGCTCTTGCAGAAAAGAATGTTTTCGCCACGGTCATGACATTCTGCCACACGGGAATCGCGCCGACTGTCGAAATCATGTGACAAGCTTTCCACACGTGCTGGGGGGCACGATCCGTGTCAAATAACACCATGCGGGCCAATCTCGCGCGTCGGCCGCGCGCGCATGTCGAACTCTTCCCAAAACTGCAAATGTTTTTTCACCGAAAGGGGCTGTGGAAGATAAGCAACGAATCACTGCAACACCGCTCTGCTCCTGCTATGCTGAACTACTGCATCCACCCACCTACATACCTGTCCACAGCTAGTCCGACGGAGGGAGATTTCTTCACCCCTCCTCACTGCGAGAGAACCCTTTGGGTTGGCTCACAGCGCAAGCAGCCGAGAGAAGTTTTTACCTCCAATGACTACCGGTAGCGGAGCCGTGGCGACCCAGCGTGAGCACCACTGCGCAGCAAAGTGCAGCTAGCGCGGGCCTGTCCGCAGCCGCAGCTTGCGGGGGCGCGCGGGGCCACCCGCAGTTCCCCTCAGACTGCTCTCCTGCCCGGGGGGCGCCGGGAGCAGAGCAACCTGCTTCCCGAGGGGGCGGGGCCACCCGCATCCCTGCTGATTCCCAAGAGAACGGGGCTACCCGCGCCCCTGCTGCTTCGGCGTCGAGCCGTTCCTCTATGTCAGAAGCAACCATTTGGCCGCTCTGCCGCTCCTCTACTCTTGGTTGACACCCCTCATGTGGACGTCGATCTCCTCGCGACCCAACTGCATCGTCAGAAGATCGCTCCTGTTATCGGCCGCGCCGATCTTGCCCCAACTCCAGGTGCTTCATGACGACCCTCTCCTGCACCCACAGGTAGCGGGTCTGAACGTGCTCCAGCTTCCCAACACCTCGGCGCGACGCGAAACCGCGAGCCGCAGAAGAGTCCGACACCACCTTGACTTTCGAAGGGACCTGCCGATGATCCAATAAGCCTTGGATGCCTCATCCGGCGCACGCGCTGGCGCTGATCGCGTAGTACTCGTTCTCTCCAGAGGAAAGTCCGATCGCCTGCAACAGATTGCAAGCATGCTTCGCGACCTGGCCGCCGACGAAAACGACCTGCCCGACAGTAGACCGTCGGCTGATCTTGTCGCCAGCGTTGTCGCTGTCCACCATGACCAAGATGGGCAAAGGACTGCCCCTGGCGAGGCGCTGGTCCCTGCGGAACCTGTTCTACCTACCCGAGGCCTTCAGTTCAGGTATCTCGCCAACCTCTTAAGCCGTGCCATGTCGACAAGCTTCGGGCTCTGCATGTGCTTAGCAAGATTCTTCACTGCATCGCCAATGTCAGCCCGATGCGGTGCCAAGTGCGACGCGCGCATGGTCGCACTGCGGCGCAGGCGGATGTCGTCACCGACAAGCGGGGGCGAGGCTAACCGCTCCTCCGCTTCGGCCTCCTCCTTCCATCCAGGAACATCGAGTGTCTTAGCGGATTCCTGTCCCAAACCCATGTCGCGAACTATCATATCTGCGTGCCGTGGATCAGCTTCGACCTCGAAACGCTCCTCTCCTGGGCTTCCTGGGGCACGTAGAATCCTGCTCACGAAAACCACCACCTGCTCCTCTCCAGAACCGAGCGCGAAACGACCTGTCACCTTCAAGTCGCATTTCTTCCGCAGAGTGTGCTCGACCTGGTCCTGGGCGCCGTCATCGCCCATGGCGCAGAAGTCATCACCGTGCACTAAAGACCGAGAGTCGTCGACCTTCTCGTAGAATAGGGCCAAGTTCGCCTTCCCTGACTCGTGCCCGTCCTGCTTGAGCACTGCTGTGTAGTCTCGCCACCAGATGGCAGATGCGTCCTGGGCGCCGTACATGCTCTTCTTCAACAGTGCACAATGAACGCCGTCCTGCTTCTCCCCTGGCAGCTCCACGCACACCGCCCTCTCGGCCTGGCCGTAAAAATGGGCACGAGATACGTCGAATAATCTCATCCCTAGAGGCTCACCCCGGTCGCTGCTCCTGTTCTGCACCATCAAGCCTCCTAGCATCTTCACTGCCTCCAGAGGCGGCGTTGCTAAAAACAACGACGCTGCAGGCAACTTGCGCCCTTCGTCTCCTCGGCCTCGCTTCTCGCGCACGACGATGCGAGACCGGCAGATCGGTCGCTCGTTGTCGCCCTTGTTGGTGTCGGGCCACATCAAACGGATAGGCTTCGCACCTGTCACCCACCACCAGGCGCTCCTTAAGAGTCCTTGTCTGGCACACCTCGTCGGCGAAGCCCAGCCAACCTCCGTTGACGTCGTCCCAGTACCTCTCGCTGTCCTACAGCAGCGATCTGCCCCGCTCGTAGGCGTCGGGCTCTGCAAGCACCGGGCCGGCCGTAGCCTCCGCCAGGCCAGAGAGGGATCCACCCTTCTTCATGGCCTCCTTTACTGTTCGCAGGACGCACCGCGCCAGCATCGGAGGATGCGCTTGCGCCTTGCGAGCTACACCACCAGTCAGCAACACATTATGATGCTGCTATGGCCCCAAGTCGCCGGGGCACCCCTTCTTGAGCTCCAGCGCAAGCTCGGGCATGTTGGTCGCGAATCCGGTTTGCCTCCAGATCGATCAACCCTTGCATGCCGGAAGGGGGCTGTATACCATGGCCACCAGGCTTCGCGCCCCACTTGCACATAGCTCCTCTGGCCCTCTCCACGGCATCCTGCTCCAAAAGCTCCTAGATGCCCGGCGCCCCCCAGCCGCTGTCGTCGCGGGGGCGTTCGCGCAAGAAGTACCAACCCCGCGCCATCTGCCCCCGGTAGCTCTCACAAGCCGCCTCAAGATGACGCTCGGCGACGTTCTGCTCCTGGAGCGCCTGCTCCGCGTTCCGCTTGGGCCGGGGTGTGCCCTGTAAGTCTGCGAATGTCGTAGAAGGAGGCGAACCAATGAGGACACGCGGATCCTCGCGCTCCAGCGCGCCGAACAATTCCTTCACGCCGCCCTTCTTCGTAAAGTCCCAGTGCCCACCGTTCGGTTTCTCGGCCCCCATATCTGCGCTCGCCCCAGGCCTGAGACCCAGACGGCACGCGAGCGCAACATTCCGCGGAGGCGGGCACAACTCGTGAACATCTACGGCTCCCAGCTCCAAGCTCATGGGTAATGTCCCCCAGCTCCTCCGCCGAGAGGCCCACCTCGTTCCGGCGACAAGCGAGAACAATGCTCCTACGATACTCATTCCTCAATTCCTCCTTCCTCGTCGTCGTCATCTCCCGTCGCCGCGGGCGCGGAGCCTCCCGCAGCCGCGGCGCCCGGCACCTCCGCAGACGCAGGAATGGCCCCTGCGGCGGGAACCGGGCCTCCAGACCCCGACGACGCAGCCGGAGTGGTGCTGCCCGCCTCCGACACACCTGGCGGCAACGACGCGCCCATGTCGTCGTCTGCCGTCCTCTGGCCAGCTCGTCCAGCCGACCTGCTCCTCGACCTCTCGTCGAGCCTCTAGCCTGGTGCGACGGCAGCCGGCCTTCCGCGAGGCCGCTCCTCGCCGGGCGGCGGCGGCGGCCGCGTTGCCGCCGGCGGCGCGGCTGGCGCGCCTGCCCCTGAAGCCGCGGCGCCCCCCGTAGGGCTCCTGCCCATCTACTCGGGCTCGTTTCGCCCGGCGCGCGTCCAGCCTACGCCGGCCCACGTCGCCCACCTCCATCGCGCTGGCCATCCGCTGCGAGCACTCTGCTGCGCGCGCGCCCTGCCGGCCACGCATGATGTTGAGGCGCGCTGGACACAACGGTGCCCCTCCGACTCGCTCCACGTCCGCCTTCAATACGTTGAGCTTCCTGGGTCCTGGCATTCCTCCTCCGCCTCCCCCTACTCCTCCTCCTCGTCCTCCTGCTACAGGTTGACGGGGTAGTGGCGGATTTGCCGACCCGGCAGCCTCCCGGCCTGCCAGCAAGGGCCTCCCTGGAGCGGGGCTAACCGCATCCGGGGGCCCCATATCCCAGGGCGCCCCACGCGCCTGGTCTAGCCAGGTGGGCTTCCAGCGCTCCTCCGCCGTCATCTTCTTGTAGGTCTTGCCTCGCAAAACCCTTCTGGTGGCCACTACCAGCAGACTGCCAGTCCGCGTCTGGTGACCGACGTACCAGCCCTGTACCATTTTAGGAGCCACGCCGCTCCGCGGCTCCTCCTGCGCGAGCCTCACGTGAATCTGCTCGCCGAATTCCAACGCCGACTTCGCCCGGCGCCTGCCTGTGCGCCTCTGCTCGGCGGACCCCCGCCCTCGCCGATGCGGCATCTACTGAGACACGCAGCAGCATGTCGTGGCAACCACGTCCAAACCGGACGGCACAGCGGTAGCCGCGTACCAATCCTCTCTCGAACGTCTCCTTCTGCACACGCAGAATGCGTTTCACCTCCTTGACCGCGTTCTCAGCCTCACCGTTCGCTGCGTGGTCTCCTACGGGAGACTCCTGCATGACAATCTCTACTGCCTGCATCTGGTCAGCCGTAGCCTGCTTCAAAGCTACACGGCTGCGCTCGCCGTCTGACCGGCTCACGTGCCTCTTCCAACCGAGCTCCTTCAAGTAGCCCGCGAAGAACTTCACTGGGCACGGGTGCACTCCCTTCTGGGGCACTGCCGTCGCCGCATACCCCTTGGCACGGCGATCCCGCATCACCAGCGTCGGCAATGCTGTGTCCTCACAACCGTCGTCGGCCAAGTAGCCGTAGTCCGAGCACACCACCAGATCAGCTGTGTCCAGGTCCTCCTGTCAGGCTCGGCGTTGTTCGCAGATGCCACGCGCTGCCGGGCAGTGGCGGCGCCAAGACCTGACCTGAGCGCGTCCCATAGCGTAGTGCTCGTTCACCTCTTGCGCACTCGGCGCTCGAGGCTCTGTCCAGATTTTCACATCCGGCGCTTTTCCTCCCCAACGCTCTCAGGAGGCGATGGGGGTTCCGGAGCGGGACTACCCGCGTCCGGGGCCGGGGCGGAGCCACCCGCACCCAGCTCAACCTCCGACGGCCTTGCGGGCGCCGGCCCTGCCGCCGGAAACCCGACGACAGGCCAAGCGGCGCGATGTCTTCCGCGCGCTCTACCTGCATGTAGAAAATGTAGACGCCCCTCTCTCGGTACACTGGCAGGAGCCAGTCGTCGCCGAAACGCCTCGCCAGGCGATCGAGCTCCTTCTGCAGCATCTCCCCGACGCGGCCGTCCTTGGGGATGACGTAGCCCCCGCCAGCGCTCAACCATATCAGCTGGCGCCCCTTCTCGCGCACTTGGGACGCTGATGCCAATATATTGCGCACGTCGCTCCTCCTACCTGCGACGCACCTTCGAGCGTCGTTCTCGCCCATGCAAGGCAAGCGGACCCCTCCGTAGTCCTGGATGCTTCACCGGATGCCGCGATGTATCCAGAGTGACCGGGAGAGGGAATGGGCGCGGAGCTACCCGCGAACCACTCCCTAGGGTTACGCCGTCGCTGCAGCCCCGCTGCTCAAGTTGAAGCGGACATACTCGGAACCGTCGGTCGTGCTCACGGGAGCGATCTCAACGACGCCCATATCGAATCCTCCCTGTTCTCCTTTTGGCTCCTTCTCTCCCTCTCCTCCTCCTTCGACTAGCGCTCCTGCTCCTTTCCCTTTCCTGCTGCTGCCCTTGCCGCTCTTCTTGCTCTTTCCTTTTCCCCCCCCCTGTCTGGGGGCGCCTGGCTGCCCTTTTTCTCGCGGCCGTACTTGCCGCAGTTGTCGCAGTAGCCCTCGAACTTCTGCTGTCCGCGCTGCGGCTGGCGGCGCTGCGGCCGGCGCTCCCTTGCCTCTGCCGTTCGCGCCCTTGCCCGCGCAGCCCTTGCCTTTTCCTTCCCCGCCCTTCGCCAGCGATCCGGCGCCCACGCCCAGGAGGGCTGGACCTGGACCTCCCGCCTGCGGCGCGCGGCCCCTCAGCGCCACCTTGGCCAGCTTGCCCGCGCGCGTCTCGTAGTACGTCATCACCTCTTGCCTCATGTCGTTGTACTTCTTGAGGCGTGATGCGTTCAGCTGGGGATGCTTCTCCAAGTCGTGTGGCACTAGGGCTTCCAACGCTGAGGACAGGCAGTCGTCAGCAAATGGCTGGCTCGCCAAGCTTCAACGACTTCGCGTTGCAACGGCTGACCATCTCCTCCCAGGTCTGCAAGGCCGAAACAAGCTCGTCCATCTTGACCCTGGTCGGCGCCAGGATGGCCCGCAAGAGGCCCCTGCAACGCCCCCCAATCAGGGAGTCGAAGCGTCTGTGCAGGCGCCTCCACGCCTCTAGGCCGTTCTTGCCATCGTTCTGAAAGATGGCCCAACCTTCACCTTGGGTGAGGTTGCTCGGGGCCGCCTTGACTTGCAGGTTGAGTCCAACGACGCCGTCTATGACATGAGCGCTCCCTGGTCCGAAAGATTCCAGCGCCTGCTGCACTGCGATCTCCTCGCCCTGGTGGAGCGCCCATTCTAAGGCCTGTTCCAAGGCCGGCTCGACTCCACGAAGATAGCCTTCAGTCTTCTTGGCCCACTCTGGGAATCGAGCCTCGTCGCCGTTGAACACCGCCGGTCTGCCGACGCCCTCGCTGCCAACCAGGCTCGGCCGGCCCCCGACAGCAAAGGTGAGCGTCTGCTCATCAAGAGCACGAATGAGTTTCTCCACGACCTCATTGGACAGTGCTCCCGCCGCTGCTGCTGCTGCTGCTGCTGCTGCTGCTGCTGCTGCGGCGCCTCCTCCTGATCCTGCGCCAGGGCGCTGCTGGATCGCCTCCAGCGTCTGTTGCTGCACCCTCACCGCGTCTGCCAGCTGCGCGTTCTCCTGCCGAAGCTCCCTGAGCTCCGCTGCCAGTTGCTGCAGCTGCTGCTCCACGGCCCTCGCCCCTTTCCTGCTTCCTCTCCCTCGGCGCGGACCCCCCCGCTGCCGAAAGATGCTGTTGGGGTTCCTGGTTGCCCCTGGCGCGCTTCCCGACCGTCCCCGGCTGCCCAGCCGCCTCCGACAGACTTCGCGCGCCCCCCCCCTCTGCTTGTGGACGCACGCCACCCAGCGACACGAGCCTACGGCGAAAGATCCGCTCGATCTTCACCTCGAGGAGGCCCTCCTCAGGTTCGGCTGGCGGGTAGTCAGGCGATCCCGCAGCCGCCTCAGCCTTTCTTCGCCTCCTGCGCTGCCGCCTCCCGCGCTGCGCCGGAGGCTCTCCCGGGCCGCAGTGCCCGGCCTGCTCGCGGGAACGCGCGGGTCCACCCGCAGCCGTCGACCGTGCCTTGAGGAGCGCTGGGCGCGGAGCGGGGCTGCCCGCTTCCGCCGCCGGCCCCCCCCACTCCGGACCACGGCTCGGCGCGGAGCTACCCGCGGCCAACCGAAGTCCAGGTGCGCCGCCCAGCGAGCGGCGGTGATGCCCGCGGACCTCGCGGTCGCGGACCCGGGGGGCTCCTCTGGCGCCTCTCTTGCTAGGAATTCATCGCGCGCCGCAAGGCGCGTGCGAGCCGCCCGCGCTCGCGCCACCATGAAAATTGTTTTTCGCCGAAAGGGGCTATGGAAAATGACAAATGAATCAATGCAACACCGCTCTGCTCCTGCTATGCTGCACTACTATATCCATCCACCTACCTAGCCGCCCACAGCTAGTCCGGCGGAAGGGGATTTCTTCAAAAACTCACCACCGACGCGAAGACACCGTCATCGTCGTCGGAATGACCAGCATTGGCGCCGTCACTGGCCGCGACGGCGCCGTCGTCATCATCGCCAGCAGCGTCGCTACTATCATAATCGTATCTACCGCTGCCGACATTGCCATGATACCGCGCCCGCACAAATGGCTGACTCGCACTGATATGCCCGCGCCACCGCGGCCGCGTCGGTCGCGCCAAACTAGTCGGCCGCTGGCCGCGCGAGCATGCGCGGGTTAGCGCGACCGCAGAGACGCACCAGCCAACACCAACCATTCATCGCAATCACACCCACACGCGTTTTGCAAAACAAGTTGAGCGGGTGGGGCGATTGAGCGGGCAGCGGAGCTGACAACCGCGAGCTCCACAGATGGATTGCACGTCATAGGTGCTCCTTGTCAAAAAAATAAACTCGACCCCCCCCAACCCCACCCCCCCGGATTATCACTATTCGCATTGCAGAGTACATATAATTCTGCCCCATCGTCCATCCAAAATCTGAACTCATACAATCCCAGCCCAACCGGCATCGCCCCCCCTCCTCTCCAACAAATACGAGGCGCACCTTGGTTTATCAAAAATCAAAATATGTGAAGAATCTCTTTCAATATAAAAAAATGATGATGCGCAAACGAGCGCGCCATCGCGCGCGGATGCCGAAATCCAACAAAAACCAGCAATTCCGCAATAACAATCAACAACAATCAACAACAACAACAACAACAACAACAACAACAACAACAACAACAACAAACACAATAACAACACAAAAAAGTTTCCGCAACGCGGATTTTCAAACTACCCTGGCGAAGGACCCAACCATATGTAGTTGTGGGCACCGGAATTGTGAATACTTTCTTGGGTGGAGCCCCCTATGGGGCCGCGAAGCGCTGCAGTGGGCGGGGGGGCCGCATGCGGGCGGTAGCATTGGGGCCGTCAGTGGGCCTCGCTACGGGGCCACGAAGCGCAGTACTGGGTGGAGGAAAATGCCAAATAGAGCTTTCGAGACGCATGCGCACGGTGGCTCCGGGGCCTTCGGTGGAGTTCCCTGTGGGGCCACGGAACGTTGTACTGGGTGGGTAAAAAATGCCACATTGGGCGTGTGAGACGCATGCGGGCGGCCCCAGTGGGTGCTTCGGTGAAGATCCCTCTGGGGCCGCGAAGCGGTGTACTGGGAGGGTGAAAATGCCAAAGTGGACTTTCGGGGCGCATGCAGACGGTGGCATAGGAGCCTCCGGTGGAGCTCCCTATGAGGACACGAAGCGCTGTACTGGGTGGGCGAAAATGCCAAATTCGGCGTGTGGGACGGGCGCGGGCGGCCCCACTGGGGGCTTCGGTGGAGCTTCCCTTGGAGCCACGAAACGGTGCACTGGGTGGGTGAAAATGCGAAACGGAGCGCGCGGGGCGCATGCGGACGGTAGCACTGGGACCTTCGGTGGGGCCCCCTATGGGGCAACGAAGCGCTGTACTGGGTGGCGCAAATGCCAAATTCATTTTTCGGGGCGCACGCGTACGGCGGCACTGGGGGCGTTCGGTGGCGCTCCCTTGTGGGGCCACGAAGCGCTGTACTACATAGGTGGGTGAAAATGCGAAACTGCGCTTTCGGGGCGCATGTGGGCGGCCCCAGTGGAGGCCTCGGTGAAGATCCCTACGGGGCCACGAAGCCCTGTACAGAGCGGGTGACAATGCCAGATCTGGCATTCGTGACGCATGCAGACGGTGGGCATTCGGTGGAGCTCCCTACGGGGCCACGAAGCGCTGTGCCGGGTAGGTGAAAATCCCAAATTGGGTTTTCGGGGCGCACGCGGACGGCCCCACTGGGGCTTCGGCGGAGTGGGACCGCGAAACGCTGCACTGGGTGTGCACAAATGCCAAATTGGATGCGCGGCGCGCACGCGGGCGGCCCCACTGGGGGCTTCGGTGGAGCTCCATATGGGGCAGCGAAACGCTGTACAGGGTAGGCGAAAATGCCACATTGGATATGCGAGACGCGCGCGGACGGTTCCAAGCTCCCAAGGGGCCACGAAACGCTGTACTGGGCGGGCGAAAACGCTAAATTGGGCTTCCGGGGCGCACGCGGACGGTGGCACAAGGGTTTCCGGCGGAGCTTCCTATGGGGCCACGAAGCGCGCGAGGGGTGTCCCAAATTCGGCTTGCGGGGCGCGTGCGGACGGCCCCGCTGGGGGCTTCGGCGGAGCTCCCCACGGGGCCACGAAACCTTGCACTGGGCAGGTGGAACGCAGGGAGGAGGGGGAGGACCGTCTCTTCAAAACGAGGACCCAACACCACAGGATGGTTGGGACAAAAATGCGCGCGCGCGTTGATGCGAATTCGTTATTATTATTAGTATTATTATTGTTATTGATATATATATATATATATACACATATATATATATATATATATATATAACCACATTCATAAAATGCTACCAAACCGACTCCGCGCGCGCATGTCGAAACCGTTCGAAAACCCTTGCGCGCGTGCCCGGGCGACACGATCCGCGTCGAAGAACACCGCGCGGGCCACTCTCGCGCGTCTGCCGCGCGCGAATTTCGAACTCCTTCCACAACCTCCATCACCGATGCGAAGGCGCCGTCATCGTTGCCGGCGTGATCAGCATCGGCGCCGTCATTGACTGCCCCGTCGTCGGCGTCAGCATCGCCACCAGCATCGCCACTATCATCATCGTGTCTACAGTTGTCGGCGCTGCCATGATGCTGCGCACGCGCAAGTCGCCGACTCGCACTGAAGCGCCCGCTGCGATGTGCCGAGAGGCCAGCGCCACCGCGTTCGCGTCGGTCGCGCCAAACTAGCTGGCCGCTGCGCCCGCGAGCATGAGCGGGCCAGCGCGGCCGCAGAAATGCAACAGCCAACACCAAGCGCTCACCGCAATCGCCTCCGCATGGGGCTAGCAAACCAAGTTGCGGGTGGGTGGGTGGGATATGAGCAGTGGAGTGGACAATTTCAAGTTGAACATTGGTGGATTGCACCGCGCAAATTCTACCGCATAGATTGCTCAAAGCAGATCGCACCACATACATTGCACCACATGTTTCGCCACATAGCTTCCACAACATGCATTGAAGCGCGCGTGTATATATATATATATATATATATATATATATATATATCACCACATGGAGCGCACAACACATCTTGCACCACCCAGAGCGCACAACGTAGATTCTCCTCTCCAACAGAAGAATAGGCTCTACCCCCCCCCCCACCCCACCCACCCACCCACCCACCCACCCGCTGGAATTAACGCCCCCCTTTTCGAATTGCGATTTACACATGACTCTGCCCCATCGCCCCACCCTAAAAATGAATTCATACTATCCCAGCCAGGCCGGCATCGCCCCCCCCCCCCGCCATCCTCTGCAACAAACTACTATGCGCGCGGGCTCGTTTATCAGAAATCACACAAGTTCAAGAATCCTTTTCCGAAAAAATACAACGCAGTCATCACGCGCGCGTCCGCGTCAAAATCGTACTAAACACAATGTGCTCGCAAGCATTTCAGCATAAAAAAATTGTAACAAAAATGTCGCAAATCTCCGGTCAGCTCGCCCATGCTAAATCCATGCGAAATTAGCCTGGCGAAGGACCCAACCATATGCAATTGTGAATGCCGCAATTGTGCTGGGTGGTGGCGGCCCACTGGGACCTTCGGTGGAGCTCTGGGTGGGTGAGACGCGGTCAGCAAGGGCTGCGCTGCGTGGTGGCGGACGCATGCGAGCGGTGCCACTGGGACCTTCGGTGGGGCTCCCTATGGGGCCACGAAACGCTGTGCTGGGTGGGTGAAACGCAGGCAGGGAGCAAGGGCTGCGCTGGGTGGTGGCGGACGCATGCGGGAGGTGCCACTGGGACCTTTGGTGGGGCCCCCTATAGGGCTACGAAGCGCTGTTCTGGGTGGGTGAAGCGCAGGGAACAAGGGCTGTGCTGGGCGGTGGCGGACGCAAGCGGGCAGTGCCACTGGGACCTTTGGTGGAGCCCCCTATGGGGCCAAGAAACGCGCGAGGGGTGTGCCAGAATGGGGGGTGGAACCGCATGCCAGCGCAGCCACTGGGGCCTTCGGTGGAGCTCCCTATGGAGCCACGAAACGTGCGAGGGGTGTGGCGAAATGGGGGGTGGAACCGCATGCGAGCACAGCCACTGCGGCGTTCGGTGGAGCTCCCTATGGGGCCACGAGACGTGTGAAGGGCGTACCGAAAAAAGGAAGTGGAACCGCATGCGAGCGCAGCCACTGGGGCCTTCGGTGGAGCTCTCTATGGGGCCACGAACCGCGTGAGGGGTGTGCCGAAATGGGGGGGGAACCACATGCGAGCGCAGCCACTGGGGCCTTCGGTGGAGCTCCCCATGGAGCCACCCACGAAGCGTGTGAGGGGTGTGCCGAAATGGGGGGTGGAACCGCATGCGAGCGCAGCCACTGGAGCGTTCGGTGGAGCTCCCTATGGGGCCACGAAACGTGTGAGGGGTGTGCCAGAATGGGGGGTGGAACCGCATGCGGGCGCAGCCACTGGGGCCTTCGGTGGAGCTCCCTATGGGGCCACGAAACGTGTGAGGGTGTGCCAGAATGGGGGGTGGAACCGCATGCGGGCGCAGCCACTGGGGCCTTCGGTGGAGCTCCCTATGGGGCCACGAAACGTGTGAGGGGTGTGCCAGAATGGAGGGTGGAACCGCATGCGGGCGCAGCCACTGGGGCCTTCGGTGGAGCTCCCTATGGGGCCACGAAACGTGTGAAGGGCGTGCCAGAACGGGTGGTGGAACCGCATGCGGGCGCAGCCACTGGGGCCTTCGGTGGAGCTCCCTATGGGGCCACGAAACGTGTGAGGGGTGTGCCAGAATGGGGGTGGAACCGCATGCGGGCGCAGCCACTGGGGCCTTCGGTGGAGCCCCCTATGGGGCCACGAAACGTGTGAGGGGTGTGCCAGAATGGGGGGTGGGGGGGAACCGCATGCGGGCGCAGCCACTGGGGCCTTCGGTGGAGCTCCCTATGGGGCCACGA
>CAUYUJ010004335.1:1204706-1227206 GCA_963575745.1 Prorocentrum cordatum
CGGAGCGACGATCTGATAATTGGCCTCATAGAATGTCCGCCGATGCCCAGAGACATTCCCATCGGATTAGCGGAGCGCCGCTCCGCTAGTTGGCCTCAAAGCATGCGTCCCGATTCCTTGAATGCTTCGCGTCGGATTAATGGAGCGCCGCTCCGCTATTGGCCAAAAGCATGCGCGCAAATTCCCGGAGTGCTTCGCGTCGGATTAGAGGAGCGCCGCTCTGCTAATTGGCCTCAAAACATACGGTTCCCGGTGTGCTCCGAGTCGGATTAGCGAAGCGCCGCTCCGCTACTTGGCCTCAAAGCATGCGACTCGCGGAGTGCTCCGCGTCGGATTAGCAGAGCGCCGCGCCGCTAGTTGGACTCAGAGCATGCGCGTCAACATTGCTTGCGTCGCACCTGCCTCCAAGAGCCCTCCGAGAAGTTCCCCACGATATGCCAACGAACATCTACGGGGCGCCATGCCCACAACACACCAACAAGATGTCCCCTAAGACGGTTCAAAGCGTCCGCCTTTCTTTTGGTTGTTGAGCAGTTGCATCGTCTCGCCTTGTCGGCTTTCCGACACTCCAAGACCTCGAGAGGCTCCCAAGACCACCAAAAACTGCCCAATCTGACCCACAATCCAGGCACGGCGGCGGGATGGACCGAAGGGCATTATATAAAGCAGGAGGTGGGAGGCAGGAAGGAGGAGGACGGGGGGTGGGAGGAGTCGCGACCGCACTGCTCAAGACAAAACGAGAACCTAACGCAGGAGGGTTGGGAAAAAACAGGGTGGAGCAAAAGGAGCAGGAGAGGAGGGTGAGAAGGGGATGAGAAGGGAGAGGTGACGAGCAGGAGCCAGAAGCTAGAGCAGGGAGCAGGAGGGGAGCAGCGCGAGCAGCAGGAGCAATGGCAGCAGGAGAACGAAGACCCCATGAACCGCCGAAATCCGGGGAAACCTGCACGTAGGCCCAGCGGGAGGGGAAACAACTAACAAACAACAAATCTACAAGGGCCTCCTCCTCCCTCCTTCCATCCCTCCTCCCTCATCATGGTGTTGATCCTCCTCCTCCTCCTCCTTCTCCCCCGCCTCCTGCTCCTCCATCACTTGTCCTAGCACGCCCAGACGTGTCGGCAGGGCGAGCAGGGCGGTTCGCCTCAGAGTTCCCCACTTCTCATCCTGCAACTTGAAATTAGCCACAGGTTCCCGGATGAAGGGGGTCGCTTTCAAAATGTAACTCTCGCCTTAACGCCGAGCACAATTGACATAAAAGTCCGAACCCGTTTCACGGATGGAGGGGGCCGGTTTTCAAAATGGCGCTCTCGCCTCATCGCCTCGCACATCCGTTACAAAAGTTCGCAACCGCTTCACTGATGAGGGCGGCCTTTTTTCAAAATGTGGCTCTCGCATTCGCGCCGCGCACAGTTGTTTGAAAAGTTCGTAACAGTTTCCAGGAGAGGGGGGGGGGTCAATTTCAAAATGCGACTGCCGCCCAAGCGCCGCGCACATTCGTCTTGCACGCTTGCAACAGCTGCAAAGATGGAGAGCGGGCCGATCTCAGAATGCGGCTATTGTTTCAGAATTTGGCTTTTGCCCAAGCACCGCGCACCTTCGTCTTGAAACTTTCCTATGCTGTCGCTTAGCGCATGGAAGATTATCGTCTTGAACTTGTCGATAACGCCCAAGCGCCGCGCATATTCGTTTCAAAAGCTCGCAATGCCCTGCATGGATGGATGGGGGGTCGTTCTCAACATGTGGCTCTCGCCTCAGCGCCGCGCACAATTGCTCCAAAGCTTTAGAGCAGCTTCACGGATGGAGAAGCGTGCAGTGTTTTCGCCTCAGCGCTGCGAACGGAGGCAAAGCTTGCAACAATCTCAAGGATGGAAAGATGATGTTCAAAATGCTGCGCTCGCCTCAGCGCCACGCACATGCGTGCTGCAAGTTCGCGCGATCTTCACAGATGGAATGTGGTTAACTTCTCAATGTGGATGTCGCCATGGCGCCGTGAACGTTGGTCACAAAATCCTGAAACTGCCTCAAAGATAGAGCACGGGTCGTTTCTCGAACTGGTGTTATCGCCCCAGCGCTGCGCGCGTCCAGCAGGATGTAAGACAACTCTTCTTCATTCAAACTGGAACACCCGCCTGAGACTTCATTCCTTTCACATACGCAGAACTTCAACGCACGTAGCGCTGCACGGACCCATGGCGGTTCCTTTTCAAAACGGAACTGTCGCCTGAGAGTTCCTCGAAGTCTCTGACAACAGCTGTAATCTTGCTCGACTGTTACACAAGATGGGGCGCGGTCATTTTTGTCGAAAGGGGGGAGCTTGCTGGCCACCTCGTTGAACTGCATAATCGTTGTCTTTCGCGTTGCTGATTCCGCGCCACCGAGATGCAACCCGATTTAAAATGGCAGGTTCAACTGTTTCGTCTTCCGATGAAAACGCAAAATCAAAACCCCCTTAAAAGCAACCTGGGGGCGTGGAGCTCCCCTTACTCTTAGCAACTGCCGAAAGTCCTATGTACACGATGGAACCAGTCCTTCAGCCGAGCGTTCACATCTAGCCGGCTGCCTCATCGGGGGGAGGAAGAACAGAAGGAGGAGGAGGCGCAGAGGGACAAAAATCAGCAGGACGTCAAGTTAGTTTCAATGCCGGCGGGTGCACAGAGCCATGGACTCTTCCACCGCCTCGCACACAAATGAAGAATGAATTGCAAGAGAAACGCTCGACAACATGAGGACCAACGCCCGAAACGGGAGACGGAAACCGAGGAGGGCGGGGAGGGGCGGGAGGCGAGTGGCAGGCCCAACTGTATAGTGAAAAGGTGAGATTGTCGGGGCGCATGAGAGGGGGGGCTTGGGAACAGGACGGTGTATTGCAACATCGCTTACGCATCTTGGTTGACTCTGGTACACCAATACTTCACGGCGTCAATAACCAATGGAGGGGGCCGAGGACCTCCCTGCAGCCCCTCGGCCAACGAAGACGGCTGCAGGGAGGGGTCCAAACGTACCTCCACCTTCATGCGCCAATCAACCAACACACCAGTAAACCAACTCCTCATATTCCTCCATTGGGCCGTGAACGGGATTTATCCCCTGCCGGCTGACGGTGCCTGTCAATGTCAGTAATCTAATACTCTGTGGCGTCAGTTGCCCACCCAGTACACCAGTACACCAAGGGTGACGGTTCGACCCGTGCCGCCGCGGTGTCACATGTGCCGCCGCGGCGTCACTCATGAGGTCGTTCCCGCTCCCCACCCTTTAACCGAGCTCTCCAAGGATGGGTATGTAAAACCCTCCCAGCCACCTCCGTCTGCCACTTGGGGCGCAGGTGCGCGGCTGGGCCTACTCCCCTCCTCCTCTCCCCGCCCCCCGCCTTTCTCGAAGGATGGGTATAGCCGCCGTCCAATCTACACGTCCAGAGCAGCGGCCCTCGCCGAGAGCTGTCCAGGGGCCGCCTTGGATCGTCCCCCCCCTGTCGTTTTGTTTCGGCTTCGGGTCCCCCAGTCAGGCCGCTTTCCTCTTTCAGGTTTCCCGTTTCAGGTGCCCCTGACAGGACTTTTGGCCGCAGTTCCGAGGTTCGAGGCGTCCTCTTCTTGCTGTGTCTTTTTCGTCGTGTGCCCCCGGGGGGGTGGTCGTGTGTGTGTGTGCGTGCGTGCGTGCGTTGTGTGTGTGTATCTGTGTGGTGTGTGTCGTGGGTTATGGGTGCATGCCCCTGCGGGTATTCCACCCCGTGGGATAAAGCCAATAACTGCCTTTGGGTGTACCGATCCATCCATGGTTTTTGGGTGTACCGGCCTGTCCGCTGTCGAATTTCCGTGCCTTTGGGTGTACCGGTCCATCCGTGCCGGCGGAAAAATAAGTCGCACCCGCGGGGGTACAGGTTGTGGATACCTCTGGCCTGTGACCCTTGTCGGCCTCTGGGGGCCTCCTCTGGTCACCGGGCTTCGGCCGGTTTAACGTCACCACGTTTCGCTTTCGCACTCCAGGTGGTGCTTCCCTGCCGCTGCACGCTCCTGGGGTGCCATGATGCAACTTCGCTGCCAGCTACCTTGTGATACGAAATCTGTGTATTTCGTATCTTCCGGGTCCGGGGGCCGACCCCCCCCGAGGCGTGCACATTTGTCCTCGTCTCTGCTTCTCTCTCTCTCTCTCTCTCCCTCTCTCCCTTTCTCTCCCTCTCCCTCTCTCCCTCTCTCTCTTCTCTCTCCCTCTCTCTCTCTGCCTCTGCTTTTTGAACGGGGCTCCTCTAGAGCATAGGCGGAGGACAGACGTTGTTTTTAAGTCCCCTTTTTCAGGTATCCCCCCAGGACGTTGCTGCCAGACATCCGCTTCGACTTTCTGCCTTTTTCCCCCACCCCCACCCCGGTGAGGACCATCATAGGCCTCACCAGCGAGGACCATCATAGGCCTCACACCCCCTGCGGCTGCCATCATAGGGGCCGCTGGGGTCGCCCCCTCCCACCAATACACCAATACACCAATACTTCACGGCGTCAATAGCCAATGGAGGGGGCCGAGGACCTCCCTGCAGCCCCTCGGCCAACGAAGACGGCTGCAGGGAGGGGTCCAAACGTACCTCCACCTTCATGCGCCAATCAACCAACACACCAGTAAACCAACTCCTCATATTCCTCATATTCCTCCCTCCCTCAATCCATCCATCCATCCATCCATCCATCCATCCATCCATCCACCTACCCTCGAAAGGGGCCGCGATCGCTGCAACAGCGCGCGCCGCTTGTGCCTCAAGGCCCGCCCGCGCCGCGGCGTCGCCAGCAGCGCCAGGCCTGGCCGCGGCGGCGGCGCGCCCGGCGGGCAGCCTCTCCTGCCCGGCGGGCAGCCGTGAGGCGAGGCAGAGGAAGAGATCTGGGGAGAGGGAGGAGGTTCGGGGAAGGGGAGGGGGAGGGGAGGGGGGAGGGGGAAGAGGATGGGGGAGGGGGAGAGGAGAGGAGAGAAGAAGGGAAAGGAGGAAGAGGAAGAGGAGGAGGAGACGGAGGAGGAGGAGGAGGAGGAGGAGGAGGAGGAGGAGGGACGAGGGACGGGACGAAGCGCGTCCGTCGGAGCGCCCGACACACGGCGGCACGGCGGAGTTCCCGGGGGACCCGTCCAACCTCAGTCGAAGCCGACGAGGAAGGCCACCACGAGCACCGCGGGCAGCGGGCCCATGCCTAGCAGGCCAGACCCGCAATAGCCGCGAAGCCCGAGGTGAAGGACGCATCCGCACTCACGACCGCGCCACCCCTCACGAAGTCGAGGCGCACCCAGTCCAAGGCGATGCCGCCCAGCAAGGTGAGCAAAGCCCAGCAGCGGAAGCTCCCCAAAGACTACGTCACTGGCGAGCTCCGCACAGAAGAACGACGGCGATCAAACACCAACCGTCGAATTAGGCCCAGCAGCAGGCCCGTGCACGGCATGGATAGACCCGCTCTCTGGACCAGCGCCAGGCTCATGCCCAGCAAGGCCAGCAAAGAGTACGGGGCCGCTCCCTGGACCAGCGCCAAGTCCAAGCCCAGCAAGGCCTGCAGGGAGCACAACATCCAAACCGTCACAGGCCACGCCTCCAGGAGCCCGCAAGATGAGGGAGACGCTCTCCTTCGGACGCATGCCGCGCAATAGCCGTTTCCTCCCCGAGATGAGGCTGGAGAGGAAGGCCTTGCCACGGCCCTCCCCCGATGGGGCGCCACCGCATCGGGCCAGCAGCCGCTTGGAAACACCTCCTCCAGACCAAGCCACGCACACTTCACAAAATATGGCCGGCCCTGCTCGTCTGAGGCGGCGCTCATTGCATACCAGAATATCAGCAACCGCCCACTCCGAGACCGTCTCGTGCTCGTCAAGTCCAGGGTCTTCAGAGCAGGGCGTTTTGTCCAGAGCCTCCATCGCAAAAGCGCCAGCGACAGTAATGTGGACATCGGAACCCCCTTCGAACTGAATCACGGCCTCCGCTCGGAGCGCATCCAAGCGGTTCGCCCGGCACGGAGCCCGCAGGTAGAAGTCCCGCGCGGCCGTCGTGCAGCAGCTCGCTCGCCTGGCGCACCGCCGGCACACAAACGCCCCGTCTCTCTGCTTGACGATGAAATCAGATTTGACCTGCACAGGCGGCTGTCGCACCTCATCAGCTCGTCGCGGCGCATCGGGAACTTGCGGGTCCTACTTGCCAGTTTCCAGCGTTCGCTGTACGGCGCAGCCGGCGCGCGACGCGAGCTTCTCGACGAAAGCCAGCTCCACCTCGTAGAACTCCTCGTGCACCTCGGGCGGCGCATGTGCGTCAGCACCACGTCGCGCAAACTGGCCCGCCCACGCGTTGCCCAGGTAGCGCGCTGGGCTGAGGCCCCACTCCAAATAGTCGTCGAAACAACGATGGGCAGGAATCCAATGAAGGGGGGTCGTCGGCCTCGTCGCCGCAGAGCGCGCCAAACAGTTGCGCGCGCCGCAGCGGCGCTCTCCAGCTCGGGCCCCCGCGACTCCGACTCAGACGCCAGCGCCAACAGGTCTGCGAGCACGAATAGGACGAGAAGAAACTATTGACACAGCGTGCTATTGATACGTTCCGGAGATTCCGGGATTTTTAACAGCCTTCACGCGGGGTACACTTTGCGTCGAGCATTGTCTACTCTGGCTGGCGCCGCTGGTCGGTCACCCATTCGCAATCGAGCGGTCGCCCGCAAGGGGCTATTTGGCACTTGCTGACCCCCCTTCTCTTTGCCGAGCGCGCTAAGGCCCAGCAAAGCGACCGGCGCGCTGACCCCCCCCCTTCGCGCCAGGAGGTGCGTCGCGCATTCGTCGCCCGTGCGCCGCCCGTGTGCCGGCCGCCGAAAAGGCCAGCCGTCCTCTCGAACGCGCACTTCGCCCTCGCAAGGGGGCAATTTGGTGAGTACGTCGCCAGCGCGGCGGACACCCACGAGGCGGATCGCACGCGCGTCGCCCTCTCCACGGCCGCTGAAAAGGCCGGTCGCCTTCGGGAAAAAGAAAATCGCCCACGCTGCGGCCCTCTTGGCGAGAAGAAGGCGGCCGCTGGGCTACCTCGGCATATCAGGACACCCCCCTGACATTACAAATGCAGCGATGCTGCTGAACGCAGCCCGGCGATGGGCCAGCAGGTCCCCGCAGCCGCCGCCACAGCCGCCGCAAACGCCGCCAGCGCCATAACTACCGCCGCCACGATCACAACAAACGGACGCGACCGCAACCACATCCACCGCGACAATTACGACCAACACCGTTTACCGCCATCACCACCACCACGACCACCACGCTTCTCGCGACCACCACAACGACCGACACCAGCACGATCACCGACGCGACCACCACCAGCCCGCCCACCACCAGCGGCACGACCGCCGCCAACGCGACCAAGGCGACGAACGCGACCACGACCATGATCACCAACATGACCATTACAGAAGCACCCGCCCACTCCGCCCTCCCCCCCTCCCCCCCATTCCCCTGCCGGGCCGCCCTTGCCGCCGCGCCCGCCTCGCGCCCCTGCCTCCCCCCCCTCCTTCTCTCCTCGCAATCTCCCTCTCCCACCGCCAGCGGCGGGGCCGTTCGCGGAGGGCGGGGGCGCCGCTCGCGGCGACGCGCCGCGGCCGTGGAAGGGGGGCCGAAGGAGAAAAGAAAATGAAGAGGAACACGGGCTGGCAAGGGGTATATATATATATATATATATATATATAAAAATAAAAAATATTAAAAAAAAAAAAAAAAAAAAAAAAAAAAAAAAAAAAAAAAAAAAAAAAAAAAAAAAAAAAAAAAAAAAAAAACGAGAGAGGAGGGGGGAGGGACAGACAGAGGGAGGCCGGTAGAAAGGAGGAGGAGAAGGGGAGGAGAGAGGGAGACGAGGCAGGAGAGAGGACGAAGGAGGAGGAATGACAAAAGAGGAGGGACGACGACGAAGGAAAAGGGAAATAACAGGGGCAAGCACCGCCCTTCCTGGCGCAATGGAGGACGCAGCCGCCGCCACTTGTGAACAGCGCAAGCACGGCGGGCCGACGGCCGTTGCGCATTGCTGCTCGGAGAAATGCTAGGGGCGGGCAAAGTCGCGACTGCGTCGCGCATGCGTCACGCGTGCGTCGCGCGGGTCGATCGTGCGTCGCGCGCTGGCAGGGGTGCGTCGCGCGCGGGTCGGGGTGCGTCGCGCGCGCGCGCCGCGCGCGCGTCGCGCGTGCGTCGCGCGGGCGTCGCTCGGGTCGTTCGCGCGTCGCGCGCAGGTCGCGCGCGAATCGCTCGAAGGGCGCCGCGGGCTCTGACGGCATGTGAACTGCACGGCCCGCGGGCGAAACAATCAAGGGATGCGCGCGGCAATCGTAGAAATAGCGAGACACACACGTGAGAACTACGAACGCGAGGAGACCAATAGACGACATGGAGATGCAGCGCGCACGGACTAATCCATTTCAAGCGCACGCCCCGTCAGATTTTGAACATCGGTCCGTCGCTGCAGCAATTTGGCGACGTCTCGCCCGCCGATGCATTGGGGGGGAAAAAGAGGATGGAAGTGAGGCGAGGGAAGGGCGGGCGGAAATGGGAACGGACGGGCGAGGAGGGGGCGCGCGGGGGCGGCGCAGCGGCGGCGGGAGCGATGGAAGGCGATCGAAGGGGGGCGGCGGGAGCGAGGAGGGCGAGAAGAAGTTCCAGGAGGGTGGAAGGACAACGGGGGGTGAGTAGGGAGGCGGACAGGACGGCAGCCTGACACAAAAGAACTGAATACAAATTTCGCAAACGGGACAAAACGCGCAGCGCGTTGGACGAGGGGAAGAGGAAGGAAGAGGGGGGGGCAGGAGGATTGGCGCGAAACGACATGGGGGTGCGGGGCGCGATGCGACGGGGCGAAGTGGCGCCGCGTCGCGCGACGTGACGTCACCCCCGCCGTGGCGCGACACGCACAGCCCCCAATCAACGCGAGGCGTCTTCGTCCTCAGCAACGGTTGGCGCCCCCGACAATGAGCACCAGCAAATCCTCTTGCGCCGAATTGGGAACAGAACGCGTTGGTGGACCGTCGAACTAGTAGTGCGCCGCGACCGCCAAAATGGCCGCTGGTGCACCGGCGTCGGAAACCTAATATCGCCGGAGAAATTCCGAAGTCGCGCCACATGTCGCCCGCGCACTCTGGGAGGCCGGGATTCGGGACAGAGACGCAAACCAGGGCCGGCGCACGGGCGACGCTCGGGCGACGCACTGAACGAAACTTAAAAGGGGGGGGGGGTCGCTTTACTGGGCCTTAACAGCCAAGCGCGGGGGGGGCGGCGGCGCGCCGTCCCGTCGCCCGCCGCCGCGCACCGCGCGCCTCGGCGGAGGTCAAAAACCCGGCAAGGCAAATCACGCGCAACTCTGGAAAATTCTCCGGGGGTAAGAATCGATCAAATCCTGAAGCGTGTTTGAACGTGTCCGGCCTACTTTTTGAAAAATACCAGAATCGTTTGTGAAAACTTCCGGGATCGATTTCGAAAAATTCCGGAATCCATGTGGAAAAACTCCGGTTTTCAGAATTCGCCGGGTGTCCTGCGCGACGGGCGCACCCCACCCCTCAAAACTTTTTGTTATTCGAAAATGTGCGCTCCTTGTTGAAAAATGATTGAACCGCTTGGGGGAAGGAAACAAAAAAAAAACAAAAGCGATTTCTGACACATCCTACATTCCAGGAATAATGTCCGGGCGGTCCGACGGGCGCGGCCGGCTGATTCACGCGCCGCGCCGCGCGCGATTGGGCGCAGCGCGCGCCGCGCGTTGCGCCCGCGAACAGCACTCGAAGGGGCCACCTCGAAAACAGCGCCGCGGCAGCTGCGACTCGCGGACTTCCCAAGAGCAACACAACATGCAGCTTGGAATATTCGACGGCGCTC
This sequence comes from Prorocentrum cordatum, assembly GCA_963575745.1. NCBI lineage: Eukaryota > Dinophyceae > Prorocentrales > Prorocentraceae > Prorocentrum > Prorocentrum cordatum. Next base: position 1,214,541 of record CAUYUJ010004335.1, read on the forward strand.
CGACGCGCGAAAAATGCACCGCGAACATCACGCAAGGAACCTGCGCGACGGAACGCGCTCAACCATTCGTCCCTGGAGCCCGCGCGGGAGAACAGGGAAACCTGAAAATCTGGAAAACTATCATACCAATGCTTCATGCTCCTCTGAACGAACTCCACATTGGGCCCGAAGTGCCTCACCGCCATGAGCAGCGCGCGCCGTTCACATCTACCAGCCGTCTGCAAGGGCCCACAGAAGGGCCCGCGCACCGCTTGCAACGGCACTCCTTGCCGCGCCAGCTGCGCAACTGCCCGGCCGCGCCGCCGCATTGCAGGGGTGGGCGCCGCGCGCCCTGGGCCGTCGGCGTAGACGACTCGCCGAAACTCTCCTCCGCCGCGCCCGAGTCGCCCCAGAAACGAATCAGCGCGCCACCTGCGACCTTGGGCAACGACGGAAGAACGCGCGGGAGACGGACGCCCACCTCGAACGCGCTGAAGGACATCTGCAGCCCCTCGTCGCGAATGAAGTCACGGATCTCCACCAACTTCCCAGGCGCCCCCTCACTGGAAGCCTCGGCATCATCCGCCGGCGCAGTCACCTCGCGACGCTCGAACGCCAGCGCCCCGGCAAGTCACGCGGCGCCCCGCATGACAAACAAGAGGAAGCACCTGCCAGCTTCATGTCAATATTGACCTGGCGCGAGATCGGACCTCTCGCATAGGTCCAAGCAGCCTGATCCTGCGCCACCATGTGGGTCGCGATCTGGGCCCACGCGCGGCGCCACTAACTGAGCGGCGCCCTTTGCCCCCAGATCGCAGCGGCACATCTGCGCGCAAGGTCGCACGTCGCCGCGCAGATTGGGGCGAACCCTGCAGCCTTCTGCGTCGCCAAGCACAGCGTGAGACTTGAAGAACCAATCCTAGATCCCACGCGGCGAAGAGCCCGAGACCCCAGCGCCATGTCCAGCACTGGGCAAAAGCCCACGCAAACTACCTTCTTGCCCGTAGCCTGCTGGAGCATTTCCTCCCTGCGACGCCGGGCCACAACGCCCGCCGCCAAGTCTCGCGCGCGCCACAGAGATCGCGACCTAAGTTGCGGATCCAGCCCTTGCGCCTCAGGCCCTCGGCGCCGCCGTGCTACCTGCGCGCCGCCGCCGCCGCCGAGCTGGCCGGCGCGCGCCCCGACTTCTCGACTGCTCCAGCTGCGTCGGCGACTCCGCGATCTACTGCAGGCTGACGTCGTCGATAAAGCTCTCGGGGAAACTGAGGAAGATCGGGCGTTGCCAACGACCGATAGAGCAGAACCGACAACAAGAAGCACGCGCGCGAGCAGCCCGCCAGAATGCCCTGCCATGCCGCGACCTGCTCACCCACCGGTCCGCACGCACGTAGCCCTCGGCTGACGATAAAGCTCCACCAACATCCAGACCATTCGAACGTCCACGTCAACAGCCCGAGCCTCAGTAAGCAAGGCCCGGGGGATGATGGTCTCGAAACTTGAAGGCGTTCATGAGCACCGTCAAAGAGCGCAGCTTGCTTGACCCTGCAATCTTAGCCCCCACGTTCAGTTGAAATGCCGAACCCGACGAACAGAGCCCCAATAGATCAGAACTCGGATGCGCATCAACCCAGCAACGTAAGATGGTCACTCTGACACTTGACCATATACGCATCATGCCATCCATGAGTGTCACGAGCCGACAACCGCCACAAGGCTTCGGCAAACGCACCATCTCGCGACACAGCCGCTGGTCGGGCCAGGCAGGAAGACAGTCGCGCCGCTCGAAAAGTGCTGCCAACAAATACAGACCAGCGTCTGAAAGATGAGCAAAGGCACAAACCCCAATATTACCAGGCCCTGGCGCCGTCGAAACAAAGATAGAAGAGATGGCATCCTTCATCGCGCCCATAGTGATAGGTGGGTGGGTGGGGGAGCAGGCCAGCTACCAGCGCCACCCGGAAGTTCGAGCTGCTCGAGGTCACGGCAGTGCCAAATCTCGGCCCAGGGGGCCATCTCGCGATCACAATTTGTAAAAGAGGATAAGCCGTCGTATCCCGATCGTTTCACTGAGTCAAAACAGATTGCAGCTCCTCGGTTTCCGTGGACTCGCGCGCCCTGCCACCCCCTCTGACAAGGCTGCCGCGAGCATAACTAACCCAAGAGGCCTGCTTGACCTCCGCCAGCCTGTCATGGCGCCACTTGCAGCGCCCGGCGATCGTGCCGGCGAAATCCGCCGACCCCTTGCGGGTCTCTAGGCGCGCGACCCCATAGTCCCCCCGCCCCCAGGGGCCCCAAACCGGCAATTCGACCCCCCCCCCGGGCCCGGCCGGACCCTGGACCGAATGCGCCACAGGGCCCCAAAACTCGTCAAACAAGCACCAAAACTTCACAAAGAGGTCCCAAAACGCTCCCCGGACGGCACCCCGAGACCACGATTCGCCGACATAGCGCCCCCAGACGCCCGCGATGGCCCCCAGGCGGTCTCCGAAGCTCCCAAGACGCCCCAAAAAAGCCCCTAAGATGCGCCCCGAGAGGGCCGCAAGAAACAAACATCGGCCCATTTCCTTCGAAAACCACGCATTACCCTGCTTGCTCGCCCACTCGGCAATCACAACGTCCACAACAAGCAAAGAAGCCTTCAACATCGCCCCCAGACGGCCAAAGGGGCCCCAGGGCCCCAAAGCAAGGTCGCCGAGGGTCCAACAACAGCCAGCGACGCCCCCAAGACAGCCCAAGAGGGCCCCCAGACGGCCCCAACGCGGAGCCCACAGGGCACCTTTTCGAGCCTTCGGCTCCAAGACGCCCCCAGCCTGCCACAGGAGCACCCCCGAAGGGCTCGCGGGACCTCCCAGAAAACCTCCGAGGCCTCCAAGAAGCCGCGAGGAAGCCCCCAAGAAGCCCCAAAACTACCTGCAAAACGACCCCGTCAGGCCTCGCACGAGATCTTCTTCACCATCCGCGCGGCCGCCTCCCTGCGCACCGCGCAAGGTGGCGGGATGCGCCGCGCCCCAGTCGACAGCGACTCGTCCTGTTTTTGGACCGCCGCATGCCGTCTACGGGCGCGGGCGTTGACAAGTATTGTTCCCCAAATCGTCACTCCTCCTTCTCTTCCTCCTCCCCCTCCCCCTCCTCCTCCGATGGCCCTCCTCGCCCTCTCCCCCGTCCCCCCTCTTCCTCCTCCTCCTCCTCCTCCTCCTCCTCCTCCTCTGCTTTCTCCTGTCTGGTACCGCGCCGCCATCTCCGCGTCTCATCATCAACGCCATCACCACCAGCACCGCCACCGCCATCACCCGCACCATGACCACCGCCATCACCATCACCACCACCGCGGATCACCATCACCACCGCCACGGAACACTGCCTGGTCGCGCGTCTGGGCACACGCGACGCAACCCGCATCCGCCAACCCAATTCGGGGCCTCCAGCCGTGCAAGGTTCGCCCCGCGAACGGCCCCACATGCCCCCGGACTCGCCCGGGGGCGGCCCCGAAGAGCCGAGCCCGCCCACCCAAAGAAACAAGACAACACAAGTACGCCCCAGGACAGCAATACGACATCCCCAAGACGATCACAAAGTCGGCGGATGTGGCGCACGCCTATGGAATCGATTAAGTCGCTTCTGCCAAGGACGCCGATGCCACCAGCGAAGAACTCCCGCCCGCCCTTAATCAAAAAACGAAGGAGCTTGGCGCAACAGCAACCCTTCGCAAAGTACGACTGCGCCTCAAGCGGGAAGGCCGCGATCTCACTGAAACGCGCCGGCGCCAGCGCGCGCGCAAGCTCAACTCGACGCGGCAGATCCACAGACTTCGGGGCATGCGCGCGAACGCCCATGAGGTGTCGAGCCCACCTGGACGCAACCTTCACGGCCTGCGCCCTCCTGCCCAGTCGGGCCCGCCGCGCAAGAGGAATCCGATTGACCGACTTGTGCGCGGTTTCGATATTGCCTGCCCGCCCTGAACTGCGCCGCCGTCGACCTCCCGCTATTTCGTACCTGTCAGAAGCTCCAACTCCACAATGGAAATAAACTTGCCACGGGCAACGGCAACCCATCAGGATGAGCCATGGCTCGAAAAGCTGCCAGCGCCGGACCCCAATCCTCGACTCCCCTAGCACATCCGACAGGAGGAACAGCAGGAATCGCAGACGGCACCACGGGCACGCGACCCCTGAGCTCGAGGTCGCCCGCCGCCAGCTCCCCATGCACTGGTAGATGCGGTGCCGTGGCCCCGTCCTCTTGCGCCCGAGGTTCGCGGGTCCGCGGCGCGAGGTTCGCGCCGAGCACGAAGCAGTCAATCGCGGGCGCTCGCTCGACCTGCGCTGGACGACGCGCAATGCCCCTGGGAACCGCAGAAAGCGCATCGATGTCCGCTAGGCACGAATCCGCCGGCGCCCCCACACGTTGAAATCTGCACGAACGACGCAATCAATCTGAGCCGCCTCCAGCTTCCAAGTAGCACGCCAAAGTCCCGAGAATGCGCTTGTTCTGGTCGTCTAGCCCGACGGAGTCGGCCAGGTATTAGGACAAGATGACGCGGTCGCCTCGACCTCCCCAACGCATGCGAGCAGCAACCAGGCGATCTGGAACCAGGGCGGAATCCTTTGCGAAGGGAGGCGCCGCGACAGTTATCGAGGCACTCCGCAACCCCTGCCGACGCGCCCGCCTCCGAAGACGGATTGGGCACAGCAGGCGCCCAGATGCCAGCAAAACTAAAGTCGCCAATCTCACTCTGGAAGCTCGCCAGCTTGTCAACGCCCTGGGCGCGGTACCCCTGCATAGCAATGACCACGGCATTATCTGGAATAACCTCCCAGCAGCCTGCCGCCAAGCCCCGGGACGTTACGTTAACAACCATTATATAACATTTCGCCATTGCGCATAAATATGACAATGTCAGGGCGCATAAGTAGATGGATCTAGAAAGGCTTGCGCCCGCCCTGCGCCATCCTCCTCGCGCGCTCACGCACGTCGGTCTCCGTGACGAAGATCCCAGACGGCCCCATGACCTCCTGCAGCTCGGAATACCCAACATCATCGGGAACCCAAGTAGCGGCAGGAGCAGCAGCAGCACCGCCAGCCTCGCCTGCACACGAGGCCGCTTCGTCGCGATGAGCTCGGAGATCTGGCCACCGATGCCGTCGACGAGCCGCGTCCTCGCCCCCGAGTTGAGCTCCGCGCCCTCGGTGAGCTTGGCGATGATATGCTCGAGATCCTGGATTGAGACGCCCAGCCCAGGCAGAGTGGCAGCTGCGCCTTCTGAGGGTTCGGGCTCACGTCCCAGTGGAGCCTGCAGGCGGCCCAGCTCGCCCTCCAACTCCAGCTGCTGCTTATGCGTCGCTTCCACCAGCTCGTCCGCGGCAGCGCGCTCGGCCTCGGCCTTAGCCGCCTGCTCGACTGCCGCCTTCTGAGCCGCGATCGCCGTGGAGATCTTGGCCGCACCCGTCTTGACCCTGTTGGCGAGGGCGTGCACCTGCGCGTGGAGTGGCGTGGCGTCGAGGAGCTTCCTGCGCGTATCGGCAAGCTTCGCTTCCAAGAAACGCTGCTGCCCCTCCGCCCAGGCGCCCCGGCCCTGCTTGACGATGAACAGGTTCGCCTCCAAGGCCTTGACCTCCGCGGCGAATTTCGCCCCCGTCTCTCCGTCGGGCGTGTCCTCCGCCTCCACCTGCGCGGCGCCCTCCGCGCGCGGGTCCTGCAGCGGGGCCTTGCCCTGCGTGCGCACCTGGGCGAGCTCCACTAGCGCCTCCTGCAGCGCCCGCGCGGTCTTGTCGTGCACCGCGCGGGAGCCGGCATCAGGGCCGCCCCCCGCACCCTTGCCACCGCCCTTGAGCCCGAGCGGTCGCGGCGGACGAGAGCTTGGCTCGGCAACAACGGCTGCGGGGCCTCTATAGACGACGGAGTTGTGAAGCCTGCAACCGTGACACTTGAGCTGGCTACCCTATGTGACCAAAGGCAAACCTGTACGAGGGTGCACGCAAGAAGGACAACACCAATCTTGGCGCTCCTTAACAAAGGAAACGCCACTGGCCATCAGCACGACGTAAAAGTGAAGAAGAGGATGTGCGGAGCGTTTCTGTTGCGAACTCTGTGAAAGCTGTCGAAGGCCGTGAGATCCCCGCCCGCCAAAAAGACCAAGGCCCTCGAGCAACAACTACGGACCTTGAGCCAAAATGGCGACGAAGGAGGAGAAGGAGGAGGAGGGAGGGGGGACGAGAACGCGGAGGAGCAGGAAGAAGAGGAGGGAGGAGAGAATGACGAGAGGAGGAGGAGGAGGAGGGAAGAGGAGGAGGAGGACGGACGGAAGAGGAGAAGGAGAAGAGTACACCCAGGAGGAGGAGTGGGAGGAGGAGTAGTAAGAGGGGGGAAAGGGAGAACGACAAGACTACACCCCGGACGCATCAAGGCTGCTGCAGCGCACCCTCCCGTCCAAAGCCCCCTCCTTACCAGTCCCTGAAGGCATTCCTTTTTCACTCTGGGTAGCGCCGCCTGGAAAGACTAGCGCACCAGGGGCCTGCCATCCAGGCGAGATCACATGGAACTGTCGTCCATCCCTATACGGAATGCGAAAAGATGCTGGAACAATGCCTGGCGAGAAAATAATCTCGAAGGAACGCACGTCACGCGTGTAAGCCTTGATCCACATTTCGCTACGGCACATACAAACAGGAGGTGTCAAGCGATAGCTTTGGACTGTAAAGAGATCAACCTCCATCCGTGTATGCACTTATTGGGGCGAGCAAGACACGTGTGCATCGCGCTGAAGCGAAAACCTTAGTTTCAAAGCTTCGTCAAAACTTTACGAATTTTGGACGACTCGGTTTGAACCTGCTGCTCTCGCTATCGCGCCGCGCACGCTCGTCTTGAAAAATTGCAAGAGCTTCACGGATTGAGGGCGGGTCGTTTTAGAATGTGGCTCTCGCCTTAGCACCGCGCATATTCGTCTTACAACGTGCAAGACTGTCACGGATTAAGAGCGGTTTCTTCTCAATATGTGGATCTCACCTCAGCGCCGCGCACGGCCGTTTTAAAAAAGCAAAAGGTTCACGGATTCGCACGGTCAACGTGCCAGAAATGGTGTTTTGCAACGACTCACGAATGTCAAGGCGCGACAGGTACATTAATCCGCAATGTAATCCCAGGAATGGTGTTCTGGCACGACTCGGGATCGTCACGCCGCAACAGTTGGGGTCCCGAGAATGGTGTGTTGGCACGCATCAGGATCTTCAAACGGTTGTCTCCCAACGGGGCACTTCACTCAGTCGAAATGAACCTTTCTAGGGGCCTATGAGGAGGGAGCTTGGAGGGAGGATGGATTCCCGCATCGTTAAAGACTCTTAGGTTTACACTGGTCCTCCTCCTCCTCCTCTTCCCTCCTCCTTCTCCTCCACCTCCTACGCCTCCTCCTCCTCCTCCTCCTCCTCCTCGTCCTCCTCCTCCTCCCCACCATCGATCATCCTCCTCCGCCCGTGCCTCCTGCCCGCCATCCCCCTCTCGCACTCCATCAGCTTCCCCTTCCCCTCGCCACGCGGGTGGAGCGGAAGGCGTCCTCTGCCCTCTGTGCTCTCGCCTGCGCCGCGCCGCGGCAGCCGCGGCAGCCGCCACAACCACAGCCGCTGGCGCCGCCGCCTCCGCCACAGCCGCCACAGCCACAGCCGCCGTCGTCGCCACGCCGTCCGCCGTCGCCGTCTCCGCAGCCGCCCCGCTGACGCTGCAGCCCCTCGCTGACGCCGCGGCGAGCCCTCTGTGTGGCTTCGCTCTCCAAGGGCCGACGCCATAGAACACAGATGCGCGACATGCTGCCGTTGTCACCACGTCTTGCAACACCGAGCATCGGATTGTCAACCGCGGCCAACGGGAAGCTCGAGACAATCGCCTTGATCAACAACTCTTTAGAAACGACCCATGTATGGACCCGGGCAGAAACTCACTCGAGAAGTAAAGCTGGGGACGAGGGGGAGCCAGGCTGGCCAAGAGCGTCGCATCCCCGAGTCCCAGCAGGCATCCAGGCTTCATTACTTTGCGGCTTGTGGTGACAAGTGCCCGCCTGGAAAGTTCTTAATCACGCGGGCACGCATACACTCTTAGGTATCCCGCCGCGGGTCTCCTCTCACCGCAGCGAAGATATGTGATGTACAAGCCCGCTGCCCCAGGGTCTCCCATCGGAGAGCGCTGATATATAAACCAGATTCCGCGTTGTCATCCTATAGCTGCGGTTCCAAAGACGCGCACATTCATCTTGAACGCTTCCAGATGTTACACCGAAAGAAGTCTCGCGAATGTTCTGGCTCCTGGCAGTCCCTCGCACATCCTCTCCCATCTGTGCCAGTTTCGAACTGACCCCACCACCTGGGCGGTTGAGCGCCCGTAGGCGGGGAAGGAGCGACAAGAAAGCGACACCCACGCCTTCGCAAAGCCACCAGCGGACCTTGTATGGACTGCATGTCATCATTAATGCATCTTGCCCTCAGCTTCCTCCGCATCTTCGCCCTCGTACCATCGAACTGCGTGATTCATCATATCTAGCAGCGCGGCCTGAGTTGGCCTGAGTTGACAACCATCACCCATTTGATGAGAAGGGGATGCTTTGCTTCGGATCCACTCACGCAGGCTCAACGGTCATGGGTGACGTTGACCGCATGCGCACCACAACAACTGTGAGCCCGTGGTACCCATGATCCGCCCTGGCTGGCGAAACTTCAACCTGAAGGCGTTACACCAAGCCGTAGCGTGCATACGTAGCCCTCTGGCCCCTCCTCTTCCTTCTCATGCTAACTACCCGACCCCGCTCCCAGCACGGGTACCACTGGGCCAAATGTGCATGGGGTAACTTGCGCTGGGACAAGGTCGATGGTCAAATTACGCAGAAGCCCTGCAGAACCGAAGCTGACGCCACTTGTCCCCCTCGCAAGACGAGGCCAGCAGCGCGGAGACGGGGGCGCCTTCTTCAGGGCATCCAACTCGGCAGTCAACTCCTCGCGGAAATCGTGCGCCGTTTCGATCCACCAGCAGACACGACCAGCGTCTTCCCTACCCCCACCAACCAGCATCAACCAGATCCAACCACCGTCGATAGAACCGAGCTGAAAGCGCGGACTCAGTGGAGGGGCAAGAATGAAGCGCAGACTGATTCCAACGCGGGCACCCCAAACGGTAGCTTCGTGAAATTCGCTATGGATGCACAACCCTGAGTTTAGAACCTAGCCGCGCGTGTGCGTGGAACCCTCCTGGGGAGCCACATGTGAGGAACTGCCTACACGCAACCCTATGTGTAATCGTATGTGCGTAAGCACGACACGTGAAACCTCATATGTGAATCCAAGCGGCCACCGGAGAGGCGACGGCCACGCATTGGAACTCGAAGAAACAGGAGCAGCCACTGGAGAGCGCGCTGGCACAGGATTCCAAGCGACCACCAGAGAGCACGCCACCCGCGGGAACTGATAGGAACCCGAGCGGCCACTGGAAGGGCGCGCAACGACCAGCAAACCTCTTGCAATCTCAGAACCCCTCAGGGCAAATACTATTTGGGAAATCCGCCGACCCAGTCGGCGTGTGAGAGACCCTTGGACGAGAGGCCAGCCCAATCCAAACTGAAGTATGCCAGCCTCCTTTGAATCGTCGTCGTCGTAAGAGAGGTCAACAAACAAGGGGAATCGAACAATGTCGCAATTACGTCGAAGGGAAACCCCTTCCCTCGGTCCCTTCCCTGCCGGCGGACCCTTCCCCGCCTGGGGGCTGGTCGCGGGGGCTGGTCGTAGGAAGCGGTCCTGGGAGGGTCCCACCAGGGGGGTCCCGGGGGGGTCCTGGCGGGGATCCTGTGAGCTGCAAAAGGTACGAAAAGAAAGGCAGACTCCTCAAGCAGCTCGACCGACTGCAGTCGATTCCAGGCCTAGATGGTGACTCCAGCACGCTCTGGTTGCTCACTCGGTTTCCCCGTGTTCTGCAGAATGTTCGTGCCGCGGAATCGTGAGTGCCCGACCCACCCTTCCGGAAGTAGATTGTGATATGGGGTATGGGAAATGCAGTGGTGCTGGCACGACAGTTTGTTGTTTGAGAAAGAGTTGCTGCTACTTGTGTTTCTCGAAGCCTGGCCCAAGTCAGCCTGCAAAATGATAGTGAGTTGAGTTCAGCATGTGCCATCACTCTCCCTGTCTCTTTTTCAGGCCTATCGTCCGAGGGGACTATGGGGCGTCCTTCTCTACAGCCTCTTTGGTCCCCGCCATCCCACCCTTTTTCCGAATCTCCTGAAGGAAGATGCAGTGGTGCCGGCACGACAGCTTGTTGTTTGAGCAAGAGTTGCTACTAGTTGTGTTTCTCAGAGCCTGGTTCAGGTCAGGTCGGCCTGCAAAATGAGAGTGAGTTGAGTTCAGCAGTGGCATCACTCTCCCTGTTTCTTTTTCAGGCGCTCCGCGCTTCCACGAAACGTTTGAGGGGTTTGCCAAAGTGGGGCCCGTCGGCGACAGACGGCCTTTTCCACTGGGGCTTTCGGTGGAGCTCCCCATGTGGCCTCGAAACGCGCGAGGGGTGTGCAGAAATGGCGCGGCACCGACATGCGGACCCTGCCGCTGCGGCCTTCGGTGGTGCCGCCTCGACTCACGAAACGTGCGAGGGGTGCGCCAACATGTGGGATGGAACCGCATGCGGGCGCTGCCACTGGAGCCTCAGGTGATGCACCCTGTGGTGCCACAGAACGCGTGAGAGGTTCGCCGAAGTGGGGGTGGAACCGCATGCGAACGCAGAAACTGTGGCCTTCGGTGGAGTTTCCTACGGGGAACGTGTGACGGGTGTGCATGGGGCCTTCGGTGGAACTCCCTACGGGACTACGAGACGTGTGAGTGGTGTGCCGATATGGCGGGGTGGCGGCATGCGGGCCCTGGCGCTCGGGCCTTCGGTGGAGCTCCCTAGGGGGCCACGAAACGTGTGAGGAGTGCTGAAATGGCGAGGTGGCGGCATGCGGGCCCTGGCGCTCGGGCCTTCGGTGGAGCTCCCTAGGGGGCCACGAAACGTGTGAGGGGTGTGCCGAAATGGCGAGGTGGCGGCATGCGGGCCCTGGCACGCGGGCCTTCGGTGGAGCTCCCTATGGGGCTACGAAACGTGTGAGGGGTGTGCCGAAATGGCAAGGTGGCGGCATGCGGGCCCTGGCACTGGGGCCTTCGGTGGAGCTCCGTATGGGGCTACGAAACGTGTGAGGGGTGTGCTGAAATGGCGAGATGGCGGCATGCGGGCCCTGGCACTGGGGCCTTCGGTGGAGCTCCGTATGGGGCCACGAAACGTGTGAGGCATGTGCAGACATGGCAAGGTGGCGGCATGCGGGCCCTGGCGCTGGGGCCTGCGGTGGAGCTCCACATGGGGCCACGAAACGCTGTACTGGGTGTGCCGAAACAGGGACATGCGGAGGGCAGAGGCAAGGAGGAGGAGGAGGAGGCGGCGGAGGAGGAGGAGGAGAGGAAAGGAGAGGAGAGGAGAGGAGAGGAGAGGAGAGGAGAGGAGAGGAGAGGAGAGGAGAGGAGAGGAGAGGAGAGGAGAGGAGAGGAGAGGAGAGGAGAGGAGGAACGCGGGGCGAAGTCTCTCTTGAAAACGAGGACCCAACACCACAGGATGGTTATGGGGGAAAACAATTAGCCTGGCGAAGGACCCAACCATATGCAGCTGCGAGTAATGCAGGGTGCGACCTTTTCCTCACAAGTAGCGCGCCGCGACAAGGATGGCGGGCGGGGCGGTGCAAATGGCGGCCACGAAACGCGTGGGGGGTGCGTCAAGGTGGGTGGGGGAACTGCATACTGGCGCTGCCACTGGGGCATTCGGCGGAGCCCCCCGGTGGGACCCTCGAAACGTGTGAGTGTGCTCCCTATGGTGCCACGAAACGTGTGAGGGGTGTGCCGAAATGGGGGTGGAACTGCATGCTGGCGCTGCCACTTGGGCCTTCTCTGGGGCTCCTTATGGGGCCACGAAACGTGTGAGGGGTGCGCCAGAATGGGGGAAGAACTGCATGCGGGCGCTGCAAGTGGGGCCTTCGGTGGAGCTCCGTATGGGGCCACGAAACGTGTGAGGGGTGCGCCAAAATGGGGGTGGAACTGTATGCGGGCGCTGTCGTTGGGGCCTTTCTTGTGGAGTTCCCTATGGGGCCACGAAACGTGTGAGGGGTGCGCCACAATGGGGGTGACACTGCATGCGGGCGCTGGCGTTGGGGCCTTCGGTGGGGCTCCCTATGGGGCCACGAAGCGTGTGAGGGGGTGCGCCAACGTGGGTGTTGCACTGCATGCTGGCGCTGCCACTGTGGCCGTCGGTGGAGTTCCCAATGGGGCCACGAAACGTGTGAGGGGTGCGCCAAAATGGGGGAAGAACCGCATGCGGGCGCTGCAAGCAAATGGGGCCTTCGGTGGAGTTCCCTATGGGGCCACGAAACGTGTGAGGGGTGCGCCACAATGGGGGTGGAACTGCATGCGGGCGCTGTCAATGGTTTTTTTTGTGTGGAGCTCCCTATGGGGCCACGAAACGTGTGAGGGGTGCGCCAAAATGGAGGTGGAACTGCATGCGGGCACTGGCGTTGGGGTCTTCGGTGGAGCTCGTTATAGATCCACGAAACGTGTGAGGGGTGCACCGAAACGGCGGACATGCGGAGGGCAGAGGCAGGGATGGGATGAGGCAGGAATGGGCAGCGGGAGGAGTGAACGCGGGGCGCTGTCTCTT
>CAUYUJ010004335.1:1232206-1344706 GCA_963575745.1 Prorocentrum cordatum
GACTCCAGCAAAATCCAGCGAGATCCAGCGAGTGAGGTGGTGACACGGATGTGCACTCCGGTCAGCGTTGGCCCGCATACTTCGGAGCAGTGGTAGTTCGGACCAGGTGCAAATGTTGGCGCGTGGTGCGCACTCGAAGTGCGCGCAATCCTGGCTCCGCAGTTCTGCTTCGACGTGGGGTCCATAGGGTTCAATGCGCCCTGCCGCCCCTGCCGATTCTCAGCAGCGCGCGGCGGCTGCTTCCGCTGCTCTTCGCGAGGCGCGGCGATCCAGAGCCGCAAGCCTCCGGACCCCGTCATTGGCATCCCAGTCGGCGAGCAGCTGGCGCGCGCCAGTCCCCCCTCTGGCGTCAATCACTCCACTCGTACAGGGCCAACCGTTTACGGTGTCCTGGGAGTGTCTGCCATCCCGCGCCAGTCATCGCTTGAAGCTGCTTCTCAAGAGATTGGAGTCGGCCATCACCTTGACACAAGTTGCGCCAAATGCTGTTTGCGACTTCATCGGGGTCGCTCCTGGCAAGCGGCGGCGGACCAGCGTGAATGCACCTCCGCTCGAGCAGCTCGACATGCTGCGCTCTGCCCAATACGAGGGTTTCGACGTCCATGCCATTGTGGACGTATTGTTGGCAAAGAAACTTGGAGCTTCTGTGGGTAGTTCACTCAGCAGGTACGTGTCGTCCGCAAGGACAGTGAACGCTTTCTGTGAGCTCCTAAACATGCCTTTTCTACCCACGACCCCAAGCACTGTGTACAATTTCGCCGCCGTGATCACACACGAGGGCACACTCAAGACAATGCTGTCGGCGTGGCGCAAGTTTCATCATCTGGCAGGATATAATTGGCCTGTGGAGCACTCCCCTGTCTTGGCTGACATCAGGTCTGGGGCGCGCAAGCTGCAGCCTCCAGCGCGTCCCAGGCCGCGTATTCAGAAGAGCTAGCTGCGGCAACTCTTGTTGCATCGTACCCAGACCGGAAATTTCTTTAGGGGCATGGGCTAGATGATGGTTTATGCGTTCCTGCTCAGAGTGCCGTCCGAGCTGCTGGGGAAATTGAAGCCTTGCCTTCTGCAAGTGGATGGGGCCACTGTGCGCTTCGGCCCCATCAGGCATAAAGGGCAGCTGCGCGCGCAGTCCACGCTCGAAGCCAAATGTGTTTGCAAGGTTGACCCCGTGCTTTGCGTGCACATGTGGGCGTCTTGGCTGCTTGCTGGCCGCGGCGACCCAGACGCGCTCGTATACCCGCCGGGGTACTACAGCAAATTTCTGTCGGGTCTTCGCGACGACCTCGTCGCCGTCGGCACGCCAGCGGCAGAAGCCTCTGGAATCACTTCCAACGCTTTCCGCCGTGGGGCCGCGATGGACACTCATGACTCTGACGGGTTCGCCGCGGCCTGTGCCAGAGGAGAATGGCGGAGCAGAGCCGTCACAGCTTACATACCGCCTACCACAATTGAGTCCCAGGCCCTCGCCGAGGCTTTGTGCATGGAGTCAGACGAAGAGTGATCCCGAATTGATGTGTTTCCGATCGTTTTCCATTGGTCTCCATTGGGGGCGCGGTCCTATCGGAAGCGCTCCAATGGAAAACGACAGGAGTGGGAGGCAGGGGACCAACTTCCAGTGTCTCCCAGACTCTTCAGTTGGCTCCCTCCTCTCCTCCGCCTGCAGCTTGGGTTCGCGCGCAGGAGCGAGCCGCGACCCGCCCGCGTCCACCCTTAGGGGCGCGGTCCTATCGGAAGCGACCCAATGGAAAAGACAGGAGTGGGAGGCAGGGGACCAACCCTTCCTCCTCCTCCTCCTCCTCCTCCTCCTCCTCCTGCTCCTCCACCTCTTTCGCCTACTCCGCATACTCCGCCTTCTCCGCCTCCTCCGCCTCCGCCCCCGCCTCCTCCTCCACCTCCACCTCCTCCTCCTCCTCCTCCTGCTCCTGCTCCTGCTCCTCCTCCTCCTCCTCCTCCTCCTCCTCCTCCTCCTCCTCCATTCCTTTGCCCTTTGCCTTCTGGATAGCTCCCTCCTGTCACACCACGGGGCCGGTCGAAAGGGCGGGCCGGGCGTTTCGCCTGAGACTTCCTCACCATGTATGGCCCATATGCTGCAAAAACAACCACACGTTCACAAATGGAGGTCGGGTGATTTTCAAAATGTGGCTCTCGCCTGAGCGCCGCGCTATATTCAGTTATGCAAACAGCACTTGTAAATACATGTTTGGTTGGAGCTTTGTGTGGAGCCACGAAACGAGTGAGGGGTGTGCCGAAATGGGCGGGGGGGGGCATGCGGGCCCTGCCACTGGGGCCTTCGGTGGAGCTCCCCATGAGGCCACAAGCGTGTGAGGGGTGTGCCACAACTGGTGGCGGGGAGGCATGCGGGCCCTGCCACTGAGGTCCTCGGTGCAGTTCCGAATGGGGCCACGAAACACGTGAGGAGTTTACCGAAATTGGTGCGGCGGCCGCATGCGGGCCCTGCTATTGGAGCCTTCGGTGAAGTTCCCTCTGGAGCCACGAAGCGTGTGAGGGGTGTGCCGACAGTGGTGGTGGAGATGCATGCGGGCCCTGCGTCTGGGGCCTTCGGTGGAGCTGCCTATGGGGCCACGAAACACGTGAGGGTGTGCAGAAATGGGTGTGGCGGACGCATGCGGGCCCTGCCACTGGGGGCTTCGGTGGAGCTCCGTATGGGGTCACGAAACGTGTGAGGGGTGCGCCGAAACGTATTTGGGAAGCATGCAAGCCCTGCATCTGAGAGCTTCGGTGGAGCTCCCTCAGGGGCCATGAAACATGTGGAGGGCGCGCCAACCTGGGTGTGGCGGACGCATGCGGGCGTTGGCACTGGGGCCTTCGGTGGAGCTCCCTATGGGGCCACGAATCGTTTGAGTGGCGTGCCGATGGAGCCTTCGGTGGAGCTCCCCATGGGGCCACGAAACGCGTGAGGGTGCGCCGAAATGAGTGTGGCGGACGCATGCGGACCGTGGTGGGCCTTCGGTGGAGCTCCCAATGGGGCCACGAAGCGAGTCAGGGGCGTGCCGACATTGGTGGTGGAAACGTGTGAGGGGTGCGCCGAAATGTAGTGGAGAAGCATGCAGGCCCTGCCACTGAAAGCTTCGGTGGAGCTCCCTATGTGGCCACGAAACGTGTGGAGGGCGCGCCAACCTGGGTGTGGCGGACGCATGCGGGCGTTGGCACTGGGGCCTTCGGTGGAGCTCCCTATGGGGCCACGAATCGTTTGAGTGGCGTGCCGATGGAGCCTTCGGTGGAGCTCCCCATGGGGCCACGAAACGCGTGAGGGTGCGCCGAAATGAGTGTGGCGGACGCATGCGGACCGTGGTGGGCCTTCGGTGGAGCTCCCAATGGGGCCACGAAGCGAGTCAGGGGCGTGCCGACATTGGTGGTGGAAACGTGTGAGGGGTGCGCCGAAATGTAGTGGAGAAGCATGCAGGCCCTGCCACTGAAAGCTTCGGTGGAGCTCCCTATGTGGCCACGAAACGTGTGGAGGGCGCGCCAACCTGGGTGTGGCGGACGCATGCGGACGGTGGCACTGGAGCCTTCGGTAGGGGTCCCTATGGGGCCACGAAACGTATGAGGGGTGTGCCGATGGGGCCTTCGGTGGAGCTCCCTATGGAGCCAGGCAACGCGTGAAGGATGTGCCGAAATGAGTATGGCGGACGCGTGCGGACCGTGGCATTGGGGCCTTCGGTGGAGCTCCCAGCGGGGCCACGCAACGCGTCAGGGGTGTGCCGAAATGGGTGTGGCAGACGCATGCGGGCGGTGGCAATGGGGCCTTGGACGGAGCTCCCTCAGGGGATGTGAGGGGTGTGCAAACATTTTTGCGGCGGACGCATGCGAGCAGTGGCACTGGGGCTTTCGGTGGAGTCCCCTATGGGGCCACGAAACGCGTGAGGGGTGTGCCAAAATGGCTGTGCCGGACGCATGCGGGCGGTGGGTGGCACTGGGGCCTTCGGTGGAGCTCCCTATGGGGCCATGAAACATCTGAGGGGTGTGCCGAAATGAGTGCGGCGGGCGCATGTGGGCGGTGGCACTGGGGCTTTCGGTGGAGCTCCCTATGGGGCCACGAAACGTGCGAGGGGTGTGCCGGAATCAGTGTGCTGGACGCATGCGGGCGGTGGCACTGGGGCCCTTCGGTGGAGCTCCCTCAGGGGCCACGAAGAGTGCGAGGGGTGTGCAGACATTTTTGCGGCGGACGCATGCGGGCGGTGGCACTGGGGCCTTCGGTGGAGCTCCCTATGGGGCCACGAAGCGTGCGAGGAGTGTGCCGAAATTGGAGTGGCGGACGGACGCGGGCGGTGGCACTGGGGCCTTGGGTGGAGCTCCCTATGGCGCCACGAAACGTGTGAGGGGTGCACCGAAATGGTGGGCATGCAGAGAGGAGAGGCACGGATGGGAGGAAGGAGGAGGGGGAGGAGGAAGAAGGGATCGCGGGGAGCTGTCTCTTCAAAACGAGAGCCCAACATCACAAGATGGTTGGAACAAATGCAAGAGCTTCACGGATTGAGGGCGGGTGGATTTCAAAATGTGACTCTTGCCATAGCGCCGCGCACGATCGTTTCAAAAACTTGCAACAACAATTTCACGGATTGAGGGCGGCCCGTTTTCAAAATGTGGCTCTCACCTTCGCGCCGGGTGCATTCGTTCTGAAAAGAATGCTAGAGCTTCACGGATTGAGGGCGGGTGTTTTTCAAGATGTGGCTCTCGCCACCGCGACGCGCACACTCGCCTTAACAACTAGAGTTTCACGGATTGAGGGCGGGCCGTTTTCAAAATGTGGCCCTGGGAAATCGAGGAGAGCGAGAGAGAGGCATAGACATATACATATATATATATATACATACATACATACATACATACATATATACATATATGTATATATATACATATATATATATATGTATATATATATATCGTATCCATAGCTTCTTTGGCACCAGAGTTGTCATGGTAGCGGAGCTGGCTACGGCCAGTTCCTGCTAAGGCGACCCTCCCTTCGGGCGCTGGCCGCCCGCGCGATCGCAGCCGACCGTGGGCAGGAGGATCCACGGAAGCAGCATCGAGCAAGGCATCAAGCTGAGGAGCGAGAAGCAGAACTACGGGACCTACGTGATCCACAGCACGACCTACGTGGACAACAGCAGAGGGCAGCACGAGAAGCAGAACTACGAGATCTACGTGATCAAAAGCACGCCTTACGTGGTCAACAGCAGAAAGCAGCACGAAAAGCAGAACTACGAGAGCTACGTGATCAAAAGCACGACCTACTTGGTCAACAGCACCAGGCAGCACGAGAAGCGCAGCTTCGAGATCTACGTGATCGAAGATGACAGAGACAGGGGCAGAATGGCAAGGTTCGGGGTTGAAACCACTGAACTTCGACGGACTCGAGGAGAACTGGATGGAGCGGTCGTTCGTGATGCGGGCTTTCTTGGGCGGACAGACGGCGCAGGCGCACCTCTTGTTGGAGGCCGCAGAGCAGCAAGCAGGCCCTGACATCAGCATGGCGGAGACGCTGCATAGTCTCGGAGCGGAAGACGTGACGGCCAACAAGAAGATGTTCGTCTCACTGGTGATGACGGTGAAGGGTAGCGTTCAGATGTTGACCAGGAGCATAGAGGACCAGAACGGCGCGCTGGCCTGGAGGGCGCTGGTCAAGCGCTACGAGCCAGCCACGGCGATCAGGGCGCAGAGCATCATGACGAGAGTGCTCAATGCGAAGCAGTTCCCTGGTACCCTGGCGGAGTTCGAGACACAGCACTCGGAGTGGGAGCGTGACATCAGGCGGCGTCTGGTGAGGTGTTCAACGCAGGCGTGACGAAGGGTATCTCCCTACAGAAGGCGCCGCGCAACATACGAACGGTACTACAGATGCAGAGTGGGAGAAGCTATGACAAGCTGGTCAACACGACAATACAGTGATTGCAAGCGGCAATGGTCTGAGAGGAAGGCTGCCATCGGATCCAGACTACGCCGAGCGGATCTGGTGCAGGCAGGGGCTACGGCAGTGCAGCGATGGAGGTGGACGCACTGGCAAGACAATACGGCAGCAAGGGCGACCAGAAAGGCAAAGGCGACGGCAAAGGAGATCAGAAAGGTAAAGGCAAAGGCTACGAAGGTAAAGGCAAGAGCCACGGCACAGATACGATGAAAAGAGCAGCGGCGACGAAGACATCCCCTTGGAGCATGACGGGCACACCTGAAACAAGGCCGTGCTACAACTGCGGTGGACGGGGCCACTACGCACGGGACGGTTGGTACCGAGAAGGTAAAGGCGCGACATGACATAATAGCGACAACAAGAGCAAGAAAGGCACCGTGAACGAGGTCACCAACGGCGGCTGGAGCCAGGTCGGCACATCAGCAAGCCATATTGGAGCTCAAGGACCGCAGCAGCCTGAAGTTCGAGCCACCATGCAGGAGGCGACCCACGAGAGCGAGTGGGAGCAAGCCTACGAGAGCGAGCGGGAGGAAAGATGTATCTTCGCGATCACGAAGACGGAGCACAGGAAGGCGTGCAGCACGGTCTCAGATGGCGTCTGTAACACCCTGTGGATGGTGACGGGCAACTGCGCGGACGAGCACGTCTGCGGTCGAGGCGACTCCCCACGCGCGCCGATCATGTCGAGTAAGAATCAGAACCTGACGGTCGCTGACGGCAGGCCCCCTGCAGCACTACGGCTCGAAGACGGTCACGCTATACATCGCAGGGGGCAGGAAGCTCATCATGGAGTTCCAGGTCACGGACGTGAAGCAGCCCTTCATGAGCGCTGGGAAGTTCTATAGCCGTACCCCCATCCAGGTGGCATGGTATGACGGCAGAGGAGGACTGTTGAAGCACGAGGCGGCGGGCTTGATCAAACTGATGAAGGTCAACAACAGCTACGACAGCACGGAAGAGGTCCGCACGGAGATGACGCTGCTTGCGCCTATCGGGGCGGCGGCCGCTGCAGCGCCAGTACCAACAGCAGGACTAGCACGACCAGCACCAGCAGCACCACGACCTGCAGCGGATGCATTACAAGACGTACCAGAGGAAGGACCAACAGCAGTACAAGAAGATCGGGAGCACGTGGAGCCAGAAACGACAGCGCACGGGCTACCTGGACCACGGGCACCAAGCACGGAGGAGATCGAGAGGCACGAGCTGACGCACTACCCTGCTGAGCCCTGGTGCGAGATCTGCGCGAAGGCGAAGGCCAACGACATAGCGCACAGGAGGAAGGACAGACGCGACGAGATCACCCCGTTACTAAGCTTGACTGCGGCCAGGCAAGCGTTGAGGGGGACCCAGTCAACTTCGAGTTCGTCGTGGGCAGTGACGCCTCCACGGGTAGCATCTGGAGCTCAACCATCACCCAGAAGGGACGAGACGACCTCTACACCGTAGCCTCGGCAGTCTCGTGGATCGCAGAGCTGGGTCACTCACGGGTCACACTACAATCAAAGAGCGCGGCAACGTTCGCGTTCATCGTAGTCCTGAGAACCGGGGCGAGCAAGGATGGCAACTGCGAGACGACCCTGCTGCGGCAGTCCGAGAGGTACCACAGCCAGGCGAACGGCAGAGCTGGGAGGGCCATCCAGACGATCAGGAAGCAAGTCAGGACGCTGACGCTGGCGGTCTCAGAGAGGCTGAAGCACCACCTTAGGCCCGGCTCGACGTTCCTCACCCGGTTGCCTCGCCACGCCGCGTGGCTGTACAGTCGATACATGGTGCACGAGGACACTAACCTGGCCCCCTACGAGAAGACGCACATGCTCAAGTACCAGACGATAGGCGAAGCGTTGGTGCAGGAGGCCCGGGGCGCAGATCAACAAGCTGGAGCTCTCGTGGCTGGAGGGCATCTGGCTGGGCAGAGACGCGAGGACGGACGAGCACCTGATTGACACACCGACGGGGGCATTCAGGTCCAGAGCGGAAAGAAGGAAGGTGGAGAGCAGGCGCTGGGACAAGGAGCTGTTTGAGAAGATGAAGTGGGCACCGTGGGAGCCGACACAGACGACGAGAGGGCGCCCACCGACACAACGTTCGATACAGGGCCCGATCCTGCTGGGACCGCTACCGCGACAGCAGCGGCGGCAGCGGCGGCACCACACGGAGAGCAAGCACCACCAGCGCAGCCGGCCGGCACCAGCGGCAGCGGCAGCGACAGCTCCATTTGACGATATCGGCATGGACAGGAGCAGGATGGTGAAGAGGCCGAGAGCGGAGAGTGCAGGACCCTCTGCGCGAAGGGCATCACCACTGCAACCAGGAGGAGCACCGCTGTCAGAGAGGAACCCTAAGAGAGATCACGAAAGAGACGGAAGAAGAGAAGATAAAAAGTCCCAACTGGCAAACATCAGCGCAACCAGGGAGATGTGCGAAGAGCCGACGGTGGAGAACGAGGTCGACGCGATGGAGGGCGACTTCACGGAGGCCAGGAAGGAGCACCTCGAGAAGATCGCATGTGAAGCGAAGGAGATCGTGAAGGTGATCCCGATCAGCGAGATGACGTCCAGGATCCCGACGGGCAAGTGGGTCGACACCTACCAGGCGGACGGCACGAAGAAGAGCAGGTGGACCACGAGGGGCTTCGAGCAGCGAGCCTACGGGCACGAAAACTTTGTGGCGACGACGCCGTCGCTATCACACCTGAAAGCGATGTTGGTCAACGCAGAGATCCACAACCACGTCGTGGCGCTCGGCGACTGCAGCGGGGCGTTCTACCAGGCACCGCTAAAGGAGGATCGCATCTTCCTGGAGCCGCCACCTGAAGCTGAAGTACTGGAAGGACATGTTTGGGAAGCCTCGTGCACGTTGCCAGGGCTGAAGGGCGCACCGAAGGCCTGGGAGGACCACAGCGCGGGGACCCTGGAAGAGATGGACCTGGAGAAGGGACACCATGACGAATGTTTATTCATGAGGGCGAAGGACAACGCCAAGGCGGGCAAGCACGCTGACGATTTCCTGCTGACAGGGACGCGCGAGTCAGTCGACAAGTTTTTGATCGATATGGGCAACAAACTGAAGCTATCTGATGCGGTGAGCCTGCACAAGGACGGCGACGAGGCGACGTTCCTGAGCATGCAGGTGAAGAAGATCAAACGCCAAGGGTGACTACCTCATTGGCGGGAAAACCTCGGTCATAGACGACATCGCGAAGGAACTCGGGCTGGAGAATGCGAAACCTTACGCGTTGCCAGAAACCGAGATCGATGCGAAGATGGAGGATGATGACGTGAAATCATCCAGCTGGCCAGCCACAGACCAGGACATCCAGCATGGAGTTGGCGTTATCAGTCGGGGCGTGGCGGGGCCAACAGGAGCAGACCTGCGACGCGCGAAGAAGATGGCACGGTGCCTGGCAGGCACGAAGGACCTCAAGATGAAGCTGATTCCCGACAGGAGCGAAGCCACTGCGCAGTGCATGGTCGATGCGGACTGGGCCGACAACAGGACAAACAAAGTATCTACGAGCGGCGGGGCGCCGAAGTACTACGGGTGCACGGTGTTGTCCTGGCCGAGGCGCCAAGGATATGAGGCGCTAAATTCGGCGGAGGGCGAATTGCGCGCACTGGGCCCAGGAGCTGCAGAGGAGTTGGGCCCGGCATCAGAGATCGCGGGGCCGGGCGAGCCGACGGCACCACGAAAGAGGAGCGACAGCAGCAGCGCGTTGCACATAGTCAAGAAGCGGGGGCCCGGCAAGATGAAGGCGGCATTCTGAGGGCGCTCGCTTTCGGGAAAGGGGCTTCGGGGGTGGGCGCGCGGAACACCCCAGCTAATCCTCGTCGGTCGACTGCTGGATCCGCTCTCACGGTTCGTTGGCGCAGGCGCCGCGGCAGCTCCGCCGACGGGGCGTTCGCCGCCCCCGCGCAGCCAACGGCGCAACAGCGATTCGGGCGGCGCGCAGCCCAACGCCAGGGTCGCGCCCCCCAGAAAGGAAGTCCGATGGGGGGAAAATTCCCACGAGGGGGCGCCGCCAGCCCTCCGTCGCATGGAGCTGGCGCGACAAATTAAAACCAGCCTCGCTGCTGTCTCGCCGGGAAACTCCGCGAAGTTTTTTCCAGAAGCGAGCGCTTCAACGATGAGCGAGGCTCGGGGCCGGCCGCCCTCCAGGCCATCCGGGGGGCGCGCAAGAACTGCCTCTGCAGCGGCGAAGGCGCCTTGGAGCGCACTTTTAAGGAGCGCCGTGATATCTTCAAGAGCAAGCGCGCCCCCCCGCGCCCGCGGCGCGCGGCCGCGGGCAAGCTGAGCGGGAACGCGCGCCACTTGGCGCAGGATTGCAAGTTCAGCTGACCTGCGAGCCCGCCGCGGCAAAGGGGGCCAGGAAAGCAATGCACCACATATCACATGTATCCAGAGCGCACCTGTAAATCATAGGCGGGCTTCCCGGCCCCAGCGCGCCCCGTTTTGGCCGTCTGCTTCAAGCGACTTGTTTCAGCCGATTGCCTCGGCAGCAACGCGGCGCAGCCAGCAGCGAGCTCGCAGCGACAGCCGGGCTGGGAAAACGGAACGCACACCGCGGAAGCATCCATTTCCAACGCGCGAAACACAACGGGCTCCCAGCCCCGAAAACCCCCCCGGCGCCGCCTGCAGTTCGAGATCTGCACAGCGGGCCCTCGCAGGCGCCAGGCCCCCCCACCGCCGCGCAGCAGGCGTTCCCGCGCTCTCTCGCGGGCCGCGGAACACAAAAGTACCATCTCCCCCGATCCCTATCCCCCTCCTCTTCCCCCCGCACCCCCCTCGCCCCCCGCCCATCTGCCCCGCGATGGGCGCGTCGCTAGTTGCGCCAGCAGAGCAGACCCTACTCGGCGGGGGAATCTGCAGATTGCGGCGACGGGAGGGGCACCGCGAGTTGTGCGGCGGGGCCAGGGGCGGGGCAGAGGGGGCAACGCAGGGCGCCGGGGAGGAGAGGCATCCGTTCGCTATGCGTTTCGCACGGCCGCCCGCGGCCGCCGCTGCACATCGCGACCAGGGCCCGGGAGGGCGCCCCACCTTCGAATCATAGTGGGCAACTGGGCCAGAAAATTACGATTACCCTGGCCCCGATCCACGTTTTGCCCCCGACGCCCCGGCCCATAAAGGTTGCTACATTTCCTTCAGGTTTTGTCTAACCCGCTGCGGTTGCGAAGGCACCCCCCCCACACTCGGAGCCTGCGCCGGCGCGCCCGCGTCGCGAGCGGCGGCAGATACGCCAGCCCACTCAGAGACGATGCGCCCCCGCGCGAACGCTGGAGAAGGAGTTGAGAATCTCGTCGCACCAGCAAGCCCTCCAGAGCGCGTCGCCCCAAGCCCGCTCGTCGTCGTGGGCGCGCCACTCCCCCGGGCTCAAGAATTTGGGCTGGTCGGGCCCCACCCCCCTTGCAAAGACGATTTCGTCGCGGACGCCGCCGCCGGGGCCGGCCGGAACACTCGGGGCGAGAGAGTCTCCCAGCGCGGCCGCCCGCGACTCAGAAGAGTCGCCCGGCGCGAACTCAGGGCGCCCGGGAATTCTTTAAAAGGCGGGCTCGTCGGCTCCGTCTTCTTCCGATCCCCGCGGGAGCGCCCAACCAGCCAACGACAACGCAAGTGGGCGGGCCCAGGCAGGCGCTGCACGGCGCAACGCGCCAAGGCCACGGGGGCCCATCCGGCCGAGTCCGCCCCCGCCCAGCGCGCAACGCGCGCTGGGCGCGCGCCCGGCATTATGGTCGGGCGCCCCACGTCGGGGCCCGACCGGCCCGGCCCCCGGCATCTGACCGGCCTCGAAGTGACTCGAACATCCCAGCGGTCACAGACACGACTGCCGACCAACGGGCGCCCCAGGCTAGAGCATTTGCCACGGTGAATTCCTGCGTCCGCGCGGCGTGGGAAGAGTCCGCGCACTCGCGCTAAGAAGCTGCGCTTCGCTCTGTGGCCAACCACGCAGAGTCCGCATCCGGTCTGTCACTGCTGCCCTGCGACTCAGACGCGAAGTCGACGTGTCTCTTCGCGTCGCTGGGCGACAAACCGCGGCAGGCGATCTCTGCGGCCCACGCAGCAGCGCGAGCATGGCACAATGAGCGGGACCTTGTAGACCCTTTTGATTCCGCGTGGACCGACCGGGCCGCGCGTTTTTGGAAGCGCCTCAAAAACGGGCGGACCGCACTCTGTCACGGGCCAAAGAGCCGCTGCCCTCAACACAACTCCTGCACTACGCGCGGGCGCACCGCGGAGCCAACTCCCCCGCGGGAGTCCGGGGCGCAGGTGTTGTGGCATCTTGCTTCTTCGGCGCGCGACGACTGGCCGAGATGCGACCCCTGGCGGCGGAAAATCATGCGATTGAGAGCGCGCACGCCGCAGCCTTCATCAGGAAGCAAAAGAATCATCTGCTAGGAGCAGGGATGCGCTGCCTCATTCCATGCTTTCCGCGCCTATGAGGCTCTTGCCCCGTGCAACTGTCGCGGGACTGGGTCGCCGCCCGCGCGAAGCTGTGGCCGGATTATGCCAGTGGCCCGTTGTTTTCAGTCACGTGCAAGGCGATGCCATCGGCAAGTTCTGCCGACATAGCGCGCAAGCCCTTGTCGCCAGATTTTCCCGGGCGCTCAACGGACACCCACTCGCTGCGAAAAGGCGGCGCCCATTGGTGGAAAGCAGATGCCCAGGTCCCAGACGAGATACTTCAAGCCCAAGGCGGATGGTCGAGCCCCGAGACCGCGCGCTCTGTATACACCCGTTTCAACGAGCAGGAACGTCTCCGCATGTTTGCACAGGCAGCTGCGTCCACCAACGTGGACACCACCTAAAGCCTCCAAGCCTCCCGGCTGCACAGCGGCCCTGTCGTCCGAGCAGGGCCAGTCGGCGCCCGGGCCCATGCCTCGATGGAGACGCCTCGCTCACTCATTGTGAGCGCCACTTGTCTCATTGGGGGTTGGCGGGGCTGCAAAACAGCACCCCGCCAGCAAGCCTGCAATTCCCCTGGCGCTCCGTTTGCGGCATGGCTTGCCGGCCCCCCACGGAAGAAGGAGAGGCGTCATCCCTGCCATCACCATGATTTTGTTTCTCTCTGCTCTTGTCTATTTCTCCACTCTTGCGTCGTAGCTGCCTTTCCCGCTTCTGCCTCATCCTCGCCTTTCCCTCCCTCCTATAGGGCGGGACACGGGAGGGGCGGCTGGGAAGGACAAGCAGGGCGCCCGTTGCCCGAGGGCGACTTTTTGAGGACACTTGCTTTCGGGAAAGGGGCTTCGGGGGTGGGCGCACGGAACACCCCAGCTGATCCTCGTCGGTCGACTGCTGGATCCGCTCTCACGGTTCGTTGGCGCAGGCGCCATGGCAGCTCCGCGGTCGGGGCGTTTGCCGTCCCCGCGTAGCCGATGGCACAACAGTAATTCGGGAGGTGCGCAGCCCAACGCCAGGGTCGTGCCCCCCAGAAGGGGTCCAAGGGGGAATAATTATTACACCCGCCCGCCAGCACCCCGCATCGCTAGTTGCAATCCACCTCCCTTCGGGAGGGGGTGGCGGGGTTGCAAAACAACACCCCGCCAGCAGGCCTGCAATTCCCCTGGCGCTCCCTATGTGGCATGGGTCGCCGACCCCCCACGGGGGGGGGAACAAAAAAAAAGAGGCGTCATCCCTGCCATCACCATGCTCTTGCTACTATCTCTTGTCTATTTATCCACTCTTGCGTCGTGGCTGCCTTTCCCGCTTCTGCCTCATCCTCGCCTTTCCCTCCCTCTCTCCAAGGGCGGGACAAGGGGGGGTGGCCGGGCAGGACAGGCAGGGCGCCCGTTGCCCGAAGATTCCTGACGCTGCAGCAATTAAGAAAACTGAACCACCTGACCTTCGACAAGGTCAAGACGGATGACAACGAAAGCGACATGCTCACGAAGCCCATGTCCAAGGAGAAGCTCGAGAAGTCCAGCGAGCTGGTAGGCCTGACGAGGGCTCACACGCCGCCTCTCAAAGCGGTCGGAGCGGTGAAAAGCAGCAGAGGCTTGAGCCAGCAAGGGAGCGGTTAGATCAGCAGCTTAGATGAGTAGGATGAGAAATAGAAATTCGTGTATAGGGTGTGCGGGGCCGGAGGGCCCCACCGAACCCGTTTCCGAGGCGTCGGAATTGTCAGTGTTTCCCTCGCGAGGCCTTGGTCCTAAGAGGACCTAGCGACCTCGAGGGCGTGTTGAGGGAAATCGAGGAGAGAGAGAGAGAGAGAGTTATATCGTATCCAAAGCCTCTTTGGTACAAACGTTGTCAGCTCTCGCCTCAGCGAGCGCGCATTCGTTTAACACGTTGCAAGAGCTTCACCGACTGAGGGCGGGCCGTGTTCAAAATGTGGCTCTCGACCTAGCGCCGCGCACAGTTGCCTCTAAAACATCGCAAGAAGTTCACGGATTGAGGGCAGGTCGTGTTCAACATGTGGCCCTCGCCTTAGCGCAGCGCGTGCTTCAAAAAAAAGGTTTCGCGAATTGAGGGCGGATGGTTTTTTAAATATGGTTCTCGCCTTAGGGCCGCGCACATTCGTTTGCAAGAGCTTCGCGGGTTCTCATGGCTAACAAACCAGACGTGGCGTTCTGGGGCGTTCTGGAACGATTCAGGATTGTCTGGACGCAACAGGTACGTTGATTCGCGGCGTTGAAATCCCAGGAATGGTGTTCTGGCGCGACTCAGGGTCGCCAAGACGTAACAGTCAGGTTAACTCGTGGCGCTGAAGTCCTGATAATGGTGTTGCGGCACGCTTCAAGCTGTTCACACGGTTCTCCCCCAACGGGGCACTTCCCTCAGTAGGGGCCTATGAAGACAGATCTTGGAGGGGCGGTATTTAGTTGATGAGTCATCAGCATCATCATCATCATCATCATCATCATCATCATCATCATCATCATCATCATCATCAGCATCATCATCAACAACAACACCATCACCATCGCCATCACCATCACAATCACCATCACCATCACCATCATCATCATGATCAGCATCATCATCAGCAGCATGATCATCATCATCAGCAGCAGCAGTATCGTCATCATCGTCATCATCGTCATCACCATCACTATTATAACCATCATCAGCATCAGCTTCATAATCAACATCATCATCATCATCATCATCATCATCATCATCATCATCATCATCATCAGCATCATCATCATCATCACCATCACCATCACCATCATCATCATCATCATCATCATCATCATCATCATCATCATCATCATCATCATCATCCTCATCCTCATCCTCATCCTCATCCTCATCCTCATCCTCATCCTCATCCTCATCCTCATCCTCCCTCCGGCGCCCGCCCCATGTCCCGAGCCTGTGGCAGGGTTATCAGCTCGTCGTTGCAGATAAAGAAGACCGAGAGTCCGAGACTTCCGCCCCAAGAGGCACTCAGGAGGCCTCAAGAGGCACGCAAGAGGCCCCAAGAGGCCCCCAAGAGGCTTCCACGAGGCCCCGTGAGGCCCAAAAGAGGCTCCAAGAGGCCCCAAAACAGCACCCCCGAGGCCTCAAAACTACCTCCAGGAGGAGATCCCAACGAACATCCAAGAGGCCTCCGACCCACACCCAGGTACGGTGGCGGGATGGGCCGAAGGACATGAGATCCGCCGCCCCCTGTCGATTCATCGCATGGGTGCCTGGCGTGCTGGATCCTCTCGGTTTTGGTTCTTTTTCCAAAAGAACTCCCCGTGGGGCTTCGGCCCGTCCCGCCGGGGTCCCGGGAGGATTGCCCAGGACCCCAACGTCCACAAAAAATCCTCCAAGACGGCCCAAGATGGCGTCCAAGACGGCCAAGATGGCCCAGGATGGTCTCCAAGACGTCTCCAAGACGGCTCAAGATGGCCTCCAAGACGGCTAAGATGGCCCCAAGATGCCTCCAAGACGGCCCAAGATGTACCCAAGACGGCCTCAGATAGCCCAACAGGCCCGCAAGAGGCCTCCAAGACGGCCCAAGAGCCCTCCAAGACGTCATCCAGGAAGGCCCGAAAGGGCCAAAATCATTAATTGTCCTTAGGTGTTTGAAGGATTGTGGCATTTGCGCCTTTTCGGCTTTCCGACGGCCCAAGAGGCCCCCAAGATCGCCCAAGAGGCCCCCAGAAGGGCCCCATGACGGCCCAAGTAGCCCCCAAGACGGCCCCAAGAGGGCCACAAGACGGCGCAAGAGGCCTCCAAGGCGCCCAAGATGGCCTCCAAGACGGCCCCGAAGCGCCCCAAGAGGGCCCCAAGTCGGCCCAGAAAGGCCCCCAAGACGGCTCCCGACGGCGTCAGACGTGCCAGGAACCCACCAAGATGGCCGAAGTTGGCTCGAAGCTGGCCCAAGACGGCCCAAGAGGTCCCCAAGAGGGCCTCCAGGAAGGCCAGAAGAGGCCAAACATCTGGATGTCCCTAAGGTTTTTGATGGATTTTGACATGTGCTTCTTTTCGGCCTTCCGACGGCCCGAGACGGCCCAAGAGCCCCCGAAGATCGCCGAAAGATCGCCCAAGAGGCCTCCAAGATTGCCCCAGAACGGCCCAAGAGGGCGCCAAGACGGCCCCAAGAGGCCCCCAAGACGGCACAGGAGGCCTTTAAGACGCCCAAGATGGGCCTCCAAGACGGCCCTGGAGCATTCCAAGAGGGCCCCGAGTCGGCCCATGGAGGCCCCCCTAAACGGCTTCCGACGGCGTCAGACGGACCAGGAGCCCACCAAAACGGCCGAACCTGGCTCTAAGATGGCCCAAGACGGCCCAAGAGGCCTCCAAAAGGGCCTCCAGGAAGGCCCGAAAAGGCCAAACTCATTGATTTACCTTGGGTTTTTGAAGGATTGTGGCATTTGCTTTTTGTTCTGCCTTCCGACGGCCCGAGACGGCCCAAGTGCCCCCAAAGATCGCCCAAGACACGGCCCCAAAAGGCCCCCAAGACGGCCCAAGAGGTCTCCAAGACGCTCAAGATGGCCTCCAAGACGGCCCAAGAGCCCTCCAAGACGTCCTCCAAGAAGGCCCGAAAGGGTCAAAATGGCCTCCAGACGACCAAATGACCTTCTAGATGCCCACGTGTTCCCCGAAGGCTTTCCAAACCGATTCGGGGAACACATGGTCCGACTTGGCAGGTCTGGCCTCAACGTTTGGCCACATAGGTGCTTCCAAAAAGGCAGGGGGCGGCGGTGATTCGCCGTAGGCGTCTTCGATATGCAAGGTGCGAGAGCGCATTGCTCTGCGGGTACTTGCCCTTTCACAAACTAGCAGCGTGGAGAACGGACGAGGCAGGAGGCAAGATGGAGGCAGAGGGGAGAATGGGAGAGAGAATAAGAGAGAAGTGAGGAAAAGGGAGGAGGGGAGAGGGATCAGTACGGGATGGCAATAAGGAAGGAAGGCGCCGGGGGGGGACGACTGCGAGGAGAGCGACGACTCCAGGAACCTCCAGAGGTCCTGGGAGAACTCCGCATGCATAAACAGGACTAAAACCATCAAAGTCCGACGACGACGTCGAAGACAACGAGGATGCGGAATGTCCTGTGCCTCCAGCTCGGCAACGTCTGGCGGCGCTGGGGGTTCAGAGAGCAGCTGGACCGGCAAAGCCACGGCAAGGACCACGAGGACCAACGTCACCACCTGGCGCCCCCTTACTCTTCGTCCTCCACCTTCTCACCCTCTTACCCCTTTGACGACGAGTCTTCCTCCCCCACTGTTTCGCTCTCTCTCTCCTCCACCTCATCGCCATAATAATCAACAACAACAACAACAACAACAACAACAACAACAACAACAACAACAACAACAACAGGAGCAGCAACAACAACAACAACAACAACAACAACAACAACAACAACAACAACAACAACGACGACGACGACGACGACGACGACAACAACAACAACAACAACAACAACAACAGCAGCAACAACAACAGCAGCAGCCGCAACAACAACAACAACAACAACAACAACAACAACAACAACAACGACAACAACAACAGCAACAACAACAACAACAACAACAACAACAACAACAACAACAACAACCATCATCATCATCATCAGCAGCAGCATCATCAGCAGCAGCTGCATCAGCATCAGCACTATTATCATCAGCAGCATCATCATCATGATCAGTATCATCAGCAGCAGCTGCATCAGCATCAGCACCATTATCATCAGCAGCATCAACAGCAGCATCAGCATCACCATCACCATCATCATCGCCATCGCCATCGCTATCACCATCACCATCCTACTCATCATCATAAGCATCATCGTCGACAGCATCGACCGAATCATCAGCATCACCATCACCATCAGCATCATCATCATCGTCATCATCATCATCATCATCATCAACAACCGAATCGGCATCATCTGCAGCAGCATGGTCATCTCAAATGGTCATCATCGTCGTCGTCATTCTCGTCGTCATCACACCTTCATCACCACCATCATCTTCGCACTATCACGTTCATTAATGGTGAAAATGCTCGTCGCTTTCCTGATGGTCCTCCGTCTCATCTTCATCCTCCCCCTCCATCTCACCTTGCAAAACCAATGAATACGTGCTACGCAGACAGATGGCAAATAAACTGTGCAAAGATATGTTGTGTGAGGCTTGCCGCTTAGCAGTTGCTTACATCACGTGGGCAAAGAATGTTGGGGACCATTTCCCTAGTACCCTGCTGGCCCTATTCTCGATTGGACATGGTCGCACCAATCCTAGGGAAAACGATAGCACCAATGAAAAACTCAAAAAATACCGCCCAAACGGGTTCCCAGAACGGATCGGACGAGGATCCCCCCGGACAGCTTTCCAAGGATCGTTAACCTGGGCATTCGCGCTTGGACTTCAACACCAGGTTACAGTGTAGAGCTCCACTGCTAACACGTAGAGAATATGATGGCGCCTCCTCGCGAGACGCGTGGGCTAGGACCACTTCAGGAACAGATTACAGCCGCGCCCTCAGAAAGCTGCAGGCCCCAGTGGGTGCCCCTGCCGACCCGATCCGCCCCCCCGCCGTGAGGACGCCCCTGCCGGCGCCGCTCGGTGCCGCACTCCTGCCACCAGCACAGGGGGGGCCCTCGGGCCCGCCGCCTGCGGCGGAGGGCGCGAGCGCAGGGCCGACGTCACCGCCCACGTCGTCCTCCTCCTCACTCCCCTCCGGGAGGAGGGAGGGAGGGGGGGGGGAGCAGGGACGGAGGAGGATGAGGAGAAAGAGAAGGAGGAGGAGGGAGAGGAAGGACGAAGAGGCGGAGGAGGATCAAGTTAGGAGGAGCAGAAAGAGCGAGAGAGGAAGGGGGGAGGAGGAAGGGGGGGGAGGAGAGGAGGGGGAGGGGGGGGGGAGGGGGAGGGGGAGGAAGGGGGAGGTAGACGAGAACGTGGTCATCCTAGCGGCACACAGGACCATGGCGGCGCGCTGGCAAGGTGCCTCGTAGTGAAAGAAGGAGCGGGCTTATCCAGTCACGACTGCGGCAGGCAGCTCTGTAAAGGCACGCCGTAGCGCTGCACGCTTGCTTCGCCTAAGGACGCGTGGCTGACGCTGACGCCGAAGCTGACGTCGACGACGACGACGACGACGACGACGACGACGACGACGACGACGACGACGACGACGACGACGACGACGGCGGCGGCGGCGGCGGCGACGACGACGACGCACACGCAGTCACATAGGCCTCCGGACGTGCGGTGAGAGATTAGACTTGATACGAGCAGGAGCACGCGAGGCGGCAAACTCTTTCAACACCGCGTGGCGAACTAATGGCCTGGGGCACACACGGGGACCACCCCCCACAAGATGCTTAAAGTGCGGACTGAGTGAATCCCACCAGCCCTCTGGGCGTAGGTGGACTGACGATGCTCCTTTTCCTCTTCGGAAACCCTGTTCCCTTTGGGGAGGGGTACCCTCGCCCTCCCCTCCCTGAGGTTTTTCCCAACCCTTCTGTGTTGGGCTCTCGCTTTGAGTAGAGAACTACTGGATTCACTCATCCTTCTCCTCCCCCCTCCTCCTGCCTCCTCCTGCGCTGATCCCTGGGAGGCTGCGAACAGCGCACCCGTCACCATTTTCGTGGGTTCCTGGGAACTCCAGCGGAGTCGGGGGTCACGCGGACCCATCGGGGATCTCGCTGCCCCCTGTGCGGCTGCGAACCGCGCAACTGTCACCACGTTCGTGGACAGGGGGCAGCAGATCTTCCCGCTCCGTCGTGCCGTCCGTCGTCCCCCGTGCCATGCGCTCAAAAAGAGATTGGCGCGGGGGGGGGGGGGGACACCTGGTCTCCCCGCTCCGTGCCGCCCGCCTCTGCGCGCCGCTGGCCCTCCCCGCTGAAAACGCTTCCCTCCAGCCCGCGGAGGAGCAGCGCGGGCGGAAAGGGGCCTTGCGCCGCCGAGAAGCTCTCGGCGCGCGCCGCGAGCGAACTCTCGGCGCGCGTCGCCAGCGGGGCCGCCATGGGCCCAGCAGGGGGGAAGGGGGGGGGGAAAGGGGGACGGAGAAGGGGGAGGGGGAGAAGGACAAGCTAGGTGCGCTCGCGTCATATCTGACGTGATGCAGGCGCAGGTCCCCTCTCTATTCGCGCAATCGGATGTCGCAGCATGGCATAGCATTACACGGCATAGCTTGGTGTCGAAGATCAACGCGTAACGTGACTTAGCATGGCGTGGCGACGCCCCAAGACGGGGGGGCTTCTGCGGCCAAAAAATCAACGAATCGACACCGAATGTGTACTCACTTCCGATGGTTCTTCCGGAGGCCATTTTCTAGACCTGGGGCCGACTTGGAAGGACCGAAAACCATGCCGGGGCATGGCACTCGAAATAATGACGCCAGCGCTGCAGCGGGAGCACGATTCGGAACGAGCGGTAGCCCGAAAATGAGGCCAGCGTTTCAGCGGGAGCAGCATTTTGAGAAAAAAACTCAGCGCGGAAGCGCGGACATGAGGACGCGTAGCCTGACATGGCATGGCGTGGCGACGCCCTAATCCGCGGCCCCAAAAATCAACGAATCGTCACCGAATGTGTACTCACTTCCGATAATTTCTTCGGGGGTCCATTCTATAGATTTTGGGGCCTATTTGGAAGGACCGAGAACCGTGCCGTGGCATGGCGCTGGAAATAATGGCGCCAACGATGCAGCGGAAGCACGATTCGGAACGAGCGGAAGCGCGGAAATGAGCCCAGCGCTGCAGCAGGAGCGCGGTAGCCCGAAAATGAGGCCAGCGCTTCAGCGAGAGCAGCATTGTGAAAAAAACAAGCGACTACCAAACTCCCGGGAATCTTTTTTGTAAAAGCCCATACGCGGAGGGGGGGCCGGACATTCCTTGGACGCCACCAGGGGAGAGAGGAGAGTAGTAACACTGAGTAGTAGTCATATGATGCAACTGTAGATGGAAAGGGTGAGGGAGAAGGGTGAGGGAGAAGGGGGAGGGAGAAGGGGGAGGAAGGGGAGGAAGGGGAAGGGGGAGGCCCAGACCTCCACGGTCCAGGTTCGAGGATCGAGGCCGTTGGATGCTTTTTGGCGTCACTGGAAACCCTGGGGCGCTCTCGTGGCCGCGGCTGGACGCAGCTGGAAAATCTGGCCGGGACGATGCTCGGTGATGGTCAGAGAAGCGGATGCTGTTGGGAAATGGGCACGCCAGCCCAGACCTCCAAGCGTCGCAAATGCTCCTTAAGGGCGATGTTTCACAATGCAGTGCTCAGTGAGGGCATGCTCGTGCCCCAGCGCCATCCAGAGACGGCCCGCGAGGAACAAACAGTCCCAGGGATAGGGCCGAGAGCTCCGAGGCCCTAGTCGCGAACAAAAGCAGATCGTAGGTCTGGGGAGGAAGCGGGAGAACGAGGAGGAGGACAACGAGGGCTAGTGCTAGGGCGAGACCGAGGACAAGGAGGAGCGTGGCAAGGAGGGGAGGGGCGAGGGAGGGCGAGGGAGGGGACGGAGCGATTCGCGGGCCAATAAGCGCGTCGGTAGGCGCCAGCGAGCCCTCTACAGATCGCTGCCACCACGAGCTCCACGCTCGCCCGCCTGCACGCACACGCGCCGCATCGGCGTTCCCTTTCTCCAACCCCACTCCCTCCCATTCCAATCACACCTACCAGCCCCGCCTCTCCCCTTCGACCCCCATCCCCTCAGACTCCATAAGCCAACTCCTCCCCTCAGATCCCCTCCCCGTCCTTGCCCTCCCTGCACCCACCCTCTCCCCAAACTCCCTCACCCTCATCCACCCCTCCCTCCCTCCCTCCCTCCGTCCATCCATCCCCCTCTTCCTCTCTTCCTCGCCGCCCGTCGTCGCCCGCCTTGTCGTCCGTCACCGCCGCCGCTGCCAGGCACCCGGCTGGCCTGACCGCTCCCTCCTCCCCGTCCCTCCTCCACCCCTCCCTGCTCCACTCTCCATCCTCCTCCCCCTCCCCCTCCCCCCTCCCCCCTCCTCCCTCCCTCAGCCGAACCGCTCCCTCCTCGCCCTCCTTGCTCGCCTGACTCTCGCCCCCGTCGCCCCTCGTCCCCTCGGCCCAACTGCACATGGCAGGGCCGCGCGAGCAGAGCATCGCCGAGGTGAGAGGGCGAGGAGAAGGAGCGGCAACGGCAGCGGGGGCAGGGGCAGGAGCAGGAAGAATGGCAGCAAGAGCAGGACGAGTTGACGAGTGCCCAGCGCTGGCTTGCGAAAACGGGCGGACTCCAGGCGACCGTCCACTCTGGAGGACTGCGTGACCGACTCCTCGGGCGCCCGGGCACCCAGGAGCACCCGCCCTCCATGCGCATCTGGCGCCTCTGCCCCCCCGCCCCTGCTCTTTTGCGCGCCGCGGGCCTCTTCGAGCCGGCGCAGGACGCGGCACGCGCCTCGAGACGAGGGCGGTCCATGCCGAAGCTCCAGGTCCAGCAGCCGTTGAAAGATGGTCCAGTAGCCCTGTCGGAAGACGGAGGCGACTCCTTCCCGCAGGTTGCCCTCGGCCAACATGCCAAACGCCACATGCCCTTTCGCACAAAAGCTACATGCCTTGGAGGAAGCAATGCTGCCCACGGCTCCTCGTCAGTGACGAGTGATGAAATAATTGAATGATGAAACCACGCAAGACTGCCATGAAGGCCAGGCCAGCCAGGCCCTTCATCCCGCTTCACTACGCTTCTCGACCTCCTCCTCCTCCTCCTCCACCTGCTCCTCCTCCTCCTCCATCGTCGTCCTCGTCGACGTCGCCGTCGTCGTCCTCGTCGTCGACGACGTCATCATCATCATCATAATCATCATCATCATCATCATCATCATCATCATCATCATCATCATCATCATCATCATCATCATCATCATCATCATCATCATCATCATCATCATCATCATCATCATCAGCAGCAGCAGCAGCATCAGCATCATCACCAGCATCAGCATCAGCATCGTCATCAGCATCATCAACATCATCATCATCATCAGCATCATCAGCATCAGCATCAGCATCAGCATCATCAGCATCATCAGCAGCATGATCATCAGCAGCAGCAGCATCAGCATCATCAGCATCATCATCGTCATCATCATCATCATCATCATCATCAGTTATATCCTTCATTCGTATCATCATCGTTATCAACATCAGCACCATCATCAACACCAGCATAAAAATCAGCATCAGCATCAGCATCGTCAACAGTCCACATCATCATCAGCATCATGTTCAGCATCAGCATCATCATCATCATCATCATCAGTATCATCAACATCGTCATCGTCACCATCATCAGCATCATCAGCATCAGCAGCACCAGCATCATCGTCATCACAATAAGCATCATCATCATCAGCATCATCATCATCGTCATCGTCATCAGCATCATCGTCGTGGTCCTCGTCATCACAATCATCATCAATGTAAGCAGCATCATCAGCATCAGATTCATCATCATGAACATCATCAACAGCATCATCATCGTCGTCGTGAGCATGGTCAGTATCGTCATCATCGTCATCATCGTCATCATCGTCATCGTCATCATCATATGCGTACTCATCATCATCTTCAGCATCATCCTCATCACCAGCATCATCAGCATCATCATCGTCATCGTCGCCACCATCACCATCATCATCCTCATCAGCATCAGCATCAACATCAGGATCATCATCCTCATCATCAGCATCACCATCATCATCCTCAATAACATTATGAGCTACATCATGAGCAGCAGCATCATCATCGTCATCAGCATCACCACCATCATCATCATCATCATGATTCCCATCATCATCAGCATCATCAGAATCAGCATCATCATAATCAGCATCAGTGTCGTCATTATCATCAGCATCAGCATCAGCATCATCGTCACTAGTACCATCATTCGTATCATCGTCATCATCATCATCATCAGCATCATCATCATCATCAGCAGCAGCAGCATCATCATGACAACCTCCCCCATCATCATCACCACCAGAATCATCATAACCATCATCACCACCAGCATCACCATATCCCCCTCTCCCCGTCCGTCAGCAAGGAGCGAAATCATTCAGAGCAACAGAGCGTCGTCGCCGTCGCCTTTGTGGTCATCGCCGTCGATCGCCGATCGTGCACCGTGAGTCGTGCGTCGTGAGTCGCGTGTCGCACTCCTGTGGGACCGCATCAAGTCCTCCTACTTTCCCCGCCGTCATCCTGACAAAACCAATACTGACCTCTGCTCACCCTCCTCCTCCTCTTCCTCCTCCTCATCTTCATCCGTGAACGCCTTCTCCTGACCCGTTTCTCCTGCTCCTCCACCTCCTCGTCCTCCTCCTCCTCCTCATCCCTCTCCTCCTGCTCACGCCCATCCTTCCCCACACAGAGAACCCACATACACACACAAGCACTAACTGCTATGAGAGGAAAGCATCCAAGGGTCAGGCGGGTCACGAGAAAGTCCAAGATGGCTCCAATGCTGCCAACCGGAGTACGCAAAATGGCCCAGCCTGGCCCCAGATTGCTAACAGCCTGGCTCCAAGAAGCCTCGAGGTGGCTCGCCCTGGCCCTGGAGCCTCCCAGGACGCCCATGAGAAACAGAATCAAAATTGTGGGTATCCTCGCCTGTTCGTCGTCCGATTGGCCTTGGGCCTTGGATGCATCTAGGTGTTCCCGTGATAGTCCAAGAGAACCATACGAGGACCCAAAGGGTACCAGAGAAAGCCCCAAGGGCTCGCAAAAGCACCCCAAGAGAACCCCGGGAGGCCCCCTAGAGGTGACTTGACCGGTCGACCCAAATCGAGCCCCGAAAGCTCTCGAGAGGGCATGAGGAAGCCTCATGAGGGGCCCAAGAGCCCCCAAGAGCATCCTGAATGGGCCTATGGGTGCTATGTATGATGCCACGTGTTTGGTTCGGCGGCCTCCTGCATAGAGCCCAAGAGGGCTCCAGAGGGCCTTCAAGATGCTCCGAGAGGGCCCCAAGCGAGCCGCGTGCGTGGGTGGGGGGAGAAGGGTAGCTAAATCTAAGCTAAGCTACGATTGAGGCAGAGGTAATAGACGCTACTTGAAAGTTGGAAAGGTCAGACCAAGCCCACATCAGTTCAGCTACGCTGAGCTAAGCTGCGCTCGGCTGCCAGATTAAATTAAAGCTATGATGAAAGAGGTTTGGCACAGCCGAGGTTGATTCCTTGAGCTATGACTAGTGCACATACGCTATATCGACGACCTGATTCGGCTGATCCCCGCATAGGTTAACAGGCGTCCTCGCACTCTCTCCCCCTCGCACGGCAATGCGCCTAGGAATCGTTTCTGGATGGGCTGGCGGGAAGATGCGAAGCTTGAAGAACTACCACTCGTGCGCAATAAGGTCCATCGCCACTTGGACTTGGCAGGCTCGTCCAGACAGTCTTGCCGCGCCTGAGACAGGCAGGCCACCGACGTCGCTTAAAGATGGCAGGCCGTCGTCCTGTCCCCGCCCTCAAGAGATTAAACAATTGCAGTAAATACGCTGAACTGTGCATACGCTGAGCTGTACATGCATCGCGTTCAAACCCTCCTCGTCCTACTCCTTATATTCCTCTAGCTTGTCCTGCTCCTCCTCATCCGTTTCCCCGCGTTGTCACGCCCAACGCTGTGACACGCTGCGCACGGTCCGTTACAGACACCGACGCTAGACCGCGGCATACTCTCACATGCGAAGTGGCCATTCCCTTCTCTGGGCATGTTTGGAGATCCCACGAGAGACCACAGCCAGGACCGCCCTCTTGCCCCCCCCCCCGCCCCGAGTCTTCTAACAGAGGTTATGAGTATGTTCGCTCTCGGGTCATGGAGCATGCTTTCGAGTCAATCAGCTGGCCACCGTTGGGGCGTCAGGCAGCCATTCGTGCTCGTGAAATTTTCTAGCACAGGATCTAGACTCCTGGGGCCGACAAGACTGGCGAAATGGCTGAGTTCGCCATGTCTACATAGCGCGGGGAGGAGGCGGCTCGTCTTGCACTGGGGCATAGGCTGGACCGTCCATTGCTCGTGACAGCAATTTCTGATAATCTCAAGGACCCAGGAGCCATGGCAGCGCAAACTGTCACGGGCATTAAGCATCAGTTCTTGCTATCCACCTATGCTGAGAACGCGTGTTTCCCCTCCCCCCTCCCCCTTCTCCCCCTCCTCCTCCTGCTCCTCCTCCTCCTCCTCCTCCTCCTCCTCCTCCTCCTCCTCTCCTCCTCCTCCTCCTCCTCCTCCTCCTCCTCCTCCTCCTCCTCCTCCTCCTCCTCCTCCTCCTCCTCCTCCTCTCTCCTCCCTCCTCCTCCTCCTCCTCCTCCTCCTCCTCCTCCTCCCTCCTCCTCCTCCTCCTCCTCCTCCTCCTCCTCCTCCTCTCCTCCTCCTCCCTCCTCCTCCCTCCTCCCCCTCCTGCTCCTCATTATCCTCACCAGCATCATGATTCCCACGTCAGCATCATCATCATCATCAGCAGTCAGCATCATCATCAGCATCATCATCATCATCATCATCATCATCATCAGCATCATCATCATCATCATCATCATCATCATCATCATCATCATCATCATCATCATCATCATCATCATCATCATCATCATCATCATCATCATCATCATCATCATCATCATCATCATCATCATCATCATCATCATCATCATCATCATCATCATCATCATCATCATCATCATCATCATCATCATCATCATCATCATCATCATCATCATCATCATCATCATCATCATCATCATCATCATCATCATCATCATCATCATCATCATCATCATCATCATCATCATCATCATCATCATCATCATCATCATCATCATCATCATCATCATCATCATCATCATCGTTATCATCATCAGCATCATCATCAGCATCATCATCATCGCCGTCGTCATCGTCGTCGTCATCATCATCCTGACACCCTCCCACCTTGCAAGCTGCCGGACGAGTGGGCGCGGACTCAGCCCCCCGAGCCTCAGGCAGCAGCACGAGCCTCCTCGGCCACGCCCGCCGCCACTAATACTGGCCCTGCATGCGCCTGGTGTACGGGGCCACGTACGGCGCCTGGCTCTCCAGAAACGGGGGAAGAAGGGCCGGCAGAAGACGGCCAGACACTCCAAGCGTGCACCCTCCCTGCAAGGTGCGAGGGGGAACGGTGAGCGCGAAATGTCTGATCGAAGAGGATGTGCACAAGGTGGAGGGCACGCTGCCCCCAACAGGATTAGGGACGTCAGAGCAGAGAGCCGAGGGAGACAGGCTTCGGAGAGCAAGGCCCACAGCGCCAAACGGAAGAGGGAGCAGACGGGTAATGAATTGGTGTTGGCCCGTACAGGCGAACCAACCGTGCGCCAGCGACGCGCGATTCCAAGCCCTTGCCAACCACCCTACTCCTCTCACCACACACACACACACACGCGCTCACAAAAACAAGATGTCATGGCCCCTGGCACCGCACACCCTGGCACGCTGGGGCGATATGCTTTGCCCCCCCGCCCGCTCCCCACGACCACTGCGAGCATCACCAGCCGCACCCGCCACTCTGGGCGGGCGGCACGCAGCCTCCCATGGCGGTCCCCATGGGCCCCCCTTCCAGGATGGCGACTCGATAAGGCTTCCAACATGCCCGTGGGGGCTCGGACACAACCACAGAGGCCCGA
Source organism: Prorocentrum cordatum (assembly GCA_963575745.1). Taxonomy (NCBI): domain Eukaryota; class Dinophyceae; order Prorocentrales; family Prorocentraceae; genus Prorocentrum; species Prorocentrum cordatum. The sequence continues at coordinate 1,260,173 of CAUYUJ010004335.1, forward strand.
AGAGGCCCTGAGAGATGCCTAGGGATGGGGCATGTTGGCCAGCGTGCGGTCTGAGGGGTCGCACATCTGGTGGGCCACGAAATTCCTAAGCTGGACCTGGCCAGCTTGGCCATTTAGCCAAAGTGGCTGCAAAGATGCGGGGGATGTCGTCTACAATCTGGCCTGTGTTCGCGGCCGCGGTTCGGCGACACAAGACACTACGGTTAGGGACCAAAAACACGATGAAGTGTGCTTCCCAGGCTTTTCGGCTCCAGGTGGCATCTGAAGCGCCTAAGGTGTCCTAAAGCGCCTCATCCTCCTCCTCCTCCTCGTCCTCGTGCGGAACACGAACTAGAGGAAACGCACGACGTGCGTCCCAGTGGCTACGCGCCGGAGGACGACCCACAGGAAGCGCGCGCCAGAGGACGACCCGGAGAAAGCACGCGAGGTACGGGCCCCATAGGGAGGGGGCTCCCGCCTGAGACTTCCTCGCAATTCACTCACAGACAAGGCTACCGCCTGATACTTCCTCCACATTCAGGCCTAAGGGGCCGAAAAATGACGACGGTCACAGGAGGCCGGTGACCTGCCGCGGATTCGAACATGAAGCGCGGGCCCCATAGAGAGGGGGCTCCCGCCTGAGACTTCCTCGCAATTCACTCACAGACGAAGATCCAGCCTGATACCTCCTCCATATTCAGGCCTCAGGAGCCCAAAGGTGACGACTGTTACAGGAGACCGATGACCCGCCTCGAATTTGAACATGATGTTCGGGCCCCATAGAGAGGGGGCTCCCGCCTGAAACTTCCTCGCAATTCACTCACAGACGAGGCTCCCGCCCGAGACGACACACAGGCGAGTGATGATCATGATGATGTGAGTGATGATGATGATGATGATGATGATGATGATGATGATGATGATGATGATGATGATGATTATGATGATGATGATGATGATGATGATGATGATGATGATGATGATGATAATGATAATGAAAATGATAATGATAATGAAAATGATAATGATAATGATGATGATGGTGGTGATGATGATGATGATGGTGATGGTGATGGTGATGGTGATGGTGATGGTGATGGTGATGATGATGATAATGATGATGATGATTATGATGATGATGATTGAGATGCTGATGAGGCCAGTGGTGATGATGGTGTGTGAGTGATTGAGTGCGTGATAGTGCGATCGTGTGTGGTGAGTGTGTGACTGATGATGATGGGGTGATTGATTGAGTGTGAGTGATTGATTGCGTAATGGAGTGATCGTGTGTGGTGAGTGTGTGACTGATGATGATGGTGCGAATGATTGAGTGAGAGTGTGCGAGGGGAGAAGAAGCTGAAGGTGTTATGATGATGATGATGATGATGATGATGATGATGATGATGGTGCGTGAGCGATTGATCGAGTGAACGTGCGAAGGCAGAAGAGGAGAGAGGGTGAGGTGACAGGTCTGCGCGGGGTGTCCAGAGAAAACAAGAACCCCACTTAAATGTCTGCCTCTCGGGGCTCTCTCGAAAACCAGTTTGGAATACCTTGGGGCGGGTTGAACGCCTCTTTGACCGTCTCGGAACAATGGTGGCGCTGCGGCCGCTGTCGGGCCCTGTGGGATCCCTCGGCGGCCTTCGTGGCGTGCCCAAGCTCATTTGGGGGGCTACCTCGGGGCCTCTTGAGCTATCTGGGGTGCGTCTTGTCCTTTGCGCCCTCGTGGGGTGTGTTGGGGCTCTCTTGGACGCATCTTGTGCTGTCTCTGGGCTTCCGGCAGCGGAGCAGGCGCGACAACAGGAAACTCTAGGAAAAACTATGGAAATGCAATGATTTCTGTCTAAAGAGGCTCTCTCGGCGAGTAGCTTGGAGCCCTCTTGGGGCGTCTTGAAGGCCTCGTGGGCCGTCTCGAAGCAATGGTGGGCGTGCTGGGAGCGTTTCGGCTGCTGGGGGAATTCGACGTGCTCCAGAGGAACTCGTACAGAGCACGTTCAAATTGAGAACACCGCAGGGGGGGGTCGGACCGACGACGTCCTGGGCAAGGGCATTCGGGGCCGGGTGCAAAGGAAATCATACGTGGCTGCGTGTTCTGGAGAAGCGCTTCCAGAGCACACAGAAACGGGAGCTGGCGGGCCTCTTTGAGTCTCCTGGGAGCCTTCTGGGGGCGTCGTCGGTCCTCTGAGGGGCGCCTCTGGGGCACATGAGAGACTGTTGGGGCCATGTTGGGGCACAAGGCTCGAAGCCGTCTTGGAGGCCTCAGAGGCCGTCTTGGGAGCGTCTTGGGGGTGGCGCCCTTCGGGGTTCCCCTGGGGCTCTCGTGGAAGCCTCTTGGGCCATCCTGGAGCGATGATAGAAGCCCTCTCAGGCCGCCCTATGGCTGTTCTGGGCCAGAAGGGGGCTCTGACCGTCTTGGGCTTCTCTTGAGGATGTCTTGAGCCCCGCTCTGAGCTCTCTTGAGGGCCTCTTGGGGCCGTCCTGGGCCGTCTTGTGGCTCTTTGGGGCAGCCTTGAGACCCTCTTGGACTGTCTTGGGGCCCTCTTCGGCCGTCTTGGGCCGTCTTGGCCGTCTTGGGGCGATCTGTTTTGCCTCTTGGTCAGTATTGGACCGCCGGAAGCACGAACAGACAAGAACCCCAATAATCGTGAAAAACCATTTGGAAATCGTTGTTTGGGCTTCTTCAGGCGTTGTCGGGGGTCCCCTTCAGAACCTCTTAAACCGTCTAGGAGGCCTTGTGGACAGTCTCGATGCCATCTGAAACCATCTTGGAACGCTCTTGCGCGATCTAGGGTTCTTGAGGAGGGCTGTTGGGCCGCCTAGGAGCCGTCTTGGGGCTCTCTCGGTGGCAGGGAGCCTCGGAGGCGAGGCTCCTGGAGACCCGGCTCGCCCATGGCGAGTCGAGGCACCTGGCAGGGAGCCGCCGACCGTGGAGTCTGGGGGGTCTGGCGCGCCCATGGCGAATCGGGGCACCTGGCAGGGAGCCCTCGGGGCTCCCGACCCTGTACCCAAGTGAATATAAGACCTATACGACCACCCTTCGGGTGAAAGGAGGCTTCCGGGGGTGGAGAGGGGGGCGAACCAACATCTGACTCAATCGATCTATCGATCGCACTCAATGGGACACCACGAGACACCACGGGACACCGCGGGACACTTGTCGAACTCACTATCGATCTCACTATCGATCTCGTTTTTTGAGACACCACGGGACACCACGGGACACCTCGGGGCACCACGGGACACCGCGGGACACCTCTCGATCTCACTATCGATCTCACGATCGATCTCACTGTCGATCTCACGATCGATATCATCATCGATCTCGCTCAACGGGACACCACGGGACACCACAGGACACAACGGGACACCGCGGGACACCGCGAGCCACCGCCGGACGGTCGGACGGACGGACGGGGGGGGAGAATCATTTGACTTGACTTCGCCCTAGCAACTGCGGACACCACGGGACACCACGGGACACCGCGGGACACAGCGGGACATCGCGAGCCACCGCCGGACGGGCGGGCGGGGGAGAATCATTTTTTGACTTCACCCTGGTAAGGGTGGACACCACGAGACACCACGGGAAACCACGGGACTCTGCGGGACACCGCGGGCAACCGCCAGACGGGCGGGAGGGGGAGAATCATTTGCTTTGACTACGCCATAGCAGCGGCGGGTTCATTCCTCTCGCGCGCCCACGCAGCTTCGCCTCGCCCGCACTCACGACACGATCGAGACGACACGATTTTCCCTTTGGGGATATCCGTTCCACTGCGATCGCACCCCCAACCTCCATATATATATATATATATATATATATATATATATATATACATACATACATACATATACATACATACATACATGTGTATATATACACACATACACATACATATGCATATACATATACATACATACCTACATATACATACACATATACAAATACATATACATATATACATATACATATACATGTACATGTACATATACATAAACATATACATATACATAAACATATACATACATATATATATATATATATATATATATATATATATACATATACATAAACATATACATATACATATACATATACATATACATGTGTATATATATACATATACATATACATAAACATATACATATACATATACATAGACATAGACATAGACATAGACATATACATAGACATATACATATGCATATACGTCGGAAGTGACGGGGTGAGATCGAAGTGGAACGGAGAGCCCCCCTACCGGGAAATCGGTTTCGGTTTCGTTTTCGTGCACGCCGTGCGTGCGGGCGAAGCGAAGCTGCGTGGGCTGGCGAAAAATAACTCTCCTGTAGCTGAGGCGCGGCCGGACCAAAAATCCCCCTTCCGGCAACCGGTGCCGCGCGGTGTCCCGCCGGTGTCCCGCTCGGGGGCCGGTGGCGCGCGGTGTCCCGCCAGTGTCCCGCCAGTGTCCCGTCGGTGCCCCGATGACGATGATGATGATGATGATGTTGATGATGTTGACGAGGAAGACGATGATGATGATGATGATGATGGTGATGGTGGTGATGATGATGTGTCCCGATGATGATGATGATGATGATGACGTGGATGACGTTCACGATGTTAATGATGATGATGGTGGTGATGGTGATGGTGCCCCGATGACGATGATGATGTTGATGATGTTGGTGTTGATGATGATGATGGTGCCCCGATGATGATGATGATGATGATGATGATGATGAAGATAATGTTGATGATCCTGATGAAGTTGATGCTGATAAGGTGATGGGGTGGTGATGATGATCCTGTCGCGATGATGATGAAGATGAGGTTGATGATGATGCTAATGATGATGGTGGTTTTGATGGTGGTGTCCCGATGATGCTGAGAATGATGATGATGGTGTCCCGATGATGATGACGCTGATGATGTTGATGATGAGGATGATGATGAGGTGGTGATGATGATCTTGATGATGGTGGCCCAATGGCGGCGATGATGATGCTGATGTTAATGATGATGGTGTCCCGATGATGATAAGGATGATGATGATGGTGATGATGATGATGGTGACACGGATGATGGTGTTCCGACGATGATGATGTTGGACAAGATGCTGCGAACGATGAAGATGATGATGGTGTCCCGGTGATGTTGATGAGGTTGGTGATGTCGTTCATGATCAAGATGATGAGATGATGATGGTGTTGACGCTGATGATGGTGGTGTCCCGATGATGATGCGGATGGTGATGATGATGATGTCCCGATGATGATGATGATGTTGATGATGATGATAGTGACGATGATAGTGTCCCGATGATGATGATGGTGATGACGATGATGTTGATGACGATGATGGCGATGAGGTGCTGATTTGTTCCTCTCCCAGGCTCCGAATCTGGCGTGTCTTTGAGCGTGAGGAGAAGTTCGTAGGCGTCGGTCTGGCTGTCGGGGCTCTGGCAGGCGGCATGGCACGCAGCTTTCTGACATATGGCTTTCCATGACAACGGAGGGGGCCCGAAGCACTTACAGAGATGGCTGCTCAGAATACTCTCACGCCCAGCAAAGAATCTGGAGAGCGCTTCAAAGGAACCCATGACATTGGAAGCCGTGCACGGTTTTCGCAACAGCATGTTAATGACCTTATCTTCCTTACTCAGACCAGCGGGTAGCAGACCCACAAGATACTCGAAAGACGCCGCTGAGGAACGCTCGGGGGCAACCTCGGCAGAGCTAGACGCGGCGAGGCTTGGAAAAAACAAGGGCATCAGATGACATACAACTGCGCGTACCTCCAGGGGTCTCGGACATCGCGCCGTCGCCATCGCCGCCCTCTCCACGCGCCTTCTTGCGGGGCGGCGACCCGGAGGGAGGAGCGCCACCGCCACAAACCTGATCACGCACGAGGTCGCCAGGCCGACGATCAGGATGGACAGACTCCGGAAGAGGTCTTCTCCAGGACGGTCGGCACCATCGCGAAGGTCAGCAGCAACACGTTGGAGACCATCTCCAGGACGGTCGTCACCCGACGATCGGCACCAGCACGACGCTCTTCACCACGAAAGTCGGCTTTCAGCACCTCCACGAAGATCGTCTCCAGGACGACCGGCACAAGCATCTCCACAACGGTCGGCACCAGCACGAAGGTCGTCTCGATGACGGTCGCCGCCACTGCGGCCGCCACCACGAAGGCCGCTTCCACGAATGTCATCACCACGAAGGTCATCTGCACGAAGGTCGTCTTCGCGAAGATCGTCTTCACGAGGGTCGACTCCACGACAATCGACGCCAAAAAGGTCGGCACCACGTAGGTCAGCTCCACAAAGTTCGTCTCCACGACGATCGTCTCCACGAGGGTCGGTACCAGCACCACCATGACGGTCGTCTCCACGAGGAACGTCCTCACGGCGGTCGGCACCAGCGCGAAGGTCGTCTCCACGAAGGTCGGCACCCGCACCTCCCCGACTGTCATCTTCACGAAGATCGTCTCTACAACGGTCGGCACCAGCACGGAGGTCGTGTCCACGACGGCCAGCTCCAGCGCCACCATACAGATTTTCGCCACGACGGTCGGCACCAGCATCTCCAGGACGGTCGTCTCCACGAAGATCGTCTCCACGATGGTCGGCACCAGTACGAAGGTCTTCTCCACGAAGGTCGGCTCTAGCACCTCCGCGACCGTCAGCTCCTTCACCTCCGCGAAGATCTTCCAGATGATGGTCGGCGCCAGCACGAAGGTCGTATCTACAACGGTCGGCCCCGGCACCTTCACGGGGATCCATAACGCCAAAAGGAGCAAGCACCCGATCAGCAGGATCGGCACCTTCAGGTAGACCGCCTCCGGAACGCTCACCCGTTTCTGCATCTTGACCTCCACCTCCAGGAAGGTCGGCATTAGCGTCGCCACGAACGAGAGCAGGTGGAGCACGCCGCATCGATATCGAGACATGGGATTCTCCAGATGACGAGCAGTGCCCGTGGTCCACAACAATGGCGTCCTGAAGCGAGGCGAGCATGGACTGAATGAGCAAGGTCGCAAAACTATTGAGCATGCCAACGTCCCAGTACGGCAGGAGAACGAAGTGGAGTATGACCCTATCACGATGCGAATTGAGTCGAGATCGACACTGGCGCCCTTGAGCGAGTTGATCCGCGATCCATCGCAGCCTCGCAGCACTGACCATCCGAGCGAAAAAAACAACAGAGGCGGAAACGGCGGGGGGCGCACGGACGCCCGATGGCCCTCGACCCAGCACGTGCTAGAGCCAAAGTGGCTATGGTGATGAGGTGATGATGATGATGGTGTCCCGATGATGTTGATGATGATGATGCTGCTGATGACGTTGATGACGATGATGTTGCTGATGATGATGATGGCGTTGATTGTGATATCGATTGTGCTATCGATAGTGCCATCGATAGTTCGACCGAATGTGAGATCGATTGTGAGATCGATAGTGAGATCGATAGTGAGATCGATTGTGAGATCGATAGTCAGATCGATTGTGTGATCGATCGAATGAGATAGATCGACTAAGATCGATTGTGAGATCGATCGAGTGAAATCGATCGAGCGAAACCGATAGCGAGATCGATAGTGAAATCGATCGTGAGACCGATCGAGTGAGACGTTGGTTCCTCCCCCCCCAACCTCCTTTATCACCCGAAGGGTGGTCGTATAGGTAAATGTGTATGTGTGTATGCATCTGTGTATGTATAAGTGTTGATGTATATATATATATATGTACACCTATACGACCACCCTGCGGGTGATAAGGATGTTGGGAGGGAGGGGGGCCAGCAATGGGCAACAATGGTGAGTGTTGCGTTGCCGCTCGCTCTTGGGACCATCGATCCCACTATCGATACCACTCGATCGATCTCACTATCGCTATCACTCGATCGATTTCACTGCCGGTCTCACTCTGGATCTCGCAATAAATCCCACGATCGATCCCCCTATCGATATCACTCGATCTCACAATCGATATCACTATTCATATCACTATCGATCTCACTATCGATCTCACGATCGATCTCACTATCGGTCTCACTATGGATCTCGCTATCCATCTCACAATCGATTTCGTCATCGGTCTCACCATCGTTTTCGCACCAGCGGGACACCGGGACACCGGCGGGACACACCAGCGGGACACCAACGGGACACCGCGGGCCACCGCTTGCCGGAGGAAGAATCATGTGGTCCGGCCGGGGCCCAGCCACGAGCGGGACACCGGCGGGACACCGCGGGCCACCGCTTGCCGGAGGAAGAGTCATTTGGTCCTGCCGCGCCTCAGCCACAGGAGACTTTCCTCTCGCCCGCCCACGCAGCTTCGCCTCGCCCGCACGCACGGCGCGCACGAACACGAAACCGAAACCGATTTCCCGGTGGGGGACTCTCTCTCTCCGTTCCACTTCGATCTCACCCCCCAACCTCCGATGTATCTACATATACTGCATGTGTATGTGTGTATATATATACACACTAGAACCACGCGCGCGCTTCGCGCACGCTTAGGTTCTAGTCACTCCCGCGACCACGCTCAACACCGCCAATGCCGCCACGGCTACCACCGCCCTTTCCGCCATCACCGCGGTCACGACCATTTCTGATTTCATGTCCATTCTGGGCATGACCACCCCATCCACAACGATTGCACTGTTCACGACCACTATAACGGCCATTGGTTCAACCTCTGCCTGTACCGCCACCAATACCACTACCATTGCCACTGCCACTGCCGCGAATCCACGACCACTATCATTCCCACCACGGCAAGTGCCATCGCCACGACCATCCTAATCGTCGGTAGGACCACAATCGGCGCACGAACTGTAGCCAACTGCAGCCATCACCACCTGATCCCTCCAGGGCTCTCCTGGGGGCGTCTTCTGGGCCCCTTGGCGCTGTCTTGGGAGCCTTGTGGGGCTCTCCTGGAGCCCTCTTGGGCCGTCTTGGGGCTCTGATGAGATGTCTTGGGGACCTCTTGGGCCGTCTTGAAGCTCTCTTGGGCCCTTCTTGGGGGCCGCTTGGCCGAATTGGGGATCCCACCGCTTCTTCTCACATCCTCGTTATTCAGTGTTCATTTCTCTTCGCCTTTGCTCGTTTCCTCGCCCTCCCTCCCCTCGTCCTTCTGCGCACTTTTCCTGCTCAGCCTTCCCTCTTCTTCCTCCTCGTCCTGATCTTTTCTGCATATTCCCTCTTTCCCCCTGCTCCTCCTCCCTTCCTCCTCTTCCTTCTCCCTCCCCCCCGCGTGGATCTCCGCTGGAGAAGCCTCCGGAAAATCTGGGAGGCCAGGTTCGTCTGGGGCGTTTTGGAGGCCTTTTGGGGCCTCCTTGGGACCTCTGGGGGCGGAGGGCTTGAAATGTTCGTAGGGCATCCTCTCTGGGCCCCTGCTTGGGGCCGTCCTGGGTCCCTGTTGGGCAGTCTTGGGGACCTCTTGGGCTAGCCAGGGGCCCTTCTGGGCTGTCTTGGAACCCTCTTGGGCTGTCTTGGGGCGATCCTGGCGGCCTCTCGGGCCGTCTTCGTTCCCCTGGAACGGCAAGAGGCGAATCCCTGAAAATGTACGTTTTCCGGGGACGGGGCCAATTTTGCATCTTGGGGCCCTCTTGGGAGGGCTCTTGGGGCCCTCTTGGGCTGTCTCGGGAGCTCCCGGGAGCCCTCTTGGAGCCATCGTCGGCGTCTTCAAGCTACATTTCGAGGCTCGTGCGCCCTCTTGATCTGTTTGGCGGCCTCAGGCGCCCTCTGGAGCCGTCCCAGGGGCGCCCCAGAGGCCCCAGTACCCCCATGCGCGCTCGAGGACGCGGTCCCGAGCCCCCCGTCGTAGCTAGGCTTGATCGGCCAACTCATGTATTCTCATGTTGGTCGCTTCCTACGTCCAGGGACTCCCTTGGAGGCCCTGCGCAAGCCTCGGAATCGTATAGAAGGGGAAGTACGGAAACGCAGAAATCATTAATTCATTTCCTTCAGGTATTCAACGATTTGAGGCCCTCAAAGGCATCCTTGGTTTTTTGGGGGAGGTGATGGGGTCTGAATTGTGGTCTCTTGTGCAAGAGTACCCCCATGCCCACGATAATAATGTACCCCCCCCCCCTTAAGTCGTTGGAGTTTTTTATCGTCGACCAATAAGAGTTTGGTCGGGGGCGCGGGGCGCGGAGGCCAAACTTCATTATCACCTCGGAACGTTATGTTGAGGTAGCAAGATCAATTTATGTTGAAATAGCAACATCAAGCGAAGCGATCAGACTTTTTTCAGGATGTCTCAAGCGAACCCAAGAATTTTGGGAGGCAGGCTCAAACGAAACGAGCAATGTTGCAAGGATGTCTCAAGCGAAACCAGTAATTCTGTGAGGATGTCTCAAGCGATTCGAGAAGCTTGTCGAGGATGTCTCAAGCGAAACAAGCATATACTCGAGGATGTCTCGAGCGATTCGAGAAGCTTGTCGAGGATGTCTCAAGCGAAACAAGCATATACTCGAGGATGTCTCAAGCGAAACAAGCATATACTGAAGGATGTCTCAAGCGAAACGATACGTTTCTTAAGTATGTCTCAAGCGAAAACAACAATTCTGTGAGGATGTCTCAAGCGAAACCAAGAATTTTGGGAGGCAGGCTCAAACGAAACGAGCAATGTTTCAAGGATGTCTCAAGCGATTCGAGAAGCTTGTCGAGGATGTCTCAAGCGAAACAAGCATATACTCGAGGATTGCTCTTGTTCTTCCTCTTCTCTTCTCCTTCTTTTTTCTTAATTTATATTTTTATTTCTTTATATGTTTCTTTATGTATTTCTTTTTTTCCTCTCTCTCCCCATGCCCCCCTGAACTTGTTTATCCCTGGTGTTGATTATCCATGGCAAGTGAGGCACATGAGCTACCCTACACGAGCACTCAAAAAACCAATTTTCAGAAAGCGTTTGTAAATTAAATATAATAGATTTGGAACTTGAAATGTTTGCTCTTTTTCTTTCTCATCTCTTCTCCTTCTTTTTTCTTAATTTATATTTTTATTTCTTTATGTATTTCTTTATTTCTTTCTTGTTTCCTCTCTCTCCCCATGCCCCCCTGAACTTGTTTATCCCTGGGGTTGATTATCCACGGAAAGTGAGGCACATGAGCTACCCTACACGAGCACTTGAAAATTTCAATTTTCATAAAGCGTTTGATGCTAAAAAATAATACATTTGAATCTTCAGATTTGTTTTATCCTCCTTTCCTCTCGTCTTCTACTTCTCCTCCTCATTTCGTCTTGTCCTTTTCCGTTTTAATATTTCTTGTATGTATTTCCCTCAACTCTCCCTTTGTTTTATTTTGTTCTCTCGTTGTATCTTTCTCTCTCCCCATGCGCCCCTGAACTTGTTTATCCCTGGGGTTGATTATCCACGGAAAGTGAGGCACATGAGCTCCTACACGAGCACTTGTTTTTACAAAAAAAAGAAGCGTTTGTAAATAAAATATAATAGATTGGGAACTTGAAATGTTTGCTTTTCTTCTTCCTCTCCTCTTCTACTTCTCCTCTTGAATTTTTCTTCTCCTCTTCATTTTCATCAGTTATTTTCTCTCTCTCTCTCTCTATCTCCCTGTCTCTCTCCCCCCCATGCCCCCTTGAACTTGTTTATCCCTGGGGTGGATTATCCATGGAAAATCTGATCGTTTTTTTAATTATATCCTCTCTGATGTTTTTCTCTCTCTGTTTCTCTATCTCTCTCTCCTCTTGCTCCTCTCCTGTCTTTTCCTTTCCTCTCCTCCTCTCCTTCTTCTCTTGCTTTTCATTATCTCCTCTTCTTCTCTCTCTCTCTATCTTTCTTTCTCAATTTTCATAAAGCGCTTCTATATAAAATCTGATGGATTTGAAACTTGAAATTGTTGGTTTTCCTCCTCCTCCTCTATCTTTCTTTCTATATATCTTCTCTTCTTCTTATTATTATTCTTATTGTTCTTCTCATTTAATATATATATATATATATATATATATATATATATATAATTTGTTCCCCCCCCCCCCAAAAAAAAAACGATATTATTATTATTCTTATATATCTTCTCTTCTTCTTATTATTCTTATATGTTTTTTTTTTTTTTTTTAAAAAAAAAAAAAAAAAAAAAAAAAAAAAAAAAAAAAAAAAAAAAAAAAAAAAAAAAAAAAAAAAAAAAAAAAAAAAAAAAAAAAAAAAAAAAAAAAAAAAAAAAAAAAAAAAAAAAAAAAAAAAAAAAAAAAAAAAAAAAAACTATATATATATATGCGAAATGTGTTATAGTTTTCTTTTTTAAAAGAAATAGTTATTTGTATCTTATTTTTTTTCCTTCTCTCTCTCTCTCTCTCTCTCTCTCTCTCTCTCTCTCAGCACAACCCCCCCAGCACAACCCTCCAGCACAACCCTCCAGCACAACCCTCCAGCACAACCCTCCAGCACAACCCTCCAGCACAACCCTCCAGCACAACCCTCCAGCACAACCCTGCAGCACAACCCCTCAGCACAACCTCTTGAGGTTTATTATCGTCGGCAGTTTTTTATCATCGGCAGTGGTCGATAGCAACTCCTGAGCTCTCCGGGAACACGGCGGCACGCAAATGATACGCATGTTTTTGAAAAACTTCATTTTGAAAAAAAAAAAAAATTGCGAATTCCATTGAAATCTTTTCGAATTTGCGAAATCGAGCCGTCAGGCGCTTGAATGCCGCACTGCGTTCGAGATTTAGGCGAAAGCGTGTGCGACGCAATTTTCTCATGACACGCATTTTTTTGAAAAACCTTATTTTGACAAAAAATACTATATTTGGTTGCGAATTCCATTGAAATCCTTTCGAAATTGCGAATTCGAACCCGCACGCGCCTGAATGCCACACTGCGTTCGATATTCGGGCAAAAGCGCGCGCGACGCAAATTTCTCATAAATGCGTCGCGTGCTTAAATCTCGAACGCAATGTGGCATTCAAGCGCCTGACGGCTCGATTTCGCAATTTTGAAAAGATTACAATGGAATTCGCAATTAAACAAAGTTTTTTTTTCAAAATGAAGTTTTTCAAAAAATGCGTATCATTTGCGTGCCGCCGTCTTCCGGGAGAGCTCAGGAGTTGCGATTGACCACTGCCGATGATAAAAAACTGCCGACGATAATAAACCTCAGCCGATGATAAAAAAACTGCCCACGATAATAAACCTCAGAGGAGCGCACGGCGGGAGAGAGAGAGAGAGAGAGTCTCACCTCTCTCTCTCTCTCTCTCTCTCCCTCCCTCCCTCCCTCTCTCCTCTTTCTCTCACTATCTCTCTCTGCTCAAGGTGAGCTGCTGAAGCAGAGCTGCTCAAGCAGATGGCTGCTCAGAGAGCAGAACCAGACAATGAGACCTTCGAGAATAAAAAACACAATTATTTCGAGGATGTCTCAAGCGAAATAAGCAATAGTTTGACGGTGTCTCAAGCGAAATAAGCAATAGTTTGTGGATGTCTCAAGCGAAACAAGGGATTTGTCGAGGATGTCTCCAGCGAGATAAGCCATTGCTGAGGATATTTTAATGAAGATTAAACGCCAAGGATGTCTCAAAACGTGCTCGGTTTGGTCTCCTCTTGATCATCTCTTACTTCGAGATTATGCTGAGGTCTGGTGGGCTACTTTGATTATCTCCCCCTGAACCCCGAACTTTATTATCCCCTAGTGTTTATTATCGTGAGCATGGGGTTAGACCGGAGGCCAAACTTGAAAAACAAAAAAGGAATTGTGGGATTTCCATGTTTGTCCAATTCCTCGGCGCTCTTCGGCGCTGTTTTTTGTTTGTGCCTCGCGGGTTTTGTTAGCCGGGCCCCTCAAGGGTGTGGCTTCCGGACCCCCTGGGGGTTCTGGAGGCCTCCTGGAGGCCTGGAGAGCCGTTGGAAGGGTGTCTCAGGCTGCGCGGGAGCGTTTTGGGCCATTCTTTGCGTTCTGGGAGCTCCTTGGGGTCGTCTTGGGCTGTCCTTGGGCGTCTTGGGGGCCCCCCGGGAAGCCGAGAGACGCGGTACTGGCCAGATGTCAGGGGATGTGCGGGATCTCCGAGTCGGAGTCCCACTTTGAAAAAAAACGGGAATTCTGGGAATTCCTTTCTCCCAACCCTCCTTGGTTGGGTATTCGTTTTGAATAGAGCACTGTGGTCGCGTCCCTCCTCCTCCTCCTCCTCCTCCTCCTCCTCCTCCTCCTCCTCCTCCTCCTCCTCCTCCTCCTCCTCCTCCTCCCGCCTCCCGCCTCCTCCTGCCCTCTCTTCGCCGACGATGGGGGCCTCGATCTGCGAAACTGTCGCCACTTTCGAGGGCTGCTGGTGGGTCCTGCGGAGTGAGGCCCTGCGCAGATCTGAGCTAGACCTCGCCATCCCTGGGGGGCTGCGATCTGCGAAACTGTCGCCAACTTCGAGGGCTGCTGGTGGGTCCTGCGGAGTGGGGCACCGCGCAGATCTGAGCGAGACCTCGCCGTCCCTGGGGGGCTGCGATCTTCGAAACCGTCGCCACTTTCGAGGGCTGCTGGTGGGTCCTGCGGAGTGAGGCACCGCGCAGATCTGAGCGCGACCTCGCCGTCCCTGGGGGGCTGCGATCTGCGAAACTGTCGCCTCTTTCGAGGGCTGCTGGTGGGTCCTGCGCAGTGCGGCACCGCGCAGATCTGAGCGAGACCTCGCCGTCCCTGGGGGGCTGCGATCTGCGAAACTGTCGCCACTTTCGAGGGCTGCTGGTGGGTCTTGCGGAGTGAGGCACCGCGCAGATCTGAGCGAGACCTCGCCGTCCCTGGGGGGCTGCGATCTGCGAAAGTGTCGCCACTTTCGAGGGTTGCTGGTGGGTCCTGCGGAGTACAGCACCGCGCAGATCTGAGCGGGACCTCGCCGTCCCTGGGGGGCTGCGATCTGCGAAACCGTCGCCACTTTCGAGGGCTGCTGGTGGGTCCTGCGGAGTGAGGCACCGCGCAGATCTGAGCGGGACCTCGCCGTCCCTGGGGGGCTGCGATCTGCGACGCGGTCGCCTCTTTCGAGGGCTGCTGGTGGGTCCTGCGGACTGAGGCACCGCGGGGACCTGAGCGGGACCTCGCCGTCCCTGGGGGGCTGCGATCTGCGACACTGTCGCCACTTTCGAGGGCTGCTGGTGGGTCTAGCGGAGTGCGGCACCGCGCAGATCTGAGCGGGACCTCGCCGTCCCTGGGGGGCTGCGATCTGCGAAACTGTCGCCTCGTTCGAGGGCTGCTGGTGGGTCCTGCGGAGTGAGGCACCCGGCAGATCTGAGCGAGACCTCGCCGTCCCTGGGGGGCTGCGATCTGCGAAACTGTCGCCACTTTCGAGGGCCGCTGGTGGGTCCTGCGGAATGAGGCACCGCGCAGATCTAGGCGAGACCTCGCCGTCCCTGGGGGGCTGCGATCTGCGAAACTGCCGCCACTTTCGAGGGCTGCTGGTGGGTCCTGCGGAGTACAGCACCGCGCAGATCTGAGCGGGACCTCGCTGTCTCTGGGGGGGTGCGATCTCCGAAACCGTCGCCACTTTCGAGGGCTGCTGGTGGGTCCTGCGGAGTGCAGCACCGCGCAGATCTGAGCGGGACCTCGCCGTCCCTGGGGGGCTGCGATCTGCGAAACTGTCGCCTCGTTCGAGGGCTGCTGGTGGGTCCTGTGGAGTGGGGGCACCGGGCAGATCTGAGCGAGACCTCGCCGTCCCTGGGGGGCTGCGATCTGCGAAACTGTCGCCACTTTCGATGGCTGCTGGTGGGTCCAGCGGAGTGAGGCACCGCGCAGATCTGAGCGCGACCTCGCCGTCCTTGGGGGGCTCCGATCTGCGAAACTGACGCCACTTTCGGGGCTGCTTGGGGGGGCAACATAGCGATATGCGGAAACTGTCGCCACTTTCGAAGGCTGCTGGCGGGTCCAGCGGAGTGAGGCACTGCGCAGATCTGAGCGGGACCTCGCTGTCCCTGGGGGGGTGCGATCTGCGAAACTGTCGCCAATTTCGAAGGCTGCTGGTGGGTCTTGCGGAGTGAGCCACCGCGCAAATCTGAGCGAGACCTCGCCGTCCCTGGAGGGCTGCGATCTGCGAAACCGTCGCCACTTTCGAGGGCTGCTGGTGGATCCTGCGGAGTGAGGCTCCGCGCAGATCTGAGCGAGACCTCGCCGTCCCTGGGGGGCTGCGATCTGCGAAACTGCCGCCATTTTCGAGGGTCGCTGGTGGGTCCTGCGGACTGAAGCACCGCGCAGATCTGAGCGGGGCCTCGCCGTCCTTGGGGGGCTGCGATCTGCGAAACCGTCGCAACTTTCGAAGGCTGGTGGCGGGGTCAGGTAGTCTCAATTCAGTGTTATTGGCTCCGCGCTGTCGTCCTGCATTCCTCTGCTCAATGAGGTGCAACGCCCGGGTCGATATCCACGGTCGGTGGGCCGCGGCTGGTTGTAGTGGTACCGACTTCGCCATGGCTTCTTTCATGCACGAGGCCAATGTTTCGGCCTTACCCTCGAGATCCAGGGCGGCGCGTTCCGGAGTCCAATGTGCGATCAAGTGCTCCGCATACGTCTTTGCCGTTTCTGGGCAGCGTAGATTTGTCATATCATACTTCGGAGGCGGTGCTGGTTGTGCTTGTTTCTCGATGCTGATTTCCATATCCACCACATTTACAAAATGATGTGACTGTGATTGTCGCCCGCGGTCGCCCCAGACGTTTGCAATGCAAGATAGCCAAGCGTTGGCGACAACCACGTGGTCGAGTCCCACCAGCCCTCTGGGCGTAGGTGGTCTAGAGCAGATCCTCTTCCACCCCTCCCTCTTCCCCCTTGGGGAGGGGTTTACCCCTCCCCCTACCCCCTCCCCTGGACCTGGACGGGGGGGGCCGCGGGTAGTTAGAGCGTCCAAGATGGCCCAAGACGGCTCCAAGAGCGCCTCAGAGAACCCAAGATGAGCTCCAAGATGGCTCAAGATAGCGCAAGATCGCTCACGATGGCTCCTAAGATGGTTCCAAGAAGCCCAAAGACGGCCCCAAGATAACTCCAAGTGGCCAAACAGCTCCCCAAGGAGGCCCCGAAGAGGCCAAAATCGTCCCAAAACCTAAGGAAAATCAATGATTTTTGCTTTCTCGCCTTTTCGCTTCCGATGGCCATCCGAGGCCTGGAGATGGCTCCAAGATGGCCCAAGAGGGCCCCAAGAGAGCCCCAAAAGAGCCCCAAGACGGCCCCAAGAGCGCCCAAGAGCACTCCAAGAGCGTTCCAAGAGGGGTCCAAGAGGCGATTTTAGGGGCTTCCGAGGGGGGGCGCTAATTCACCCCCCCCTCTTGTTTGATCGACTCCCTCCAAGATGGCCCCAAGAAGCGCCCAGGAAGCCCCAAGAGGTCCCAAGATGGCCCCAAAATGGCCCCAAGAGGCCCCCAAGAGGCCCCCCGGAGGCCCCCAAGAGACCCCCAAGAGGCCCCAAGAGCCCCCCCAGATGCACCCAAGATGCTCCAAGAGGCCTCGGCGAGAATGCCTAATCATTGATTCTACACAGGTTTTAGCCACATGGAGGCCTCTTGGGGGGGGGCACGGATTAAGATGACTCCAAGAGCGTCTGGGAGAGCCCAAAATGACCTCCAAGATGGCTCAAGATATCCCAAGATGTCTCATAATGGCTTCCTCTGTGTGCTGCCCACTTCTCTGATCGAGGCAATTCCTCTGGGCATCGTTTCTGGATGGGCTGGTGGGGATTCGCGAAGCGACAACAATTGCTCAAACCTGCCTGGCACGATCGGTTCCGACGGCTTCACCCCGAGATCATGGTACGTAATATTGGACTCGTCCCCGCTGTTGAAAACGTGTTTGTCACAGTTGTTTCAAATGCCCCGCATAGCTCTATGAGTAGCTCTCGGTTCGATGTGGGATCCCACTTCCCTCGCGGATTGTGGAAAATATGCTCTCCGTGCTCCCCCCCGGGAAATCGACGCAAGAGCCTCGCGTTGAAGTCGCCCAAAAGTACAGCGGGCCCATGTGAGGCACACATGTTGGTGAACCCCAGAAGATCCATAAAGAAGTCGCGCCTGACGTCGTAGTCGTGCTCGTTCGTCCACGCGCACGCCGTGACAAGCGTCAATACCCCGCCTGTGACCCGCAAGCGAATGCAAGCCTTTCCGTTGTCTCGTTGCCGGTACCCTTTGATAGATTGGCGAGCCCAACGGGCTACAATAAATCCAACTCCCGCGCACTCTCTTCCGCCCCCTCCGGCGCCAGATAAAATGATGAGGTGCCCCTCGAAATCAAATACGGGTGAGCCTTTGCAATGTGTCTCTTGGAGACATGGCACCGCCATGCCCATATTTCGCTTGTGCCGAACTAATTCGTATAGTTTTACCGCACTGTCCAAGCTAATGCCTTCGACACTCCAGGACGCAATGCGGCTGCATGTTATTGGCCGGCACGAGTATGTAACCCACTTGCCGGGTGTAGGCGCCGCTGCCACATCGCCAATGCGCCGTCGCATTTCCTAGTGGCCTCCCTTCTTCCCCTTGCCCCCGCCTTTCGCAGAGGCCCTCTGCAGAACCCCGTAGGCGCGGTCTTTCAGATCGGCCACCTCCTGGCTGTTGGTGAGGTCGCCCCAGGCTGCCCAAGGTCCTTCCCAAGCAACTTCGAGAGCCGCCCCGGCCACATGTGCCTGACAAACTGGTTCTTTAGCCACTTTGAGTTTCTGTTCCACCGTGCCCACGCGCACCTCACTCTTGGAATAACCCCATCCCAAAAAAATCTTCCGGAGTCCGAACAAGAAGCTCTCAGGCACCCTCTGCTCCAAAGGCTGATCCGGACGTGTCCAGATCATGTTCTCTTGGTGTTTCAGCTGTGCCCTCCCCAAGATGCCTACGCATTTGTCCCCGGCGCTCATGGAATCAAACTTGGCGAAAGCAATCTGCTGGAGCGACTCGCCTTTGATGAAGATATCGGACGGTTCAGGGGCTCCGAGCTGAAGAGCACGTTCGTTTATCCATGTGGCAGCGTGCCGCAAGGTATCGAAATTGCCGAGACCCCCAACTACTGCATTGCATTCGAACTGCTTGCCCGTGGTGAGTCCCGCGATTTGGCGCTCGAGCTCAATAAGTTTCTCCTCAACTGCGGAAACCATACTATTCTCGAACTCAGCGTTCTGGTGGTTCTCGAGGTTGGTGAGGCGAATGGAGATGTCTTCGATGTGCTCCTCCGCCTCCTCGAACCTGGTTTCGATGATCCCGCTCATGTCAGTAAGGCGTCGTTCGAGGCTGCTGATGGTGTTGCGAAGAGGCTGCACCTCCTTGCGGGACATCTTGGCGATCTCGTCCAAAGACGATGGATGTGGCTGCTGTCCTCGTTGCTCCTGCTGTGCGGCTACACGTGCTGGTGGGGGCGCTCCCGGTGAAGTCGTAGGGGTAGGAGTCGCAAGTGTGTGTACCTCGGGGCCGTCGGCGTCGCCGTCCATCTCGTTCAAAGGACTGAATAAGCGTCTGCGTAAAATACTTTCCCTTCCAACTCCCACTGGCGTGCCCGGAGCGCGTGTGTGTGCGCGAGAGGGGCCGCCTGGATGAGAAGCACTCGAAGCCAAGATCCTCAGAAGGGCTGCGCGGGTACGATAAGAAGACTGCTCACCTGCGGGCCGCAAGGAGGCAGGCGGTGCCCTGGGGCTGACCAGGAACCGCGGAATCCGCTGATCTAATCCCGAAGGCGATTTCCTGGTGTTGCCTCGGGCCCGGCCGACCCGCGGCGGCTCCGCCAGCTGCAGCAGGCGGTGGCACCTGCTGAGGCTGGCCTTTCACAACGTCCACCGTCGCGTACCTCTGCGTGCTCTCCTCTGCAGACCTGCTCGCACCCTCCCGTGGATCCGCGCACTGCACGTCCTCGATGGAGCGGCAGTCGCCTGACCGTCCGAACAGCTCCGGCGCCACCGCCCGAACGGCGCCTGGTGCCACCCCTGCCGGCCATGGCGGACCACCGCTCCGCTACCAACAGTGGCAGCAGCGAGCTGAGCGGATGCTTGTTGTGTTGAGCCAAACCGGCGAACAACAGTACTACCTTCTGTCCTGAGTGAAACTCTGTCTCAACATAGCGGGTCCTGAACGCTATAGAAACACACACACACACACACACACACACACTCATAGAGAAAGATCAAACAGCTAAACCTACATCACGAAAACAGGGGACCCATGACAAAGAGGCCTCCAAAATTGTCCCAGAACGGCCCCAGAGGCTCCCAAGACGGCCTCATGAGGGCCCCAAGACTGCCCAAAAGGCATCCAAAACGCCCAAGATGGCCTCCAAGACGGCCCTGGAGCCCTCCAAGAGGGCCCCAAGTCGGCCCAGAGAGGCCCTCAAAACGGCTTCCGACGGCGTCAGACAGGCCAGGAGCCCACCAAGACAGCCCACGATGGCTCTAAGATGGCCCGAGACGGCCCAAGAGGCCCCCAAGAGGCCTCCAAGACGGCCCAATAGGCCTCCAAGAGGGCCAACAGGAAGGCCCCAAGAGGCCAAAATCGTTGATTGTCCTTAGGTTTTTGAAGGACTTGGCATTTGCTTTTTTTCTGCCTTCCGACGGCCAGAGACGGCCCAAGAGCCTTCGAAGATCGCCCCGAGATCGCCCAAGAGACCTCCAAAATTGTCCCAGAACGGCCCCATAGGCTCCCAAGACGACCCCAACGAGCTCCAAGACGGCCCAAGAGACCTCCAAGACGCCCACGATGGCCTCCAAGACGGCTATGTAGCACCCCAAAAGGGTCCGGGTGTTGGCCCAGAGAGGCACTCAAGACGGCTTCCGACGGCGTCAAACGGGCCAGGAGCCCACAAAGACGACCCAAGACGGCTCCAAGATGGCCCAAGACGGCCCAAGAGGCCCCCAAGAGGTCACCAAGACGGCACAAGAGGCCCCAAGAGGCCAAAGTCATTGATTTTCCTTAAGCCCGAGGCGGCCCAGGAGCCTCCAAATATCGCCCCAAGATCGCCCAAGAGGCCTCCAAGATGGCTCCAGAACGGCCCAAGAGGCCCCCAAGACGGCCCCGAGAAGGCTCCAAGACGGCCCAAAAGGCCTCCAAGACGCCCACGATGGCCTCCAACACGGCCATGAAGCATCCCAAGAGGGCCCCAAGTCGGCCCAGAGACGTCCCAAAGACGGCTTCCGACGGCGTCAGACGAGCCAGGAATGGCTTGACATTGCCAAAGAGGCCCCCGAGAAGCCCGCAAAGGCCCCCGAGAGGCTCAAGGAGGCTCTCAAGATGCCTCCAAGAGGCTCCCAGGAAGCTCCCAAGAAGCCCCAAGAGTCTCCCAGAGGCTCCCTCTCCCCCTCCTCCTCCTCCCCCTCCTCCTGATTTTCCCCGCCATCCTCCCCCAAGTGATGCCCGAAGGATGTCCACAACGGCTGAGGGAACACATGGTCCGATAGCCTGGCAGAGCTCTTGCCACAACGCTCGGCCACATGGGCCACTCCGAAAGGCAGGGGGCGGCGGTAATTCGCTGTAGGCGTCTTCGATAATGATTCCAAACCCTTGGCAGTCCTCGGTCTCTCTCTAAGGGGGCGTGGAGCCCATCCTGGGCGCTTCCGTGGGCCTCCAGGGGCTCCAGAAGTTCACGAAACCGAGGGACGTGCTTTGGAACTAAACGTCTCCAACTTAGGCAAGGATGGCCCCACGGGTTCGCCTCGGGACCATCGGAGGGGTCTCTCGGGCCGGTTCGAGAGGTCAGGATCGTGGAAAAGCTGCGCGATTGAACAAAAAGCTAAGGGGGCACACACCAGCCACTGCGGGGCCCTATCTACGTCGAAGCTCGCAGCCCTGCGCCTTTGGCACCAGCGGCCACTCCATGTTGGTGGCGTTACCGAGATCCGCCGACCACTTCAGCTGGATGTCCTTCGCAACCAACGACGGGACGAATCCAGACGGAGCACGGAGGAGCAAAACGAGGGACGAACAGCGGAGGGAGGAGGGCGGGGGGAGGACGACGAGCAGCAGAAGCAGCAGAGGCAACAGGAGCGGAGGACCAGGAGCTGTGGGTAGAATCGAAGTGCCGCTCAGCTCTCATCAGCCTCATCGGTTCTGAGCGCGCTGACCCCCACAGCCCCCGCGAAAAGGACGCGGTATGTTTGGGGACTGCAGCTACTTTGGGGGAACTGCAGCGAGCTTGCGCCTATGGCATGCGTCCTGTCGGGCAAATCCGCCCGCAGGCGTCCGCCTGGCTAAAATAGAACAGTGCAGAACAAGCATCTCACATAATGGGACCCTGGGGACTACCCATATATGTGGTGACAGCGAAAGAAGGGGAAAGGAAGTAAGTCTAAGGAGAAGAGAGGAGGCAACCCAAGAGGGAATCAATGACTCCCCATTGAGCCGCCAGAACTTCGCTGGTAGCATAAAAAATCTGCCAATCGCGATAGCTGCCCTAGCCCGAGCTCTATTTCCCCATGGCTGACAAAGTGGGCGGACGTGACATGCCTGGGGAAAAGGAGAGAGAAGGGTAATTCCGAGTGATGGGGGGCCCTGGGCATGCCCTGCCTGTGCCAGGCCAAACGGGACTAGAAACTGGAATAATATCCTGCAGCGGATTCGATATGGTGGAAGGGAAGGGTGCGGCAACAGCAGACTACGAAGGGAAAGGAAAGAGGAACCGCAGCATCATGAGAGGGGAAGGAGGAGTGGGGGCGCCTGTTGATCGACGTGTTGCAACAAGTGGGAACAAGACCGGTGGAGGTAAGAGAGGGGAGGAACATGGGGACGAGGGTAGTTGGGTGAGGGAGGGGAATGGGGGAGGGAGAAGAAATGAAGGAGGCAGGAGGCAGCGTGGAGGAGAGAGGAGGGATGCTGTGGAGGAGGATGGAAGAGGGGGGAAGACGAAATTGGTGCGCTCGCACCCTGTCTGACATTCTGTCCCTCCCCCCCATCCATTCCAATGGAGTTGAGTCGCCGCTACTCGCAGAGCCGAATATCGAAAAAGGCATGGATCTCGAAAGGGCAACGTTGTCCAAGAGGGCCCTGAAGATCCAGACGTGGGAGGAGCATGAAGAAGGCGAAGGGGAGTCGTGAAAGCATGAAGGAGGCGGAGGGACGAAGGAAGGACGGGGAATCTTGACGGACGTGGCAGGAAGCGACGGAAGCGATGGGAAGAAAGAGGGTGCGAAAAGATCCAGGAGTGTCGGTCCGTGTGGCGGAAATCCGTGGAAATCTCTGCATGTCTTTTGTTTCTCCCGCACGAACACGACCGCAGTGCACGAGCAAACGCATGAGGCCCGCCCCGGGGCACTGAGCATGAGATCCGCTTCCCCTCACGGGGGCTATGAACGCGCCCATCGGATACAGGCACGGGCATGACGGCGGTAATGCAGCGGAGGAGGAGGAGGAGCAGGAGAGCGAGGCGAGGGGAGACAGGAAACATGTGAATACTGCAAGGAACCCTCGGCTTTCGAAACCCAGCCGCGGCACCTGAAACTTAGGGCCTGCTCAGCCGCAAGACAAACATCGGAGTAAGCAATGCATCCACACCTGAAGCCAGAAATGCCGAAGCACAGTACCCGAGCAAATCAGGGAATGAGGAGGGGGAGAGGAGGAGGGCAGAGAGAAAGGCTCTGCATGTGGCAAGCGCTGCAACGGGAGCGGTGCTGTTGCTGATGCGGGAATACGGCCAGCGCTCAGGCGAAGGCATCGTTCCATGGGGCGGGCATTGTCCGAAACGCGGCCAACGCGTCAGCGGTAGCACCACTCTTGCACGCGCAAGAATGTAATCGCCGCCGCGGCATGGGCATCGTTCCATTGGACGGAGGCTCATTGAAAATCGATACGTACTTGTGGCCCCCGCTACAGTCTGAGCACAATTGTTTGAAGGGCGGAGACTGTTCTGGCGGTGGAAAAAAACCAAATGGGAGACCACATTGGGCAATCCCTTGTGGAAAACCGTGTGCGGGATAGGCGGGCAACCATGCAAAAGGAGAAACTACGCAAATACGCATAATGTATAACTGCGGGGGGGTGGAAGAAGGAGGGACGATAGAGGATGGAAGAACTGGAGGAGCAGCAGCAGCAACAGGAGAACGATGAGGAGGGAGGATGGGCAGGCAAGCGAGCGAGCGCCCACGCCCGCCGCCGCCCCACCCTCTGAGAAACAGACCTGTAAGCCCAAAAAGTCGCATGTGCGCGCGTGCCTCATTCAGCGTACCAGGCACCTGCTCTGTGCCAATGCGATATGCGTACGGAATCAACAATGGCTGAAAGCACGACGACTCAAATGGGTGACAACACTCCCGAATCCACTGGATGCCACCAAAAGTCTCCCACACGCAAACTTGTCTAGCAAAACCGACATTCCACGGCCAGCGCTGGCGGCAAGACGGCGCCGGATAAACCCATGATGACTCTCGACATACTCGGCGAGAACCTGTACGACCACCCTACGGGTGATAAGCAGGTGCGGGGGGAGGAGCCAGCATCTCGCTTAATCGATCGCACCATCCTATCACGATCGAAATCATTATCGATATCACGAACGATCTCACAATCGATCTCACAATCGATCTCACTCGAACGATGTCATTATCAAACTCACTATTGATCTGAATATCGGTCTCAATGTCGATATTACAGTCGAACTCACGATCCTTCTCGCTATCGAGCTCGCTATCGCTTCCACGACCAATCTCCCAACCGATCTCCAAACCGATGTCCACTATCGACATCACTATCCCTCTCGCGATGGATATCACTATCGATATCACTATCGTTCTCCCAGCCGACCTCACTGTCAATACCACTCGATCGATGTCATGATCGGTCCCATTATCGATATCGTTATCGATCCTCCGAGGGGCCTTACGGGTCTCCAGAGGCGCATACATTTTTTGTGTAGAGCTGATCCGAGCCCTTCGCAGCGAGACAACAGGCGAAGCTTGCGATAACACTGGCGGTGCGAGAACTCTGGAACTGCGAAGCCCGTCCCACGACGGTTAAAATGCGAAAGACAGGGGGGGGGGGGGGGAGGGACAGACTTGAGCACAGAAGGCATCGGACACGCATGCAACTCGAACGTCTGAAGCGATGGTGGAGGCCCTCACGCTCACTCAGGATGCCCGTTATCAGAACTTCTATCCTCCGCGGGGCCTCACGGGTCTCCCGAGGCGCATACCTTTTTCCTTGCAAAGCAAATCCGAGCCCTTCGCAGCGAGACAACTAGCGAAGCTTGCGATAACACTGCCGAGGCGAGAACTCCGGAACTGCGAAGCCCGCCCACTACACGCATAGTATGACCTGGCTTGCCGCCACAAAACTCTTCCAGGATGAAAGTGATATCCACATTAGCTCGAGTCTTGCACACTGCACAGAATTGAATAACACTGAAGCAGCCTGGCGCGCGAAAGCCTGGGGGCACGCGGCCGCAGCACACGTCATCTTGGAGCCTTCCAGCACCACGCGAAGCTCATTGGTCTGGGAGCACAGCCCGCGTCGCCCGGAGCACACCCGGCGGCAGGGGCCGAGGCCACCCGCATGCCAGGCCTGCAGCTGGGCCCGCTTGCGAAAGGTGGCACCGCACTGGTAGTAGTCGAGGATGACCTGGGAGCTGGTCGGCTTGCTGGCCAACGCTGTCATCCGAAGCACACTCCACAACGGTGAGCCAGCTGGGTTCTCCAGGATGACAGCGACCTTCTTGGTCGCGCATGCTGAGATGATGGCTAGCGAGAACTCGGCCGTCGCGCTGCCGATCGCGATCCGCGAACGGTCGGCGGGGCGCTGCAGCGCGTCGGGGCGCAGCCGGCGGCTCGAAGTGGACCGCCGGGGCGACCAGGCTGTCCTCGGCGAGCGGCGCTCCACGACGAGCAAGGCGTGCCCGGCCACGGGCCGCTGATGAACCCCTGCTGGATCCAGGCGAGCAGCAGAGAGCGCGCCCCAGCCAGGCTCGCATCCTGCAGCGGGCACCCGGCGTCCTCGAGGGTCACGACGGCGGCGCCCAAGCCACGCAACTGCGTAGCGATCCGCTTGGCCCGACGCCTCCTCCGTGCCCTTCGCGCAGGGCGCGGGCGACCTCAGCCTTCATCCGCAGCTTCAGCGCGGAGGCGGCAGGGCAGAGGGGGCGGCCAGCGGCGGCGCCGGAGGTGGGCGGCGACTTTGCATGCATCTCGCCAGGCCCTCCTCCATCGTCCGCGCGAAAGAGGGCGGTGGCGGGCGACGGCTTGGTCGCTTCCCGCAAGGCCAGGGCCGCCTTCTCGTAGCGCCTGACTGAGCCGCCCGTCCGCCAGCAGCCTCGCATCTTGATATCGGACAGCGCCCGTCTCTGAGAGATCTCATCGAAGGACGCCCCCCATGGCGCAGCGAGTAGAGCTGCGGGAGCAGCACGTGGTACCCGTTGGTCAGCGCGGCGTTGGGCAGCACGGAGGTCAGGTGCTCTGCGTCGCAGGACCAGAGAGGGCCTGTGGCCCGCTGGTCCGCGAGCAGCTGCAAGGTGTAGCCGAGCCATCCGCAGGCCGCCCAGTCCAGCATCACGCTCTCGTCGTACTCGCCTGTCTTGTTTGAGCGACCAAGCTCGTGGGCGCCCAAGATGATCCCCCAGATCGGTGAGCCTCCTGAGCCTGCGACTGGTGGCACGAGCGACTCGCCAGACAGGGCAAACAGCTCGCCCGGGCGCAGGTGGGCCATGAACGCGACCAGGATGGCGATCGCCTCTTCCAGGAAACCTAACCAGGGCAGCCCGCCGAGCAGCCCCATCAGCCCGCGGTAGGGCAGCGGCGCGTGGCGGTGGACGGGCACGAGCTTGCGCCACCCAGTCACCGCGCGCCACGCCCTCGGCAGCTGCCGCTGGGCATTGAGCTCGGGCCACAGGTGCTGCAGGGCGGCCAGGAACTTGGGGCCGTCGTTGGCGGGGCGGCCGCTCTGGTAAAGGACGTCGAATCACCTCGCGATGATATCGCCCAGCGCCTGGTGATCTGAGTCCGGGAGGCCGCCCTGGGCCACGCACTGCTGGGACCAGCCCAGGCGGTGCACATAGTCCACCATGGTTGCCGACCTCACCAACGAAAGCTCCAGGACACTCCACTGCAGCGCGCGGGCGATGGGCTCGGCCACGGCGTAGTGAGCGGACGCCTGCCTTGCGCGCTGCCAGGTTCGCATCGCCGAGGCTGGGCAATCTCTGCGACGCAAGAGAGCCCCTCCCCGCCTCTGGGCTGAGGGATGCCAGGCTCGAGGAGCAGGCGTCGGAGCTGTCGCCACTGCCAGAGCCCCCGTCGTCGCTAAGGTCGCGGGCGCGGAGAGCCGCCAGCTCGATCTCATCGCGAAGCTGTTGGCTGGCAACTCTCTGATCAGCCCCCCGCTCCTGCATCAGCCGGCGGGCGTCGGCGAGCCTGTCGAAGTCGACGCGACTCGGCGCCAGCCCCCCTCGCGATGGAGCACTGGCCGGGTTCGGCTCGCTGGGGGCCCAACGCGCACGGAAGCGGCCGCCGGTGAGAAGGCCCAGGGCGGCGAGCTCCCAGCACGCGGGCAGGCGGCGGCGTGACCTCGCGCGGCCCTTTGCGACCGCGAGGACTAGGGCCATATTGTCCACGGGGAAAAGCGCGCGCTTGCGGCGATGAGCTCGAGCGCGATGCAAGTGACGAACCGCCATCACGAGAGCCCACCCCTCAATCCTCATGATCTCGCCCTCCTCGCGCCACCTTCCGCACGCGCAAGCCTTCCAGCTCGAGGCAGCCTCTGCCGAAGCCGGAACCTCGTCGAGCAGCCGACCCCCCCAGGGTCGAGCGTCGGTAGCCAGCCGAACAGCCGGTCGAGACCGAAGATCATGAAAACAGTGCCCGAGAACGCCCGGACGAAGTGCGAGCTCACGTGCGCTCACCGCCCCCTCCGCCCTGAACCTCCACCTCTCGTCGCGCCTCCCCACTGGGGCCGCGCCCTTGCGGCCCCACTGCGAATGACAGACCCCGAAGCCCTCAGTCGACGCCCCGCTGACTTGTACTAGATCGCCCCAGGCCATGCGCGCGCTGTGAGATAGCAGAGGCAGCAAACCGCGCACCCAACGCAGTTCACGAGCGACGGCAGGCCACAAGGGGACAACTTGTTGGGCAATGCTCTCGGCGAAACAGTAGCATGCATCCACGATCGACAGCGCCTCTCTCCGAAGGAGACTAGCCCACGTAACATGCCAAATCAGCTTCCTGATCTCGCTTCCGCTGGCCCTACCTGTTTCCAAGACGAAGTCCAGAGCAAAGCGCAGCTTCCACATCCTCTTCGAACTGACCCGGATCACGCGCCTGTCCGCGTCGAAAATCAGCCCAGTGAACTCGGCGCAACGTTGGCCATCGGAGATCTCGTGACACCCAAGCCCCATGTCCTCCAAGACGGCGCGAGCCACGGAGATGCGAGGGGTGGCTTCGGCGGCATCTGGCGAGACAGCAGCAAAGTTATCTACATCAACAGCATGCTTGACAGACATGGTATCAAAAACTTGCGGGGGGGGCCTCTGTCAGAAACCTCATCGACGCAGCGCAGACCTACACGCCCCACCCCAACGAAGACGGCAGTTTGACCGAAAAAATAGAGCCCATGACCAGCCCGCAGGAAGGACGAGGAGATGAGGCGAACAGAAAGGACCGAGACGCACCCGCTCCTCGCTCGAAAAGCCCGGGACGCATGAGGTCAGGATCTGGGGCAGAGCAAAAACTCGCTCATCCCAGGAGCAAGGGCAATGCGATAGAATGCAGCCTACACATCACACTGGGCCACCTGAAGAGGCCCCTCGTCCTCCACCTCGACGCGACCCCACGATCCACTGCAGGGGGCGCAGTCTTGACAGGAAGACGGAAGAGATCATTAGCAGCACGAGTGTCAAAAATCATTCGGAGAGAGCGATCCTTGTGCTCACAAAGGATATCCCAACGGCGGCAGGGCGGGCGCTCGAGAAGCCGACGATGCCCCTCGCACGCAAGTCACTCAAGAACTCGCCATACACCACTGAGCGCTTCACAAGCGCTGGATCCGAATACACGGAGGAGACGCCATAACCGTCAGCCGCGGCAGGTCCGCTGTCCTTCTCGAGAAGGAGACGCGATCTCCACTCCGACCACGTCTTGAGCTCCCGGCCGTCGAGCACGTTGGAGAGCTCCACGGGCTTAGAAGAGACCGGAGGCAGCGAGACGGCCCCCGCGCGGCACGGAGATGGAAGGCCCGCGGCATCGGCCTCGAAGGCGTAGCCGGCGCGGGCGCCGCAGAGCTCCCGAAAGGCTCCCGCGGCATCGCCGAGCCCAGCAGGCGGCGGGCCGACGGCCCAGTAGGCGTCCTTCAGCTCTTCAAGGCACGACAGCTGGCCGGCCGAGAAGGGCGCCGAGCCGCCGTCGCCAGCAGGGACAGGATGACCAAAAAAGTTCGTTGAGTGCAGTAACGCTTCGATTGCACCAAGGCTGCCAGTGCTGCCGCGCTGCAGCCCTCCTTCTCCTTCTGACCGAGCGGCAACCAGCAGCGACCCCAGGCCCCTTCGCGATGGGGATAAGGCGGCGGACAGGGGAGTAGCTCCCGCGGCGGCCCGCTGGCGGGCCCGTCGCCCATCTTGAAGAGGGCGAAAGACGGTGGCCAGCTACGGCGACAGGATGGCCAACACCTACCGCCGGTCCCGATGGACTAGTCCTTCTCGCCCTTGAGAGCCTTGCGCTCTTCAAAGGCCTTGCGGCGTTCCTTCACGACCTGGTACTCGTTCGAGAGCTCACGGCCCACCCAGGCCTCCAGCTCCGGCGAGACGCACAGCATGCCGCGCGTTGCCGACAGCCCGAAGTAAAGGTGGGCGTCGTCGTAGGGATCGCCCACGACACCCTTCTTCCCATCCTGCACCTTCTTGGGGCCGAGCTTCCCCTTGTGCTTGAGCTCGATCAGCTGCGCGAAGCGGCGGGCCAGCAGCGGCAGCGGCGGCGGCAACCGCCGCCAGCCAGGGCGGCGGCGGCCAGGCGCCAGCGGGGGCCGTGCTGGGCCGGCCGCAGCCGCCGCCAGCCGCGGCCGCCGCCTCCCGCTCGCCGGCCTCCAGGGGGGAGGCGGCGGCGGCGGCGGCGGCAGCAGCCGCAGCAGCGGCAGGCGGAAGACCAGGGCGGGGCGGCCCGTCTCGGGCGGCGGCGGCAAGGCGCTGCTGCCGCCGCAGGGCGGCGCCAGAAGGGCCGCCGCCGCCGGAAGCCATCGCGACGGGGCGGGCCCGGCGCGAACCTGGACCAGGGGCGGGTTTGAGCCAGAGGGGCTTGAGCCAGGCTACGGCTCTGGTGAAGATACGCGAAGCGTGAAGATTAAGAGCCAACAACTACGGGCGAATCTGAAATACGAAAAAATGCGGAACGCTGGGGGGGCGCAGCCGCTGTACGTTTACAATTGGAACGCGCGCGCGCGCCAAGTGCCAAGGGCCAATCTGTCACATCGCGTCCTGGCTCGCTCCGCAGGGCCAACCCTCGACGAATTGTCCCCCACCCAGGCGGCTCCCCCTTGGGCGGCCACTATGCGATGCCTGCTACATGACGGGGACAAGGGGGGATGGCTATGAGTGAGCCTGGGCATGCGTGAATCTGGAAACGATGGGAAGGTACACTTTCTGAGGGTATGAGCCTAAATATGATTGAGCTGAATATGGGCGCATATGAGTATGAGTGGTCTGGGTGAGTGGGCCTGCGTGCGGGTGAGTCTCGGTGAGTGTGTGTGTGTGTGTCAGGGAGTGGATGGTCTGATGAGCCTGCGTGTGGCTAAGCTGAGTATGAGCGTTACTGAGCGAGAGTGATCTGAAAAGGCCCTGCTATCCCGCGGTGGCTATGAGGCTATGAAAGACGAGAAGTCAGCGGCACAAAACGGGCGCCTCGCCCAACACCTACAAAATCTAGCCGCAGGCGGGCAAGCCCCCACCCCCTCTCCTTGACAGCTCCCCCTTGGAGTGTCCAGATGCCATGTTTGCTGTATCGCTGTGATCATGAGGTCCCCAAAGGAGAGCAGTCCGCGCCGCCGACCGAGCGCCTCGCTCCGGACATCACCAAACTGTTGACAGCGAATGGGTCCCCTTCTAAGGCGGCTCCCCCTTGGGCTTCCCGAGTGCAATGCCTGCTGTACCGCGGTGGCCATGGGCCTCTAAAAGAAAAGGAATCCTCACCGTCAAACCAGCGGGTCACTCAAGACCTTCACGTGATCTGGCCACGAATGGGCAACGGCCCATCTCCCTGGCAGGTCCTCCTCGGGATGCCCTAGTGCCATGCCTGATATATCGCGGTGGTCATGGGACTCGCAAAGCTTAGAACCCATGAGGCTCTGAAGCAAGCGGCGTCCGCGACGCCAAACGAGCGCCTTGCTCCTGGCATCCCTACAATGTGGCCGCGAACGGCCAACTATCCCCCTCACTGGCGGCTACCCTTTGGAGTGCCCATCTGCTATCCCGGTTTTACATACTACGGCGGCCATGAAACTCTCAAAGTAGAAGGGTCGGCGACGCCAAAAGAGCGCCTCGCTCAAAACATCGCCACAACTTGGCCGCGACTGCGCAACTGTCTCCCTTCCTGGCGGTTACCCCCTGGGTTGCCCAAATGAGATGGCTGCTACATATCGCAGATAATGGGGGGGCGAGCACGGGTATGAGTGAGTACGAGCATGTGTGGGTCTGAAAGTGAACGATGCCAGTGGGAAGGGCCTGGCTGTATAAGCCTGACTATGACTAAGCTGAGTATGAGCGTAGTTGAGTGGAAGCGGTTTGAACAAGTGAGCCTGAGTGCGAGTGTGTCTGAGTTTGAGCGTGGAGTCTGGGAGTGAATGCTCTAAGAACCAGGAGTCTGGGTGCACGAATCTAGCGGGCCTGGCTGTGAGTGCGTCTGGACCTGAGTGGGTACGGGACTAAGGATGAGGAAGGAGAAGGAAAAGGAAGCGTAAGCGCCACACCAACAACAAGACTCCAGACTTAGGATATGGGGTTTAAGAACGAGACCTCCGTGAAGCCATGCGATGCCAGAAAACCTGAATCTCAGAAATGATCACTAAGGGGACGGGGGAAGTAGTTGGGAGCCGATCCTTCCAACATGGCCTGATATGGTCCGCCACCGCCCTTGCAGCGGTAGGTGTGTGTCGGGCCCTCTCGCTCCTTGCGAAGCATTAATTGGACCCCCCCAACGCATCGAGCCCAAGATGAGTTTATTTGCATCAGGCAGACACTGTGCCCAGATACGAGGTTGGGGGAGACCTTCAGTGCACTCCCCCCCCCCTGGCGCCCGCCCACCCCCCACCCGTGGACGCCCGCCCGAGCGCGGTGGCGGAATCGCGCCGCAGCGCCACTGGATATCAAGGCCCGTCCTGCGGCCTTCATGGGCGCATGCTTGGATGTTGTAGGGCGCCCGCCCGAGAGGCCAAACTCACTGAAACACCTTGCACTGTTGTGATTATACTTAACTTCGCTACTCTGTAAAAAACACTCGAGACGGCCCCACAGGCCCCCAATGTCGCACCAAGCTGGCCCCCGAGGCAGCCAAGAGGGCCCAAGACGCCGCATGGCATCCCCAAGAAGAGAAGCTGGCCGTCGAGGCAGCGACGAAACCCCCACGAGGCCCCCAAGAACCCCACGAGGCCCTAAGAGACCTCCAAAAGGCACCCAAGAGGCCTGAGACAGGCTCCCGAAATACCTAGAGACCCCCCTTTGGCCTCTTAGAGGCCCCTTACTCACGACCCAGGCACGGTGGCGACACGGGCTGAAGGCCACCAAACAAACGCGGTACAACACTTAGTGCCGTGAGTGTTGGGGAACTGCGAGCTGCCAGCTCCAATGATCAAAACAACGTCCCATCCACCCACGCACCCGCAACTGCTTAGCGAAACCCGAATGCTGGACTGCTTGGCAACTGCTTGGCGAGGACCCTTATCATGCAGATCCATGACTCGCGGGGGCGAATGGTTATGACGACATCGGCGATGAAGCCGACGAAGGTGATGACAATGGTTGTGGTGATGGTTGTGGTGTTGACGAAGGGGGTGACAACGACTATCACGATGGCAATACTACTGGCTACGGCGGTGATGGTGACGGCGACAACGGTGATGCCGTGCGTGTTTGGTTACATTGACCTTAAAATATTTAGAAGGCCATGGTGTTATACTAG
Organism: Prorocentrum cordatum; assembly: GCA_963575745.1. Classification (NCBI taxonomy): domain Eukaryota; class Dinophyceae; order Prorocentrales; family Prorocentraceae; genus Prorocentrum; species Prorocentrum cordatum. The sequence goes on from CAUYUJ010004335.1 coordinate 1,293,168, forward strand.
TTGTGGAATGCGCGTGCGAGGACGCGCGCGTGCCCCGCATGGTATCATTCAAAATTGGCCGGCGCGCGATGATTGCTAAATGCTTTCGCCATCCGCGCGCGTATGGCCTGCATGGTCTCGTTTGCCAGACTGGCAAACAACGATCTTGTCATTTCAGCGAACACGCACCCAAGTCTGGCGTTTGTGTCTGAAAACAATGGCTACAGCTGATGTGTATAATACTGTGAAGCCCAACGGCTTTGGAGATGATCACACGTACGCGCGCGTTTGGCCCGCATGGTATCATCAAATACTTGTTGATCGGACATGCATCTGCAAAACCAAAGCGAGCGCCCGCATATTAGCATGTAGTATGGATGAAATTGGCAACGAGACTAGTTGAGATGGTACGAACTCACATTAGAGATGGATGAAAGTGGAGACTAAACATGAAGATTCCGCGGAACCGAGCCTCGGCCGAATCTGAGACTTAGATCAAAAACAGAATAGACGGCGCAATAAGAACAATTGGGAAACCATGGAACGCATGTGAAGTAAAACGGCGACTGGAAAATGCGAAAACCCGATCCGGAAGGGAAGCCACAAGAAACCACAGGACGTCATAGACATGTAGGCGGCGACCGCAAACAAAAATGCGAATTACACCCCAACGGTTTGGGAAGTCGCGGAAAGCCATGCGGCAACCAAAAAGTGCGACATACGGGCCCAGTTGTTGGTGATGCAAGGAATTTGCTTTGAGTGCAAGCACTGTTTGGAGAAAGCTGGTTCGAAGAATATTACACCCCGAAGGAGGCCCACAGACGTTTCCGACCCGACGGTCACCAAGCCTCGAGATCACAAGTGGACATGGCATCGGCAAAGGGCGGACTGCTACCTCGTCCAATTCGGACCGCTGCTACACCCCACGAAACCGATAGACGCATGTTGAGTTGTACTTTGAGCAGATACGATCAGACTTGCTGGACCAGCGCTAGGAGCAAGGGCCCTACGAGTCAAAGTAGCCAGGCCGAACGAATCAGCACGCCCCACCGATCCCCACCGTCCCCTCATGGCATTGGAATGGTGTGTGTCACAAGTTGGCATTGGGATGGAAAAACAGTTCCACCTTGCGAAGGGAAGACATTCGCGTGCACCCCCGCCTCCGACGACCCGGTGAAGGGACAGCTGAGCAGGCCGCGCAAATGTGGAAGCGGACTGTCAAGAGATCCTTGCGCGGCGCTGCGTCGGGAGCACGATTTAGCGCTCTCCTGGGCGGCCAAATTTCCAATGAGCGCGGCAAAGTCGAAGCAATGCGCGCCGCCGACGCGCGGCCCCGCTGCCACTGCCGCTTGCATTGGTTTCGGCGATCGAAACATGCGCCGCGGCCACGCAGGAACGCCACTTCCAAGCAACATGTGCACGGAGCTTTGACGACAGCGACAAGTGGCTCGTTCGCGCGGGGCCCCGAAACTTGGCGAGTGACACCTACACGCCGCGCCCACGCGGGAGCGCCACTTTCAGGCGAAATCTGCGCAGGGCCGCAGCGAGAGCGGCATCTTCGTCCGCTCGCGCGTCAACGCATTGGGGTGCGCAACATGTGCGCCGCGTCCAAGCGGGAGCTCAACTCTCAGGGAAAAGAAGCGCGGCGCACAAGCGAAAGCGGCATTTCGCCCTTTCGCGTGCGATGCGCGCCGCGTCCCGTTCTTGTCCATGTTGAAAGGAAAACGTCGACTTTGCTTCGGCTTCAAAAACTCGGGTGGGGCGTCCCAGATTTGGTGGGGGGCGATCGACCAGCTCGGTGGCAAAGTAGGGGTAGATTTTCAGAAGGAATAAGGACAGGGCATATCTTAGGAACGGCTAGGACTGCTGGGACTGCGACTGCGAATGGCATCGGGCATATCAGCAGGACCCTCGAAGGAACGAAGAAACAGGGGGAATATCATCCTCCCTCCATCCTCCTCCTTCCTGCTCCGCCCGCGCTTCTTCTCGGGAGGAGGGAGGCCCCCTGCGGCGCAAAAGCTCCACGCCTGCTGACTGTTAAAGACCTCGTCGTCCTTCGCCAGCTGCCTCGCGCGCACCCTGGCTCCACCTCTCCCGAGAGAAGGGGTGCGGATCGAAAAAGGAGCAGGCGGTGCCATACCTCCTCTTGGACAGCGTGAAGTCTGACAAGCCCAGCTGGCAGCAAGGAACATCGTGCAAACCACGCCTACCCACAAGTTCTCGTGCAACGTCGAGCACAGCTACGTCCTCTCCGTCCTCTCCGTCCTCCCTGCTGTGTCCTTTCAAACTCCTGCCCTTCATTTTCCTCTACTCACTGCTGCTTCTGCTCCGTCTCCTGTCCTTCTCCACATCCTTCTTCAACCCCCTTTTCCTCTCCCTATCCTCCAGAACTTGATCCGGATCCTCCTCCTCCTCCTCCACCTCATCTACTCTTGCTCCTCCTCCTGCTCCACCGTCCTCCTCCTCCTCCTCCTCATCATCATCACCATCATCATCCATTCAGTCAGTAAGTCAGTCAGTCAGTCAGTCAGTCAGTCAGTTAGTCAGTGAATCATTCATTCATTCACCACCACCACCATCATATGTATCGTCATCACCATCCCGCTGCTCAAACTCCTCTTCCTCCTCCTCGGCCTCTTGCTGCTGTTCCTAGTCTCCTCCTTCTCATCCTCCTCCTCACCAGCCGCGGGCGCTTGTTGTACAGCTGGGCAATGGAGTACTCCTCCACCCCCTCCCGCTGCAACTCCTCGATGGCCATGAGGAGCGAATGTGTCCAGATGCCACCCTGCGGCGGACTGGTTTATTCCTCCTACGTCCATCGTGAACCCTCATTATGTCCTTGCGTACTCCTGTCCCTCATCCTCCTAGCCCTCCTCTTCACTCCTCATCCCGGTTTCCCCCTCCTTCTCCCCCTCCTGGTCTTCATTATAGTTGTCCTCCTCGTCTTCGTGATTATGTTCCTGCTCCTGCTCCCTCTTCTGTTCATGTCGTTCCTCCTCGTTGTCATCTTCCGAAATTCCCTCCCCTCCATCATTGTCATAATAGTACCAGTTCTCGTCTTACAGTCATCCCCATTATCGGAGGTGAGGGGGTGGGATCGAAGTGGAACGGAGAGCCCCCCTACCGGGAAAACGGTTTCGGTTTCGTGTTCGTGCGTGCCGTGCGTGCAGGCGAGGCGAAGCTGCGTGGGCGGGCGAGAGGAAAGGCTCCTGGCGCGGCCGGGCCAAATGACTCCCTTCCGGCAACCGGTGCCGCGCGGTGTCCCGCCGGTGTCCCGCTGTGGCTGAGGCGCGGCCGGACCAAATGACTCCCTTCCAGCGTCCAGTGCCGCGCGGAGTCCTGACGGTGTCCCGCCGGTGTCCCGTCGGTGTCCCGATGATGATAATGATAATGATAATGATGATGATGATGATGACGATGATAATGATGATGATGTTGATGATGCTGACGATGATGATGATGATGATGATGATGATGATGACGATGATGATGGTGATGGTGGTGATGATGGTATCCCGATGATGATGATGCTGATGATGATGATGTTGACGATTTTGATGATGCTGATGGTGATGATGATGGCCATGGTGGTGATGATGATGGTGTCCCGATGATGATGATGATGATGATGATGTTGTTGATGATGCTGATGATGATGAAGATGATGATGATGGTGTCCCGATGATGGAGGTTGATGATCCTGATGATGTTGATGCTGATGAGATGATGAGATGATGATGATGCTGATGATGAAGATGATGATGATGGTGTCCATATGATGATGGTGATGATGAGGTTGATGACGATGCTGTTGATGATGATGGTGGTGATGATGATGATGACGGTGTCCCGATGATGATGATGATGATGATGTTGATGATGATGATGATCACGATGATGGTGTCCCGGTGATGATGATGATGATGTTGATGATGATTATGATGATGAGGTGATGATGATGATTTTGATGATGGTGGCCCGATGATGATGATGCTGATGATGATGATGGTGTCCCGATGGTGATTATGATGACGATGGTGATGATGATGATGGTAACGATGGTGATGGTGTCCCGATGATGTTGATGTTGTTGGTGATGATGATGTTGTTGATGATGGTGTCCCGATGATGATGATGATGATGTTGATGATGTTGTTCATGATGATGGTGATGAGATGATGATGATGATGATGATGGTGATGTTATGATGCTGATGATGATGGTGGTGTCCCGATGATGATGGTGTTGATGATGATGGTGACGATGATGGTGTCCCGATGATGATAATGATGGTGATGATGATGTTGATGATGTTGATGAGGTGATGGTGATGATGGTTTCCCGATGATGATGATGTTGATGACGTTGATGACGATGATGTTGATGATGATGATGATGATGTTGATTGTCAGATCGATTGTGATATCGATAGTGAGATCGATAGTGAGACCGAGTGTGAGATCGATAGTGAGATCGATAGTGAGATCGATTGTGAGATCGATAGTCAGATGGATTGTAAGATCGATCGAATGACATAGATCGAGTGAGATCGATTGTGAGATCGATCAAGTGAGATCGATCGAGCGAGACCGAGAGTGAGATCGATAGTGACACCGATCGAGTGAGACGTTGGTTCCTCCCCCCCCCGAACCTCCTTATCACACGAAGGGTGGTCGTATAGGTAGACTATTCACCCTGCTCCTGTTCATCCTCCACTCTTTCCTCAATCTGCTCGTGTTCGTCCTAGTCGTCCTCCTCATCCTGCTCCTCCCTCTTCATCATCGTTCCGCTCCTCCTCCTCCTCCTCCTCCTCCTCCTCCTCCTCATCATCATCATCCACTCAGTCTGTGAACGTCGGACCGACGAGTCTTCAGCTGCACCGTTAAAGCAGCTCATGCTGTGCAGCTTGGCCAACTGATGGCCCATTCCGGCTCAAGGAGAGCTGCTGATCGAGCGGTCCAACAAGAAGCTCTGCCGAGAGATTCACAACACCAAAACGTCCCTGGTCCGCGCTTCCTCATCTTGCTCATCATAATCCTCCTCCTTCTCCTCCTCCTCCTTTTCCTCCTCTCCGGACTGCAGCCAAACGATAGAGTTGCGCACCACCCTGCAATGATCCCTGGCTGGGATCTTTCGCGGACTTACTGTATCTCTGTATCCTGTATCCTCCATTTCTTCCGCTCCTCCTCAACGTTTTTGGCATCTTCCTCCTCCTCCTCCTCCTCCTCCTCCTCCTCCTCCTCCTTCTCATCCCGCTCGTCTCCGCCCCAATGACCCTCAAAAACAAACTCCTCCGCACTATCCCCTACTCATCCCTCCTTATTTACCCTTCCGCTCCCACTCCCCACTCATGCCAAATCCATATCATCATGCCAAGCATTAAAAGATTCAACATGTTCAACAGCGTCATCATTTTGAGCACCGTCGTCATCATCATCATTATCAGCATCATCAGCAGCAGCAGCATCAGCATCACCATCATAACCACCATGACCATCAACATCATCATCAGCAGCAGCATCATCAGCATCATCATCATCAGCATCATTATCAGCATCATCATCATCATCATCATCATCATCATCAGCAGCAGCAGCATCATCACCATCAGCATCATCATACGCATCATCAGCATCATCATCGTCGTCGCCATCAGCATCGTCATCATCATCGTCATCATCATCATCAGCAGCATCATCATCATAATCATCATCAGCATCAACACTATCAGAAACATCATCATCACCAACAACATCAGCATCACCATCATCATCATCATCAGCATCATCAGCATCGCCATCATCATAATAATCAGCATCAGCATCATCATGATCATCATCACCACCACAACAGTAATCATCATCATCAGCATCATCAGCATCATCATCATCATCATCATCGTCATCAGCATCGTAATCGTAATCATCGTACTCACCCTCATCCTCTTCATCATCATCAGCATCATCATCACCAGCAGCATCACAATCATCAGCATCAGCAACAGCAGCAGCATCTTCATCGTCATCGTCATCATCGGCGGCGGCGGTCGCGACTACTCGTGGCTTCGCGGGAGCAAGGACGCTCATTCTCGTGGAGGTGGCCCCTCTTGTCAAAACAGCCTTCGCAGCGCTTTATCCGTGTGTCGATCCCTGCGATGACCGAATCCGCCCATCACGCACTTCGTGCCTCCTGCACTCCAAAGGCCTTCGGGGGGCCCGATTCCCCAAAGGACGCCAACACTGCCCTCCAAAGAAAACGGCCCGAGAATTGCGCACTCGTTTTCCCTTTTGGGGGCCCGCCGTGAGCTGCACCCTGTGGGTTCAATAATGGAGCGGACCAACCTGAGCCCTGCCAACGTTGGGTAAAAGACTGCTGGAAAGACAGTCGGAGTGGACGGGCCCGACAGACTCCCCCGACCAGACTCTTGTCACTCTTCGTCCGATTCCGACTCGTACACATACTCACCATCACTCCTTCTCATCCACCCCGTTCTACTCCTCTACCGCATCGTCATACTCCCCATTCTACGTTAGACCAACATAAGCCTCAGGGTTGTTGCCCTTTGGAAGGAAAAATGCTGGTAGATGTAAAACAGACTTGGCGTAGAACCACTGGCAGCCGACCTGGCAGGCGCCGCGGCATATGAATGAAATTAAGTAGGGCGAAAAGTAGAAAAAAAATAGCAGGCGCTTGCCAGCTCGGCTATCCTGACCTTTGGTGTTTCACAGCCTCCACCTCCTCACCTCAGCGTTACCCGATGTATGCTAGCTCAATAGATGCAAGGCTAGCACGCTGGCCCGAACGATGCCAGCAGTAAAGGTAGGTGTGCAAAGTAGCCTTGGTAGCTGCAAGGGCTCAGTGCAGGGCTGACACGGTCTGCGTTGGGTGGTCCAAGTTCAAGTTTAGGGCTGCTACCCGTACAGACAAGTGAGAGAAAAGTCTGGCAGAAACGATGCGGGGCTGGCACATAGGTGCGAGCTGCCCCAAAGTATGCAATCCTGGGGCCACCCCTGTTCAAGTAAGGGCGAACCCAACCCCACCTATCCACATCCATCCCCCAAGCCCACGCGTGCGACCGTAACAGAAGAGGTGTTGTCAGGAGGAGCTGCAGGTGAGAGGTAAAACTAGAAAGGTATACCGTACGCTGAAGGGTGTGGGGCAGGCACCATAAGCGCAGCCGCCCCACTGTAATACCAGAAGTGGCTGGCAAAAGAGTTGCGGGGCTTGCACGGTGAGGGCGAATCGCCCCAGAATAATGCAATCCTGGGGCTGCTACCCGTGCTCGTGCAAGAGTGGACTCACACCCCGCCCTGAACTGTATGCAGGAACGGTTGAAAGTGGTTGGCTAATTGCGTAGGGCAAGCGGTGATGGGCGACTGTCCCAGGAAACAGAATAATGCAATCCTGGGACTTACCCTTGACTAGACAAAGCGAAGTGATCATGCGAGGAATGGCTGCGAGAAGAGACGTGGGGCTGGCAAATGAAGTGCGAACTACCCCGAAATATGCAATACTGGGGCTGCTACCTTTGCTTGGGTAAAGTGAACTTCCTCGCCGACCAAGCCTCCACCTCAATACCCTCCACAGTCCCCCAAGCACGTTGTCTGCGACCGTTACGGAGCAGGTGCTGTCAGTACGAGCTGCAGGTGAGAGAGTAAAATTAAAGAGGTGGTCTGTATGTTGCAGGTTGGCTTAGAACGGCAGGCAGAAAGGTTGCGGGGCAGGCACCATAAGTGCAGTTGCCCCATGAAAAAGTGAGAGAGGCTGGCGTAAGAGATCTGGTGGGGGCTAGCTCAGTTATTGTGAGACGTCCCAAGTTGATGCTGAACTGTAGCACGACGGCTTAAAGTGCTTGGCTGAGTGTGCGGGGCAGGCGCTGAAGGGCTTCGATCCCAGACAAAAACGAAGATTGGAATGCAACCCTGGGACTTACCATTGGCTAGGCAAAGCGAGGTGATAATGCGAGGAGTGGTTGCAAGAAGGGATCTGGGGCTGGCACATGAAATGCGAAATGCCCCGAAGTAGTGCAATATTGGGCTTGCTACCCTTGCTTGAATAAACAGTGAATGCCCCCATCCTCTTACCGCCAACCCTGCCCATCCCGCATGTCCAATTGTATGGGTATAAATCTGTGGGGTTGGCACAATATGTGCTGGCTGGCCCATTGGTAGCAATCGTTGGGCCACTGTCCATGTAAGCTTAGATACGCCAGCGCGAACAGTGTCAGAACCTGCGCGGGAGAGGTGGAGTGAACAAAAAAAATCAAAGATGCCAAGGAGGAGTATGCGATAGAGGACGGGGACTGAGCTGTATGCGGTGGGGAGGCTTGAAACTGGCTGGCGGATGGCGTGGGCCTTGCGCGGATGGGTTTCTGCCCGAAACAAAGTATGGAATGCAGTCCTGGGGTTGCTACCATTGACAAAGCAAGGCGGTCCCCCACCACAAGACTTAATCATGCGATGGTAGGTGTCTGGGCTGCTACCCCAGAAAGTGTCAATGGAATGTCAGTCTGGGGCTGCTGCCCGTGCCTAGAAAAGGCGATTCTCCAGCGTGGTTGTGAAAAAAAATGTGTTTACCAACCCTCTTCGTCATCATCATCAGCATCCTCCTCCTCATCATCATCCTCTTCCTCCTTCGTACATACACTTTTCCTCCGGCGCTGGTTGCGAAGCCCGAACATCACAAGGTTCGGCCGCTGCTGACCGACAGCCCCGTAGCCCACAAGTCCGCCCTGCCGAGTCCCGACCGCTCATGCGGCCAACGCCATCCGACCGCCCACGACACTCCCCCATGTCCTCCTCCTGCGCCCGTCTGTCCGACCGAAATCGTCATGGTCGATGCCCTTGGCGCCGTCGGCCCTGCTCCGCCCGCGAAGCCGAACACCTCGAAGGGGGGCCCCTGAACATGGGAGCGGCTCTCAGTCGATGTATGTCTGCGGGCCGACAACTGATTGGCCCAAGCCGCCGGCATACTGCGGAGCAGGTGCCCCCTGCCACCCGTACGGTGGCAACGTGCCATGTTGGCGGAGCACGTCCGAGCCGCCCCTTGGGGCCAGTAGCCGTGGGTCAACGGCAGACGAGGCAGGGCACCAGGCGCCAACACGCCAGTGTTCCGAACGCCTCATCTTCGCCATCATCATCACCACCATCACCAACAGCATCATCACCATCACCATCATCATCACCATCATCGACATCATCATCACTTTGACCACCACCACCATCAGCATCAACATCCTCATCATCATCAACAGCGGCGACACGGGCGGCAGCAACAACATCTGCATCGTCACCAACATCATCACCAGCATCAGCACCATCAACATCCTCAGCATCATAATAACTAACACAAGGACAGCCGCACCATCGTCGCAACCATCACCATCGCCCTCATCATCACCGTCCTTATCCTCCTCATATCATCCCCATCAGCATCACCACAATAATCACCAAAATCACAACCACACGTCATTACCACCACCAGCGCCATCATCATAATCGTAATCGCAATCATTCTTACCATCCTCGCCATCATCATCTGCATTATCATAATCATCGTCATCACCACCGGCATCATTACACTCAGCGTAGTCATAAACGGTATAACCATCGCCATCGTCACCAACACCATGACCAGCATCATCACCAGCATCAACATCCGCACCATCGTCACCCGCATCGGAATCATCATGTTCAACAACGGCAACATCAACAGCATCATCATCGGCATCAGCATTGACATAATCCTCAGAATCATCACAATCGTCGTCGCGTGGTGAACATCATCACCATCAAAATAGTCATCATCGGCGTCAACGTCATCATCAACATCATCGTCGTTGTCACCATCATCATCGGCATCCTCATCCTCAACCTCACCCTACATGATCGTATTTCTCCCCATCATCATTGTCATCACCATCAGCAGCAACATTGGCCTCATCATCATCACCGCCATCAACATCAGCATCACCACCAGCATCATCAGCACCAACATCAGCATGGCCCACATCAGAACCGTCATCACCATCAGCATCGTCATCTCGGCGGTCGTAATCATCGTCAGCATCACCATCATCGCCAGCATCACCATCCGCATCATCATCATCGTAGTCAGCATCATTGTCAGCAGCATCATCATCATATTCATTAGCAGCATCACCATAATCACCATCGCCACCGTCATCGTATCAGCAACATTATCGTCAGCCGCATCGTTCTCGTCATCAGCATCGTCACCCTCATCCTCAGCCGAATCCTACTCCTCATCCTCATCCCCCTCCTCCTCCTCCTCCTCCTGCAAAGGCGAAGCAGTTCTCTACATAAACGCCACACCCCCTGAGTTTGTCCAGCGACGCGACGATGATGCAGCCGAGCGCGACGACACGGTAGCGCTCATCCGCCGCGCCCCAGAGCCCGCTCGAAGCGCCGCCCGGCCGGCTAGCCGGCGAGCTCGGCCGCCAGCGCAGCCCGGGCCGCCAGCCCGCGCTCCTCAGCTGGCGCGCGGTGGCGCGGTAGAGGGCCACGCTCAGTTCGGCCTCCCAGCACCGCGCGGCCGTTTCGGCCTCTGGGCCGTGGCCCAGTCCCTGCGCGCGGTCCCGCGCGAGCCAGCGCCCTCCTCTTCATCCTCATCCTCATGCTCATCCTCCTCCTCATCCTCTTCTTATTGTTTTTATTACTATCATTACTATTATTACTAGTATTACTATTGTTATTAGTATTGATGTTATTATTATTGTTATTATTTTCAGTTTTAGTATGATTATGGATATTAGTATTACTGATATTATTACTATTATTATTATCACTATTAGTATTATTATTATGATTTTGATTATTCGTATTACTATTATTAGTATGAATTTTAGAATTATTATTAGTCGTAGTATGATTATTCTTCTCGTTATTATTGTTATGATTATTCGTAGTATTCTTATTTGTATCATTATTATTATCATTATTTGTCGACGTATCATTCTTATTCTTTTTCGCATTATTATCATTATCATTGTTTAATTAGCTTTATTATGATTATTACTGTTTCACATCACTATGATTATGATTATTAATACTACTCGTATTTTTACTTGCAATATTAATCCGATTATTAGTACTAGTATGTTTCTTATTATTATGTTTCTTATTATGGATATAATTATCATCATTATTAGCATCAGGAATTATTATTCCTCCTCCTTTTCCTCCTCCTCCTCCTCATCATCATGCTCATCATCCTCATCACCATCATCAACGTCATCGTCATCATCATCGTCATCAGCATGATCAGCATCCGCATCATAATCATCATTATCATCATCGCCATCATCATCATCATCACCATCACCACCAACATCACCATCATCACCATTAACATCATCAGCAGCAGCATGATCATCATAGACAGCATCATCATCAAACATCATAAACATCAGCAGCATAACCATCAGCATCAGCATCATAATCACCATTATCATCATCAACAACATCACCATCAGCATCAGCATCCCCATCCTCATCCGCATCCTCATCCTCACCCTCATCCACATTATCATCATCATGATCATCAGCAGCACAAGCAGCATGCTGATCATCCTCATCATCCTCATCCTCATCATCATCCTCATCACCCTCATCACCATCATCATCATCATCATCAGTACCATCATCATCAGCAGCACCGGTATCATAACCATAACCACCATCAGCTGCATCAAAATCAGCATCACCAGCATCATCATTATCCTCATCCGCATCATTATCAGCTGCATATTCGGCATTACCACCATCATCAGCATCACCAGCACAAGCCTCAACAGCAGCATCATTATCATCAACATCGGCACCAGCATCGACATCATAGACACCATAGACATCATCGTCGTCGACGTCATAATCATCATCATCATCATCATCATCATCATCATCATCATCATCATCATCATCATAATCAGCACCATCATCCTCATCAGCATCCTCATCAGCATCCTCATTCTCGACCTCATCTTCATCCTCATCCTCATACTCATCCTCCTCATCGTCATCCTCCTCATCCTCATCATCGCCATCTCCATATCCACCGTCATCATCATCATCATCATCGTCATCATCATCATCATCATCATCATCATCATCATCAGCATTCTCATCATCATCATCTTCAGCGTACACATCATCATCAGCATCATCATCCTCATCCTCAGCATCACCACCATCATCATGATCCACATTATCATCACCATATCTATCATCGTCGTCGTCATCAGCATCATCATCGCCGTCGTGATCATCATCAACATGACCGTCATCAACAACATCAGCATCAGCATCATAATCGTCATCATCATCAGTATAATCGGCTTCATCACCATCGCCACCATCAGCAGCATCATCATCACCCGAATCAGCATCATCATAAAAATCACCAGCAAGATCAGTATCCTCATGAGTGTCATCGACATAATCCTCATTTGCATCCTCATCCTCATCCCCCACCCCATCATCATCATCATCATCATCATCATCAGCATCATCATCGTCATTATCAGCATCATCAGCATCATCAGCCTCGTCATGTCCATCTCTAGTTCCATCATATTCGCTATCATCATCATCGTCATCAGCAGCATCGTCCTCATCGCCATCCCAATTGTCCCCATTATCATCAGCATCATCAGCAGCAGCATCTTCATCAGCCTTCCCAAGCCTCATCGCCATCCTGCATCCTGCATCTCCTTCATCCTCATCATCATCATCACCCTCCTCATCGTCATCGTCATCGTCATCGTCCTCATCACCCTCGTCGTCCTCATCATCGCCCCCATCATCATCATCATCGTCACCATCATCATCATCACCAGCAACATGATCATGATCGTCATCACCATCAGTTTTCCTGGGCCTCACCAGCGTCCATCCTCCATCCTCCTTCATCCTCATCATCGCCATCAGCACCATCATCATCCTCATCATCAGCAAAATCACAACCAACCTCATCGTCATCATCGGAGCAACTCTGTTTTTGCACATTACAAGGAAACGATGCTGACGAAAGCCTCGAATCGTCGGAGCCAGGGGTTGAAATAATGAAAACTACTCTCACTCCTCCCAGAGTAGGAGGGTGGGGGCCGAAGACAGGCCGTGGAGGGCGAGAGGGGTCAAGTGAGAGGGAAGTCCGATGTTTAAATTCCTTGGATCGTTTAGCAGGTGTGTTGTAAATCAGTCATCGCTGAATTCAAAAAACTCACTCTCAACTGTTCAAGAGAATATAGAGCAACTCTTCTTGCACAGTGCAGGAACATGAATTTAACGAAAACCTCAAAACGTCGTAATCATAGTTAAAGTCGTGAAAACCACTCTCACTCCTCCCCGGGTTTCCCGAATTCGGGAGTTCGCTAGGGCAGGGAAGGGCGGGCGCTCTTTTTGCACCCGAAGCGAGCCACGCTGGAGGCCGCGAGGGCCCATACTACGCAGTGCGCAAGCGCAGGAGGGCACGCGGCAGCAAAACGAGCATGGGCGCCCCCCGCGAACTGGAAGTGGGGAAGCACGGGTCGCGAGCACACTCCGTTTCGACCGAGGAAGCGTCTACCGAGGTCCACCATGCCATCTTCTACAACATGGCAAGACAGCAACCGAGTTGGCATATTACATCGAGCTTTGACTTGGCACTGCTCTAGTTCCACCAGGTAAACAAGTGGCAAATGCGCGAGAGCCTGTATCTCCCGGGCGCGCCACAGCCGGGAGGTAAGCGGGCGCTCAAGGACAGCGGGGATCCTGAGCTGATGGAAGGGCCCGAACAGACGTCGCGGCCCGGGCAACGGCGTTTCCTACGCGGGTTTTGGCAGCGCCTCACGCACCAAGCATCTGCCCGGGCAAGCCCCAGGGTTGGTCTTGGGAACGAATCTTCGCAGTCATGTCACGAGCAATTGCGAAGGTTTGACAGGACGGCGCAAGCGCGGCAGCGAGAATAGAACCTCTTCGAGCTTCACGCCTCACAGCGGCCAACACCCTGGCATCAACAGGGTTCTGCCAAACTGGATCGCGCGTTATATCACAGCTGCGGGTTATATAGCCGAGTTTCTCGCCAGCGCTCGAGAGGCACCCGCTACCTGGAAAAAAGTCTGCAACATAGCGCCCTTCAACAGCGAAGCGCTGAGCGCCCAGCCGCCTGTCGAGACCGCCGCGAAAAGTGCCCCCCAGTCCGCTGCGCGCGCCTGCCACGACAGCATCTGAGTGGTGAAACGTACTGGGTGAACAAGGCCGAGCATCATCTGCATCAGATGGGCCTCGCAGGCCTCGCAAAGTCGCCTCTGGTCCACAGGGGGAGGGGGAGCGCTCGTACTCGGCGCCGAGGCGGCCGCTGTGCTCGCGGCGGTGCATGCTCCGGGCCTGCGCCCAGCAGCCGCGCCTCCGAATCTCCTCGAGCGCGCGACTGCGACGACTCACGTCGACGCTGGCTCCGGAGTGGCGCAGCTGGCACAGCGTTGGCCTCCCCGCGCCCACATCGACGGCGGCCGCCTGGACGGCCTCCGAGAGCTCCAGGTAGGTGAACAGCCACAGCTTCGCCGTCCTGTCCAGCCCCCGAAACTGGCCGACAAGCGGGCTCAGGCCGCGCAAGTATGTCGAGTCCAGGAGGCAGCCCTCGTCGTAGCGGTTCGTCTTGCTCGGTCAGCCCTCCTCCCCTGGGTGAGTCAAGAGGCCCCACCTGTCCACAAACGCACGCGACGGGAGGGCAAGGTCGCACTTCCGGGCCGCCAGCAAGGAAGAGGGCCACGAATAAGCAGAGAGGCCGACCGCCACGACCAGGGCCATGAGCGGGAGCCCCTTGCCCACCAAGCGCCACATCACCGCCGCCCACGCGGCGAGGGGCAGGGCGCGGCGGGCGCGAGACGGCGCCAGCCGCCACCAGGTCTTCACGGCGCGCCAGGCGCGCGGCAGGGACCCGCCGCCTCGGCGTCCGAAGGCCGGATGCCTGTCCACCGGCGCCGCCCCCGTCTGGCACCCGAGGCTGCTCTGCTCCCCCGACAGGTACATCGCGGTGAAGTAGTCGCAGACGAGACAATCCACGCGGTCGTCGGCGGCCTTCACCAGCTCCTCGTCGGTCAGGCCGGCATGCGAATAGAAGCGATCGAGATACTTGGAGCAGCGCTCTCGCGCCCTGCGAATCACCGCCAGCCCCTCCGCAAGCGCGGAGCCGCCCGAGACGCCCTGCATGATCATGTCCGCGTAGAGGGCCGCCCGACGTCGGCGCCGGGAGTCCGGGAGGCGGCGCGACCTCCTGGGCCGCCGCGGCATGGTTCACCACGCCGAGGGGGCCGATCGCGTCGGACCCGACCTCTGCGCCCGCCTCGGCGTCGCCAGCGGGGGCCGCGGGAGCAAGGTCCTCTAGCGTCAGCGGGGGCGGCAGCGGTGGCCCGACGCGAGGGCCCCCCCCCGAGCCCGCGCGCTCCTCTCCGTCGGCAAGGCGGGGCCTGGCCTCCGAAGAACGCTCAACTTCGCCTGTGCAGTCGGCAGCGATCTCGAGTACCCGGCTGGCCCCGCGACTGCCCCACGCGGCGTCGGCGCCGGAAAGTCGGGGGTCGGCGCCGGCGAGGCTCTCGCGGGCGTCGGCGGCCTCGCCCTCGCAGGGGCCGATGTCGGCCGCAGCGCCCGAGATCTCATCGACTTGGATTGGATTCTCAGGTAGAGAAGCGAGACGAGCTAACAGATCATTTGAGCCGAAAGGACTACGGAGGTGGCCAGACGAGGCCGTCGCGGCGCACCTAAGCTGCTGATCTAAGACAACGGTAACAAAAACTTAAACGAAACTTCCGAGTGGCCACGGCCCCCAGCATCACCCATATTAAACTCCGAAGGGATCCACCGGAAATAGGAGGCAATACCGAGGGCGGGGGCGCACGCATTAAATCTTCGATCTGGACTAGCAACTTAAAGCCCTGACTCCTCGAGCGGGCGAAAGCGAGAACAACGGCCACGCTGTCGCGCAAGAACAGCTGCGCGATACAAGTCCCGCGCATGGCACGGGCGAGTCCCCGAATGGCCCCCACTATAGCCCGGGCTTCCAACGCCAGGACACCCCCCCCCACAAAGCCAAAACCCCCGTCCGGACAGTTTTCCACGCTGAGCTGCGAAGGAACTGCCAGGGGACCTCGGGGAAATCCGCCACGACCTCCCAGTCGTCAGCGCAGACCTCGTCTCCCAAAATCCGACCCCCCCACTCGCTGGCGTCGTCGCGGAAGAGGCGGGCGGAGGCGAGGGCGGACCCCCTAGCCGAGCGAGGACCCGCACGCTTATATCGAGACCGCTCACTGACACGACCGACACGGGCCACTTGAGAAGGACCCCAAAACCTTGGGCCATCTCCCAACCGGCGAGACCGGCGTCGGTTTCGAGGACACAGGGGCTCCAGAAGAGCCACCAGTCTCGGCCCAAAAGCAAAAGCAGCCCGCGGAAGGCCTGGAGCCCACCGACGACCTCAGGCCACATTGGGCCCGCCTCAAAGCATTGCGTCGATATAAACTTCTATACGGCGTGGAAAATCGAGGGCGACTCACGAGCGGCCAGGCCAGCCCGCAGAACGCACGATGTCCGATCACCTTTTACAAGCGCCTGGCCGTTGCAACGCCCTCGGGCGAGTGGGCCAGTCAGACCTCGCTCGAACTTCCAAAACCTGCTCGAGGCGATGCCCGAGCGGAGGCGGACGCCGTCCAGCTCGGCCCCGAGAGCCTCTCCAGCGCCGCCGTGCGACTCCGACTTGCGACGCGCCAGACCGACCGGCACGAACAGGTCGCTCCACTCTGACACCACCCTCTCGCCGAGGGAGGCTTCGCCCGCGACCGCGCCCGAGCAGCCCGCGCGCGCGCGCGCGCCACCGACCCCCCGCGAGGAGGCCGCCAGCACGAAAGCCTCGGCCTGGCCCTGGATCAGGGGCTGGCGCCTCTCGGCGGGCGCCGCCTCCAGCAGGCCGAGGCCCCTGCAGACCCTGTCCTCGTTCGCCGCCTGGGCCAGATAGAGCGACCAAGTGAAGCCCATGGGCAGCACCGCCAAGCGCAGCCGCACCAGAGCGCCCGGACACCTTCCACTCGCAGCCCGCCCACCACGTGCTCGGCGACAACCGGCAAGCAGAAGCATCGGCCGAGGTCCTCGCGAACGCGCATCCTGTAGAAGCGATCCTCGACATCCGCGGTGGCCACGCAAACGGCGGCGGCGCCCAGCAAGCGGCGGCCCTCGGCGGAAGAAGGTAGGACGAAGAAGGTAGGGCGCCGGGCAGCAGCTCCACATCGATGCGACCGAAACCGTCACTGCTGAGAAGCTGCACGCCGGGGGGCGCCCTGAAGTGGCCGCTGCTGCGTCTCGCATCAATAATCATCCGCAATGCGCCGCTGGACTTCGCCGCGAAGAAGAGGCCCACCGACTCGGCGGGCCTCGCCGCCACTCCCGGAAGTCCACGTCTAGCCAGATCTCGCGCAAGCGCGCGATAGGATTTGGGATTTCTCTCCAACACGGAACCCATGCACAGACGTGGCATACTGTCGAGATCAACCATCTCCGACTCCAACCTCATCCGCCCATGGTCCTCCTCCAGAAAAGAGCGGCACTTGGGGCTCACAATGTCCTCGATGAAACGGCAGTCCAGCACGTCACCCGGCAGCGAGACCTTGCTGGGCTGGTAGGAGACGAGGTTCCTCGGGGCAGAGTCCGTCTCGCACACGGACTGCCCCGGAACAACTCCATGAGGGCTGCCTCCGCCTTCGGCGCCACCTGAGGGGCTGCGGCCTCGCGCAGCAGGCGCTGCCGAAGGGCCGCATGCTTGTCCAGGGTCGCAGCGCCCGGAGGCGGCGAAGAAGATGGGCCCTTGTGCCGAGCCAACCAGATGAGACTACGAAGAGCTCGATTCACCAATTCCACCTCATGCTGTCGCCGACGGGCCCTGCGCCGAGACCTGCGACCCCGACCAAGGCCGCCCGGCATCGCCAACAACGGCAGGAGGGACAAATCTCTTTCAAAATCAGACCGCGGCAGCGGCGAGGCGCGCGCCAAGCCGCGGCGCCAGCCGGAGGGGGCCCACTCCTCCGGGCGCGCCTGATCGGTCATGACTGGGCTGACGGGGGCGGCGCACGTCCTCGGCCCCGGCCGCGACCTCGCCCTCTGCCCCCACCGCCGGCCCCTGCGGCGCCTCAACTTCCGCTGGCATCGGCGGCCCCAGAGCTCGAAGTCACGCGAGCGTCGACCGCCCCCGCCTTCTTCATAGACTGCTCCACCTCCCAGTAGTCCTCCTTGGCCCTGCGAGTGGCGTGACTCCTGAGAGCGGGCGCCAGCAGCTCATCAGCGTCGCCCAGCGAAGCCATGCACTTGGCGCTGGCGAACGACGGCGCCCCCCCCCGCTTGTAGGCGCCCACGATGGCGTTGAGCCAGCGCACGATCACCCCGAGGCACGCGAGGCCACCCAAGTTCACTGGGTCGAAGCAGCCTGCCTCCTCAAGCGCCCCCGCCAGGGGCCGCAGCTCATGGGCCACCCTGTCCGCGGGCGCGATGTTCTTGTCGCGCAAGAACTTCTCGAGCCAGGCCCGAGGCGAGCCCGCCGTCCGGAACATCATTTTGCAGGTGTGGAGGCACGTCAAGCCCCCTTCCAAGAGCTGGTGGCCCAAGTCGTAGCATACCGACTCGTCCACGGCCTTCCTGAACTCCTTATAGCGGTCGCCCTGGTCGCCCCACTCGACCCACAGCGCGCGCGTCCTCGCCTCCTGTGTCGTCCTTCGCGGCCGGCGGCGAGCCCTCGGCACCCGCAGCGCTTGGCGGGGGCGCCTCCATGGGGGCGCCCGCGGGAGGTCGTACCTCCAGGAGGCGGCCCAGCTCGGCGACGCGCCGCGCAGCCCAGTCAGCCACCTCATCGGCCGCCATCAGCTCCAGGCGAAAGGGCCCTGCCACGGCGGAGCCAGAGAGCGTCCACGCCCTCGCCCACCATGGTCGCCTTCGGCGGGTCCACGATGACGCCGACGTCAAGGCCGACCGTCTGCTCCGCAAGAACCCATGCCTGCCCCTCGGGCGGGGGAGTAGGCGTGCCAGCAACGGCCACCAAAGCCTCGCCCGCGTCGCCGCCCGTCGCAGGAAGCGACTGCTTGCCACGCAGCCGCCGCGACGCAGGAGCTGGAGGCGCCCACGGGAATACTTCAGCCGCGGCCAGCAGGCAGCCCGAGGGAAGCTCCACGTAAGCAGGGGTCTCCGCCGCGGTCTAGCCGCGCGCCTCCATCGTCTGCATGCATTCCTCAGCCAGCCCCACCAACCGCGCGAGCGAAGGGCGATCCCGAAAGCCGTAGAGCCACCGACCGCCAGGCGGCAGGGCGTCCACAGCCGAGAGGCGCTCTCCTCCAGAGGGCCCATCGTCAGGCGAGGCCCCCGACAGCAGCTCCTCCCACAGGTCGCCATCGGGCGAGAGGACCCAGCACACGTGATCGTCCACCACTGAGCCCTCCTCGACGCGCCTGGAGGGAGAGACCACAAGCCGTTCGTGGTCAACGTGGTCGCCCAGGTAGCTCACCCAGGCGCGAGCCCCGCAGGGCAGGGTAGGGCGGGCAACGGGGGCAGGGCTGCCAGGCGCCCGCGACGGCGTAGCATGACGCCCTGGAGCGGAGAGGCGACCGAAGCAGTTACAGCAGCGATCCGCCAGCCACACCTACGTTGGCGTGAGCAAGCTCGCCAGCAGGTGCGGCAGCAGGGCCTCGGGCCGCGGCGACGCGGGGAGCTCGGGGCAGACGCAAGGGCCGCAGGCCGCCGCCGGCGGCGGGGGTGGCGGACCCGAAGCCGCCAGCCGTGAAACCGCCTGGGCCGCCTCAGAGACCGCGCTGCAGGGACCCGCGACCTCCTCCAGCCACGACCGAGCCTCGGTGGGCGGCTCGGGTGCAAAGGGGCACCAGGCTGAGCCGCCAGCCGAGCCCCGCCAGCAGCGCCACGCACAAGGCCGGCAGCGCCACCGTCGCGCCGGGGGCGAGCATGCGGCGCGCCGCCTCTCTCTCAGCCGAATACAGGCTGTGGAAGGGGAGAGGGGTCAAGTGAGAGGGAAGTCCGATGTTTAAACTCCTTGGATCGTTTAGCAGGTGCGTTGTAAATCAGACATCACCGAATTCAAAGAGCTCAATATCAAACCGTTCAAGAATATCTATATATATATATATATATATATATATATATATATATTCATCAGCATTATCATCAGTCTTCCTAGGCCTCATCATCATCATCCATCCTCCATCCTCCTTCAACATCCTGCTCTTCTAACCTTGGCCCTTCATTGTCGTCCCCTCTTCCACCACCGCCCCCGCGCAGGCGTGGGAAGGCACCCCGACGTCTCCAGAGGTCTGGTTGTCCGCGCAGCCTGACATGGAGAGCGCGGTGTGGCCCTCCCACGTTTCCATGTCGGACTGACGAGCGGCGGGAGGAGGCGCGGGCGAGGGAGGGAATGAATGAGGGGGACGAGGACGAGGAAGAGTTTGCTGAAGAGGGGGACGAGGCGAGGGGCGAGGGGACGAGGTGCAAGGAGCGAGGAAAGCGGGGGAACAGCGAGATGTGGAGGAGAGAAGAGGGAGGATGAGTGATGGATGGAGGAAAAGGATACAGGCGGAGCACAGGCGCAACACGAAAAAGAACGCTGCGCGTGGCGCGCGCGAAATTGAGCGGAAAACTGCCAGCCGCGGACCAGTGTGAGGAGGAGGGTCCCGCACGTGATGCCCCTGCTGCTTCGCAGGAAGAGAGAGGGGGGCGCCAACTTTGCACCTACGCCGATCCTGGCCCGGCACATTCTGGTCCTGGAATCGGGGAACGGCTCGTTTTTTTTCTGTGGGCAAGGGCGTTGGCTCCTGACACCACGCGGATCGTTCATTCTCGAGCGACCGCCGCCATCCAACAGCAGACATCGTTCAAGACTAGCCTGATTCAGGCCGCCGCCGGCCTTGCCCGCGCCGGCGTCGCCGCCGCGTCGACGCTGCGCGAACCAGCCATGTACGCCACCCAGACCTGGCGATGAAGGCGCACACTCATATATGTCCTGAGCCCAAGATCGGCGCAAGCATGCTGGCGCATCCCGAGAAAGAACCCCACTGTGATCGCCACGTTGCAAGAGGAGGGAGAGGGCGTGTCATTCTTCCTTTCCTCCAGACGAGATCCATAAACATACACCGCCCTTGGCCAGCCCCATCCTGGGCCCAAGACCGGTACATACGCCTCCCTGGTCGAACCAGGAGGGCACATACATACATACATACACACACACACACATACATACATACATACATACATACATACATACATGCATGCATGCATGCATGCATACATACATACATACATACATGTATACATACATACATGCATACATACATGCGTACACGCACATACAAACCTACATACATGCATGCATACATACATACATACATACATACATACACACACAGAGACATACATACGTACATACATACATACATACATACATACATACATACATACACACACATACACATACATACATACATACATACATACAAACATACATACATACCTACATACATACATACATGCATGTACACACATACATCCATCCATCCATCCATACATACATACATACATTACATACATGCATACATACATACATACATGCGTGCGTGCATGCATGCATACATATAAGCATGCATGCATGTATGCGTGCATGAATGCATACATACATACACGCACGCATACAGACATCATATGTACATGCATGCATACATACATACATGCATGCATACACACATACATACATGCATACATCCATACATGCAAGCATGCACACATACAGAAGTAAATGTACAAGTGCAAACCTACATGCATATCTATATATATGTACGTGCATACATGCATGCATACATGCATATACGCATACATGCATGCATGCATACGTACATGCATTCGTGCATGCATGCGTACATACATGCATACAGCTATATAGACATACATGCATACAGACAAACAGACAGACAGACAGACATAAGTCCATACATATTTAGACACACAAACATGCAAATACATACGTATGTATATACATGTGCGCTGATTTTGCAACCAAGAGAACCTATGCTGTCACGAGAGTTGCGACCGAGCCGTCTCCAGGGCCCGAGTCGGCAGAGGGATTCAGGGAAAAGCCCCCGCCGTGAGAGTGCAAGGAAGAAGAGGAGGAGAGGAGGAGGCGGTAAAAGCTTGAGCAAAAACGGTTACGGACACAAGTCCGTCCCCTGTCGGCCTGCTGACTTCTGCACAACGTGTTTAATTACAAACAGACAATGTGCACTGTTTTTGCAACCAAGAGAACCTATGCTGTCACGAGACTTGCGACCGAGCCGTCTCCAGGGCCCGAGTCGGCAGAGGGATTCAGGGCAAAGCCCCCCACAGCCCATTCATGTTACTGGCCACGCCGCAAGCACTCCAATTCTCAATCATGCGTATGTTACACCAGCAACTGCAGTTCAGAACACGAAACAGCTTAAAACAACAACCTTCCGACATGTGTGTGCTCGATACTGTCGGCTGCTGTGATCAGCCATCGAGCGCCCGCTTCCGCCAGCCCCCGCGGGTAGGCTTGAGCCAAAGCAGTCCGCCGGCGACCTTCAAGGATGAGGCGCGGCCGGAGGGTCTCACAGCACAGAGATTTCCCCCGACAACGCTGGACCAGCGGGGCGGGCGGATCAGACACATTCCAGCCTACAAAGTGTTGTCGGCTTCTTCCAAGGAGTGTTAAACATGCACTGGTCTACAACTGCTATACTACAGCTACGGTGTGACATTAATCTCTTCATGTCAGGGACTTGCCAAGCCATACTTGCGAGAGGGTTTTCGATAACTGGGATTTCTCTCATGATGGCAGCTCTGATGAAACGCATAGTGGCGGCCAGTCTTATTGCCAAGGCTCACTTTGTGCTCTTGCTATGGAGTCAAATTGGCACGCCCTCGGAGCTCTCCCGGGCGACGGTACGTGCGCCGCGAGGCTGCTGACCAGGTCGTGCACGGGAAGGCGATCCAGAGGCCCCGCACCCGCCTGCCAGCCATCCAGCCCAGGATGAGTTGCTGGGCCGAGCGGCGGGTCAGGTCGAAGGCCGCGTCGGCCTCCATGTCAACCTGCAGGCAGCCGTTGTCGCCGTGGCGCTCCAGGGCCCTCGCGACGCCTCCGGCCCCGCTGAACAGATCGAGGAAGACCTGCCCGCGCCGCCGGCCCCGCCGGCTGGCCCTGGCGAGCCCCTGGCGGAGGTGTCGGACCACCTTGGCGTCAGAGGCCCGCTCGACCGCCTCCAAGGTGTCGCCCTGGCGCGCCACGGCGCCAGGCCGCAGCCCGCGGCGCCGGCGAGGGCCGGCGGCGGCGGGAGGCGGACGCGCCCGCTCAGCACCCCGCCGAGCTGCCTGCATGAGGACCAGCTCGCCGTAGGATCGGGCCCGGCTGTCGAAGTTGTTGACCTCGGCCAGGTACCTGGTCCCCTTCTTGCACCGGCCGATGCTGGACTCGGACAGGTGTCGGAGGCGCTCCTGGATCTCCTTCAGGCTGCGCCGGCTCTCCAGGGCGTTCAGCGAGGCCCCGCCGCGCCGAACCCGGCGCGGGTTCCGCGGCATACTCGTTGAACAGGCGCCGGAAGGTAGCGCTCGAGAAGGACCACAGCGGGCTGGCGTCGCCGGTCTGGGACTTCAGACGGCGAAGGAAAGGCGCTAGGCCGTCCAGCATGATCCCCTCGTCGTAGTGCCCCATCTTGCTGCGCGCCTCCCCCTCTTGGGGAAACAGGAGCAAGCCCCAGCAGGCCCGGGGGCTCCGGGCGGCTGGCTTGACCAGCGAGGCGCCCACCATGCTCACGAGGTCGGACGGCAGCCTCAGGTACGCCTCCCACGCCAGCACCAGCCACAAGGCGAAGGGGAGCTGGCCGTCGGCCGCCGCTGCACCCACGATGGCCATCACGCCCGCCAGCGGCAGCGGGCTGCGGGCCCTCGCGCTCGCCCGGCGCCGGAACCCCGCCAGCGCCCGGCGAGCTCCAGGGAGCTCCATGCCCTCCACCGGGCCGTGGAAGACCACGGCCGCCAGCACCTTCTCGCCAGCGTCCGCCTTGAAGCCCTCGTAGCACAGGTAGTCCATGTACCTGCTGAGGGCCCAGTCGATCTGGAGGTCCGTGTCCAGCGGCTGCCCCTCCCGGCTGCTCCACTCCAGGAACGCCTGGTGGAACTTCTGGTACTGGGCGCGGGGGCGCGGACCGATCTTGGCCATCTGGAGGCTGGCGAAGCCGTGGTGCCGGGCCTCGGCGCTCTCTCTCGCCTGGTGCTGCCGCCTCTGTTGACCGCGGCGGGCTCGCAGGGCGCGCGCTGCTGCTCGAGTCGCTCGCGCCGCGGTCGGCCCACCCCGTGAGCGGCGGCTCCTGGCCGCCGCTGTCGCCGACGCCGGCTGGCCAGCTCTCCTTAGAGCTGGAGGAGCTGTCGCTGAGCTCGCCGGCGTCCGCGGCGACAGGGCCGGGCCCGGCCTCCTCAGCAGCGAGCTGGTCGCCGAGGCCGGCGAGGGGGCGGCCGCCAGTGGCCCCGCCGCCGGCGGGCCCGAGGCTGCGCGCCGCGCTCTCCAGCTCGGCGTCGAAGCGGCTGGCGAGCACGGCCTCGGACGGCGCAGCATCGCCCCCCGCCGCGCGGGGCCCACCCCCGCCCAGCGAGGCCGCTGAGCCCTTAAGCGCGGTCGGAGGGGTTCAACTCTGAGGCGACCCATCTCACCGCGACCTGGAGGTCGGCGACAACCGACAAACAAAGGAGCTCACGACATGTTCGGTTCATCTGATGGCTGCTGGATCTACCCTTACCCAAACTCAACACCACACTCATGTTATCCACGAGAAAGAGCAATCGTTTTCCGTGCGTACTTGTGGACCTCAGCTCGCGACGGAGGCCGATCATGCATGCCCGGCCTTCGGCCCTCAGGACGCCCTCGGCCCGGGCCCAACGGCCCCGGCACACCAGCTTCCAGTTATCGAAGGCCCCGATGTCGTCCCGCGTCATGCTCTCGAAGTCCGCGGTCCTCTCGCCGCTCTCCGCCCCAGGGCGTGGCGGGCAGGAGTCCGCTGGGCTGCCCAGCGCGGCCGCTCGGGCCGCGACGAGCCCCTGCGCCCCGTAGCGCCACTTCTCGGCATGCCCGCAGCAGCGGCGGACCTCCTCCGCGGGCCACTCCTGCGCGACCACGCCGTAGCCACCGGCGTCGTCCTGCCCGGCGCCCGAGGAGTCGGTGGCCACGACCGCGGTGTGGAACGGACGCTGCGGGTCCGCGAATGCGAAGGCCAGGAGAGCGGCGGCCTGTCGGAGCTCTCGCTCGGCCGACGGCCAGAGGCGCCACCTCCTGTCGCCCGCCTCCTCCGCCCACGCGTAGACGCTGCTGACGACGCTGAGGAGCTCCCGCCGCAGGGTCGCGCCCCACGTGTAGTGGCCGACCAGCCGCCGCATGTGGCGTCCAGTCAGGTAGCGCTGGTCCGTAGCAAGCAGCAAGGCCGCGCGCGGCCTCCAGATCCTCTCGCGGCTGAGCGAGATGCGGCCGGAGGCCCGATCGAACTCCACCCCCATGAAGGTCTGGGAGTCCGAGGGACCCTCGACCCCCTTCACCTGGAGGCCGCGCTGCTCCAGCTGCTTGGCCACGGCGGCCCCGCCGGCCTCGACCGCCTCCAGGTCCGCCCCCACCACGGCCACGCCGTCGACGTGCACGGCGGCGCCTGCCTCGGTGGCGATGTCGGGAGCCGAGTGGCGATCCAGGAACATCCGACTGTCAGCAAAGCCAGCGTCCTCCGCGGCGTTGCGGACCATCCCCCGGCAGAAGAACAGCGCCCAGTTGAACCCCATGGGGAGCACCTCCATGCGAGGGGAGATGCGGATGCCGGCGGGGAGTCCAGGAGCCAGATCTGGAGCAGCCTCGGTGATCCACTTGGCGTCGATGCTGGGCAAGATGAAGTAGTTGTTCATGCCGGGGGGGCAGCTGGATGCGGTAGAACGCGTTGTTGACGTCGGTCTGCGACATCATCAGCTCCGCCTCCGGCGGCAAGTAGAGCGAGGACCAGCTCGATGGTGTAGAGAGCTGGGCGTGGCAAGGATCCAAAACCCACTTGTTTGCTCGTCTGGTGTCCAGAATGAATCGCAGACGATCTGGGCCTTTCTGCACGAGAAAGACTCCCACGGTGGACCGCCTCTCGCTCGTGAAAGAGACGAGCCCTGAACGTGCCATGTCCACCAAAAACTCGGCGTACGCACCGCTGTCCCGGATCAGCTTGGGGTCCGAGTTCGGCCGCACTGCCCCGGAGAGGTCCGGGTCGGGGTGCAAGAGACAGTCTCGCCACCCTGTCCACATTTGCAATGCCGGTCCGCGAAGGCAGACGTCACCACGGGCAAGGTCCGCTCCAGGAGCCGGCAACGAGACAGCGCCTCGTCGATAGGGTGAATGTTCTGCCGGGGGCTCCGTGTACCCTGGCGCCGATCCGCGCAGCGCTCGAAAGGCTGCCGCGGGCTCGATCATGGGCGGTCCGGCCCGCTGCACCACGTCGCTGATGTGGTCCAGTGCGAGCTGCTGCCCAGCTGAGACGGTGTGGCGCTGCTGTACTTCGCCGTGGAAATACAAATTATTGACTGCATCCATGATCTGGACGAGCAGGCCACGCGCCGACGAGCACGCGACCGCACAGCCCGACTGACGCCTGCCAGGGTCGGCGAGGCGCCCAGAGCCGCAGGGCCCCTCAAAAGGAGGAGCTCCCGCGGCGCGACCATCATCTAGGTGCCCCGGCCGCGGCCCTTGGCCGCGGCCTGCCTCTCCCCCGCGGCTGGGTCGCCTCCGCCGCCGGGGTTGAGCTTCGCCCGGAGCCTCGAGAGCTCCGCCGCCTGCTGCTTGATCTTGGTCTCCATCGCCGCCGCGGACGCCGAGCCTCCGCCGCCGCCAGCCGGCGGCAGCCCGCGTGAAGCCAAGCGCTCCTCGCGGAGCTTGCGCCTCTCTTTGAGCACCGCCGACTCGCGGTGCAGCTCGTCCGAGATGTGGGCCTGCAGCTCGGGGGCCACCATGAGCAGCCCCCGTCTCGGCCGCCCCCATGTAGAGGAACTCGTCCTCCGCGGTGTCGTCCGGGAGTGGACGCCCCAGCACGCGCTCCCTGTAGCGCCACTCCGTCATTTGTTCCCGCCTGAGCATAAGCTCGAAGCTGGCCAATTCCCCAATGTTCAATTGATCAAAGGTAATGGCCAACTCCAGCACACGCATGCACAATTCGTGCTCGGACACCCCCACGTCGGCGGTCGTGAGACCGCACTCGGCCTTCCATTTCGCATGCCTCGAGCGTGGGTGGCTGTCCTGGTCACCCACGAAGCTGGCGCACCAGAGCGCCGTGCGCGGGCCGCGCACGGACCACTCCCGCCACGCCGTCTCCGTGAGCCCCTTGAGCGAGTCCTTGAAGTGCCGCTTGCGCACCCCCTCGACCTCCACGAGCGGGAGCAGCCGGGCGTCCACCTCCGTGTCGTCCTCCAGCGCGGCCTTCTCGACCTCCCTCAGCAGCAGCAGCTCGCCCTCCTGCGACGCCAGCGCGAAGCCCCCCAAGGTGCAGTACTCGTCCACGTCGGAGCCCTGCAGCGGGCGGTGCTCGAGGGTCGGGCCGCTGGCTGCCTGCGCCTGCCAGCGCATCCCCACCGCTGTCGGCAGGGCCCCCGAGCCGCTCACGAAGCTACTCGGAGGAGCTCCCCCAGCCAAGCCCACGCCAGCTGGGAGTGGCCCCTTCTTGCTAATCCGGCGCAGCACGGGTACCGTCTTGTCCGCCACCTGCGGTGCTGCCCCGAACAAGGAGTCGCCCAGCGCGAACTCCAGCGCGTCGACGAACTCCTCCGGCGTCGGGGCCCACTCCTGACCGTAGATCCTGCCTCCTGCTCGCCACGTCCTCCCGAACCGCAAGGGTCCGGTCCGCTCGGGCAGGCCCATCTGATCGCACGGCGCCGACCCCCGTACTCCCGGGGATTCGAGGACATGGATACCCGTCCGGCGTGAGGGCGTACCAGATGTTCCCGTTCCTCCCCGCTGCTTTCAAACCAGTCATCTGGAGGTCGCTCTCGGCGTCGGCGATCGTACCAGGACACAGGAGCACGCGGGTCTGCCGGTCCTCGCCGTCTTTCCAGAGCACGCCGATCCTCTGACCAGCTCGCCATCCGGCCATGGCTGCAGCCGAGCAGCAGCCCGCCGAAGAAGAGAAATGAGAAGGCCACCCGCAGGTCGCCGATGCTGCTCGCGATCACAACACAGTTGCCAGCCTGACTCGCCCACTGAGATGCGAGTCCGCCGGCGACGGCAGCCAACTGCTGAGCCCCCGAGAGAATGTGCCCGAGTGATTGCATGGGCAGTGGCCGCCAATTAAAAGCTTGAGCAAAAACGGTTGCGGACACAAGTCCGTCCCCTGTCGGCCTGCTGACTTCTGCACAACGTGTTTAATTACAAACCGACAATACATGCATGCATAAATACATACATACATACATGCATGCATGCATACATACATGCATACATACATACGAGAGAGCGTGATCCACCGCCGCTTTACTGTGGAAAAATCCCCGCCCCTTTTCCTCCGGAAACGGGGGGTCCCCGCCCTCCGAAAATTCTCCCCCCCCCCCCCTGCTAAACCCCACCCCCCCTTTCCCCCGGCAAAACCCACCCCCTCCCCTACCCCCCCCCGTACCCTCCAGAAAACCACAGGAAAGTCACTACCGGTTCGAACCCCCCCCCCCCTCGGAAAAAGGGGGGTCACCAGTTCGAACCCCCCCCCTCCCCCTCGAAAACCGGGGAGGTCACTACCGGTTCGAACCCCCCCCCCTCCTCCCTCGAAAACTGGGGGGGGGTCTCTAGCGGTTCGAACCCCTCCCCCCCCTCACCGCCAGCAAACGACTCCCGGTCCCTACCACCGTCCGCACCACATCCCCTACTGCTGTTCCCAGCACCACTGTCCTCACCACCACTGTCCCCACTGGTTCCACCACCGTCCCTACTGTCCCCACCAGTGCCCCCACCACTGTCGCACTGTCCCCAGTCCCCACCACTGTTCCCACCACGGTTCCACTCTCCCCACTTTCTCCACGGCCCCAACCCCTGCCCGACTATCCCCACTGTCCCCACTGTCCCACTGTCTCCTCCGCTGTCCCACTGAGTTGTCCCACCGTTCCCACCACTGTCCCCACTGTCCCCACTGTCCCCACCACTGTCCCCACTGTACCTCTGTCCCATTGTCCCACCGCCGTCCTGGCCACCGCCCTCACCACTGTCCCCACCACCACTGTACCCTCCACTGTCCCACTGTTTCCACCACATTCCCACTGTCCCCACACCACTGTCCCCACCACCACCGTCCCCACCACCGTCCCACTGTCCCCACTATTCCCACCATTGTCCCCGCTGTCCCCACCAGTGCCACCACCAGTGCGTCAATGTCCCCAATCTCCTCACCATTGTCCCACCACGGTCCCACTCTCCCCACTTTCCCCACGGTCCCCACCACTGTCCCACTGTCCCACTGTCCCCACTGTACCCACTACTGTCCCACTGTCCCCGCCGCTGTCCCACTGTGCTGTCCCAGCGTCCCCACTGTCCCCATCACTGTCCCTCTGTCCCCACTGTCCCCACCACTTGCCCCCCCGTGCTACTGTCCCACCACTGCCCTCACCACCGCCTTCACCACTGTCCCACCACTACCGTCCCCACCACTGTCCCACTGTCCCCACCACTGTCCCGCTGCCCCCTCACCACTGTCACCACCACCACCGTTCCCACCACTGTCCGCACCCCCCCCGTTTTCCGAGGGGGAGGGGGGTTCGAACCGGTAGAATCCCCCCCCCCCGGTTTTCGAGGGGTGTGGGGGGGGCTCGAACCAGTAAAGACCCCCCCCAGTTTTCCGCCGGGGGGGGGGGGTCGAACGGGCATTGCCCCCCCCCCCGGTTTTCCGCCAGCAGCGGTAGAACACGCTCTTTCATACATACATACGTACATACATACATACATACATACATACATACATACATGCATGCATGCATGCATGCATGCATGCATGCATACATGCATGCATGCATGCATGCATACATACATACATACATACATACATGCATACAGGCGTACATACATGCATACATACATACATACATACATACGTGTATATATATATATACAAACATACATACATGTATGCATACATACATACATACATACATACATACATACATACATACATACATACATACATGCATATATACATATACAAACATATACATACATATACATACATATGCATACATATACATACATATACTTACAGATACATACAGATACATACATATACATACATGTACATACATAAACATACATATACATACATATACATACATATACATACATATACATACATATACATATACATACATACATACATACACACATACATACATACATGCATGCATACATACATACAGACGTTCATGCATACATACATACATACATACATACATACAACATACATACATACATACATACATACATACATACATACATATATATATATATACATACATACATACATACATACATACATACATACATACACACAGACAGACAGATATACATGCATACATGCATACATGCATACTAGAACCATCGCGCGCGCTTCGCGCGCGCTCAGGTTCTAGCCCAGGCTGGGGGCGCGCTAGAAGATCTTGGACAGCGCTATCAAGCACAGGCGCGTGACATAGTCGTGCCTCCTGAGGGCCTCTTGGGAACCTCTTGGGTCTTCGTGGGGGCATCTGAAGGGCTTCTGGGGGTTTCTCCGTGCTTCCTCAATTGGCTGTTGGAGGCACCTCTTGGGTGCTTATCGGGGGGCATCTTGGGGCTTCTTGGGGTCCCTTGGGGGCATCGTCAAGGTTCTCCGGGCAGTCGGAAAGTTATGTTCTGCAGTCTGAAGCAGTCAATTGGCCGTCTTGGCTGCGTGGAGGCCCGGCGTGAGACCACATTGGGGCAATCCGGAAGCCTCCCGGGGCCCGCTTGAGCCGTCTGGGGAGCCTCTGGAGGCCCTCCTGGACTAGTTTGGACCTCCCGGGCCGCCCCGTCCTCCCATGGGGGGTCGGAGGCGGCGGCCTCCAAGGCCCAAGACGCGGAAACCCTGTAAAAACATAAGGAAAATGAGCCCCGGTCCCCCCATGGAGGGTCGAGGCAGCTGTTTTCGGGCCCCGGGCCTGCTATGCGTATGCCTGTCTATCTGTCTGTCTGTCCGTCTGTATGTACGCAAGATTGGCACCGAAACCCCAAATTCGAAACAACTGGGTGCAAACGGTGAGCCGTGAACCTGGTCACCGCCGGAAGCCTCGTAGAGTTCCTCGCGCGCGTTGTGTTCCTGGTGGCCACAGGTCTTCGCTCCACAGAATGCCTCACTAGCAAAGTGCCGCATAGCGTCTCTCCGCCCATTCGGGGACACCCCTCGCCTGAAACATGCCGTGGTCCCGCGGGTAGCTGGCTAGTCTGATTGGCGTCAGCAGCTAAAGTTCTTGTCCCCCGAAGCATACTAAAGCGCTGGGGCATAAGCACTTTTCGCTTCACGCGGCTAAGAATACAGCGTTTGCACATGCTTTGTGACTTCAAAGACTTCACGACGAGCTCAATGGAAGTCGCGGAAGAGTCTTCTAGGAGCCCTCTTGGGGCAGTCTTGCGATCCTCTTTTGGCGTCTTGGGGCCTTCTCGGCCCGTCTTCGGCCTCTGCGAACTCCCTTGAGCCCTGTTTGGAAGCGTCTTTGGGCTGTCCTGGTCTGTGGTGAGGCTCTTTTGGGACCATCGTGGAGTCCTTTCGGGGGCATCTGAGTCCCACGCAGCCCTCTTGGATTCATCATGAGAGGACGGAAATGACACGATGACTACTAATAAGACTGCCGCATGGTTTGACTTATGCTGGTCGCCCAGATATCATCGTGGGACCCTGGGGCCATCTTGGATGCATCCTGGGGCCCTCTGGGGCTGCCCTTGGGCCCTCTTAGGCGACGCTGGCAACGCTTAGAACCTTTTTCCATGTGGAGCAACATGTACCAGGCAATGTCTGCGGTGCGAACGGCCATGGGCCCCCCCTGCTATATGCGGGTGCATCCCACTGCCATCTCACATTTCTGCCAAGCTACGCACCTGGCAGCATGGAGACGCACCGTAAAGCATGCACTGCCTGCAATGCGAGCGGGAATGGTGCAACCTTCTATTTGCGGGTGCATGCCGCTCTGCCCTCACAGCTTGTGCAGCAAAGCTACGCGCCTACTCGTTACAGCAAATTGCGATGATGAGAAAAAAGCGGAGTTGCAATGCCGCGAGCAGAAGCGATGAGGCAATTCGCCGAAGTGTGGGGAACTCTTTGGAAGCATCTAGGACAGTGTTGGTGCTCACTTGGGACGCCTCTTGGACCGTCAAGGGCCCTTTGGGGGCCGTTTTGGGGCCCTCTTACGGGGGCAGCTGGACCCCCTGGGGGCCTCTTGGGATAGGGGTCAGAGTCTGCTTGACTAATTACCTGTCGGGGTCTCTTGGCATGCTTCTCGGGCGCGTCCTGGAACCAATTTTAAAGCCCCTTGGGGCTCGTTGGGGGCCGCCTGGGGGACTCTCGGGGTCTCTTCGGATCTCTTGGGGGCCTGCTGGCAGTCTCGGTGGGGCACTTGGGGCGGAGGGCTCGTGTAAGTGAGTTGGGGGTCCCCCTCTTGGGTCGTCTTGGGCACCTCTTGGACCCTCTTGGGCTCTCTTGGAATGTCTTGAGGCGCTCCTGGGATGCTCTTGGGCCGTTTTGGGACGACCTTGGGGGCCTCTTGGGCCATCCTGGACGCTCTTAAAACAAAGAAATTACGAACAACAGACCAGGGGGAAAAAAACATGATGTCCGAAGAGAGTTCGGTAACTTTGGTCATCGAATGCCTCTTGAGGAGCATACCGGAGCCTTGTTGGGGCGTCACCTTGGTGGCCTCTTGGGCCGTTTTGAGGCCTTCTTGGTGGCCCCTTTGGACCGTCCTGGGGGCCTCTTGGAGCGTCTTGGGGCCTCGTAGGTGCATCTTTGGGGCATCTTTGGGATACTCTTGGGGCTTTCTGGAGCTATTCCGGTGCCGTTACGATGCCTCGGAAGGCCAAGAGGGGGGCGAGTGGCGCATGGACAGCAATCAAAGCTATTCCTAAGGTTCTTGAAAGGCTTTGGCATTTACACTGGGGGGGGCTCCTGGGACGACCTGGACACTCCAATGGGAGAGCCCCCAGGAGCTCCCAAGACTGCTGTGGGAGGAATCCACTGGGAAGCCCTGCGAAGCCCCTGCGACATTCGATGGAAACTCCGGGGGGAGATCCTGGGAGGCTCCAGAAGCCATCTCGGGGGCCTCTTGTGCCGTCTTGGGCAGGTCATGGCGGTTTGGGGGGGTCTCTTGGCATCGCTTCAAGTACGCCTACGGCCATCTTCACACATTCGTGGCTGAAACATCCTTTCCTGGAGGCCGAAAACTTGCCCCGCACCCCAGCGGCTGAATGCGATAACAGGGGAGGGAGGTTAGAGAAAAGTCTGAGGCCCTGGGCCGCTTGCCCCGAGACGCCGATGACATTGCCTGCAGCATCGTCACCATCATCGTCACCACCCTCACCCCCACCCCCATAACCATCACCATCACCATCACCGTCACCATCACAATCACCGTCACCACCACCATCATCATCATCATCATCATCATCATCATCATCATCATCATCATCATCATCATCATCATCATCATCATCATCATCATCATCATCATCATCATCAGCATCATCGTAATCATCATCGTCATCATCATTATCGTCGTCGTCGTCACCACCATCCTCCTCCTCCTCCGGATCATCATCCCCACCCTCATCCTCATCCTCCTCATCAGCATGACCACCATCATCATCAGCATCATATTCATCATCATCACCATCATCGTCATCATCATCATCATCTTCATCATCATCTTCATCATCATAATCATCAGCATCACCATCATCAACATCATCATCAACATCAGCATCACCATCATCACCAGCATCATAATCATTATCACCACTCTCATCAACATCATCATCACCCTCATCATCATCATCACGATCGTCATCACCCTCAAAATAATCATCATCATCATCATCATCACCACCACCACCACCACCACCATCATCATCATCATCATCATCATCATGATCATCATCATCATCATCATCGTCATCATCATCATCATCATCATCACCACCACCACCACCACCATCATCATCATCATCATGATCATCAGCATCAGCATCATCATCATCATCATCATCATCATCATCATCGTCATCATCATCACCATCATCAACATCATCACTGCCCGCATCGTTCACGTGTTCCCCTCCGTGTGGCCTTGCGCCCATCCTGCCACTGTGCCTGTTGTTAATCAGAAACCTCGTGTATGCCTGTTGGTAGCCTCTGGGCGACCGCATGAAGGCAGTCCTGCAGCCTCTTGGGGGTGATTCGGGGCCTTTGGGGCTCTCTGTTAGGCACCTGGGGAGCCTCCTCGTGGGTCCTCTTGAAGGTCGTCTCGGGAGCTTTCTGGAGGTTTCGAGGGTCCGCTCGGGGCGGAGGCCTCCAAATGGCATGTCTGTCGGAGTTCTCCTCTGGGGCCGCTCTCGGGGCCTTCTTGGGGCCGTCTTGGGCGGTCTTGGGCGCCTCCTGGGCTCTCTCGGGGCTCTCTTGGGCGCCTCCTGAGGCCCTCTCGGGCTGCCTTGGAGCGGTCCTGTGGGCCTTTTGGGCCAGATGGGGTTCGCATCCCGCCCCCTCTCCTACTTCGGCACACCTCTCACACGGAGCGTGGCCCACATGGATCTCTACCTGCGGCCCCAGAGGCAAAGTTCGCACTGCGACCCCCCCCCCTCCGCCCCTGGCCATTGCGGAACACCCCATCACGCGGACCGTGCCCACAAGGAGCACTACCTGAAGGCCCAGAGACAAGGTTCGTACAACGCCCCCCCGCCTATGTCGGCACACCCGTCACACAAATCATGCCCCAGAAGGAGCTTCACCTATGGGATCAATGGGCAGCTTCGCATGGCGTTCCCCCGTCCATTTCAGAACATCCCTCGCACGGGTCGTGCCAGGAGGAGGTCCACCTGCGGCGTCAAAAGGGTTTTTGCGCGGTGGCATCCAAACTCATTCGGCACACCCTGCACGCGGATCGTGCCTCACAAGGAGTCCAGCGCACCCGTGCACGCGTGCTCCGCAGCAGCCATCTTTCCGCATTGCCCCGCGGCGCGCAGTGTATGAAGAGAGACCCGCGCCCTGAGCGAAGACAATTTGGCCTCCCGCAGGGGCCCTCCCAGGGCGCATCTTGGAGTCTTCGTGGGACGTTTTCGTGGCCTCTTGAGCCGTCTTATTCGCGCGTCTGCGGCCTTGTCAGTCCGCTCTGGTCGCTTCTAGCCTCTGGAGCTGTTTGGGCGGCGGGGAAAAGGCCAAGGAGGCCCAGGAGGGCACGCACGGGGTCAACAATGACGTGGGCCAGGGGGGGGGATCCGGGAGGGTGTCTGGGCCTTGGCCAGGGCCCCTGGTACCCCAGCACTGATATCTATATCTATATATATATATACATATATATATACTAGAACCACGCGCGCGCTTCGCGCGCGCTTAGGTTCTAGCTAGGATCGTCACCGTCGTCATCATGAACATCACCATCGCCATCATTCCCCCCGCCAGGGCTAATGTACATCGTTTCTGGATGCTTCTGGCCGGAATACGAAAGGAGTTTCTGTAGTTAGAGTCTCTGGGGGAAGTCGCGGGGAAGCTTTTGTTGTCTTTGGTGTTGCGTCGCCAGGAGGTCTGGGCTCCCTCCTCCTCGTGTTCCTACCTCCTCTCTGGACGTCCGATGTCGTGATGCTTTCTGTGCGCGGCCCCTGGACCTCTCGACGACTTCCTGGGGATGTTTTTTTTTTCATCCTGAGTCGTTTTCTGACGGTCCCGGGACCCTGCGAGGGGCCCCGGAGGCCGAAAATTGACCGAAACCGCCGTCGTGATTTTTCCAAGACGTCGGAGGTCCAGGTCGTGCTTCCCGCCTCCCCAGACCTCCGACGTCGTAATTTTTGCGACCTCGGGCCCAGGAATCGATTGGGAAAACGCACATGGGAAGGCAAGAAATGATGGACCCATCATTTCGTACCTGTGCCTTGATCAGTGGGACGGGCTTCGCACCGCCGCACATCACAAGACACGCTCGAGCGGATCCAGCCGTGGCGACGTCGGGGACTGCAGAAGGTCGCAAGGACACGGAATCTGAAAGGAAGAAAGAGAAAGAGAGAGAGAGAGAGAGAGAGAGAGAGAGAGAGACAGACAGACAGAGAGCGAAGGAGAGAGAGAGAGAGAGATGGATAGAGAGAGAGAGAAGAAGACAGAGAGAGAGAGAGGCAGAGAGAGGAAATGGAGAGGAGGCGAGCTTGAGTCAACGAAAGTCGCAGGGAAGGGGGCAGGGGGAAGAAGGCCAGAGAGCGCTGAAGGATACAAATACTGGAACCCTCTTGGGATTTTTTGGGGGGCCTCGTCCGGCCGCTCGCTGGGAGTTTGACGTAGCTTCTCGGGAGCCTCTGAACCTGTCGGGGGCCTCCTGGAAGCAGGTTCGAAGCATTTTGGGGGCCGATTTGGGGCTTCTCGGGGCCTCCTTTGGGCCTCTTGGGGGTCTCCTGGGGCCTCTTGAGGGGCCTCCTTGGGGCCTCCTGGCGGCCTCTTGGGGCGGAAGGCTCGAGCTTGCGGTTCGTGGTCCCCCTCTGGGCCCCCTCTTGGGCCCGTCTTGGGGCCCTCTTGGGCCATCTTGGGCGCCTCTTGGGCCGTCTTGGGGCCCTCTTGGGCTGTCCTGGGGCCCTCTTGGAAGCTTCTTGGGCCGTCTTGGGGCGGTCTTGGGCGCCTCTTGGGCCGTCCTGTAACGTCGGAAAGCCCAAAAGACAACTTTGTTGAAAATGTACGTTTTACGAAGGGAATGGGCCAATTTTTGCGTCTAGGGGCCCTCTTGGGACGCATGTTGGAGGCTTCTTGGGGCCTCTTGGGTACCAAGCAAATGTGTCGCGAACCAATGCTCGCATCGAAAAAAGCCTCTGCGGCTACAAACGGGATAGCCCTGCGCACGCGATGTTAATCCCGTGGGGATAATAAAGCTCGGAGTTCCTGGGGGATAGTACTGTTTTCTTCGATTCATCCTTGCCCGGCAAGAATGCAGTTCGGCCTCGCCGCCCCATCTCCCCCGACCAGCTCCGTCTTGAACTCGGATGATCGACTCTCCGGCTTGGAAAAAAGGGGAGATGCTTTATGATCGGGGCACGGGGCTGCACCGAGTTTGCACGTTGCGGCGGACAGTATTCGTTGAAACGTCAACCACAGCCATTTTCAGGGCACGACGAGGGCGTCGAGACGAATCCAACGCAACGACCGCGGGAGAGGCACGCGAGCGAGCCACCCCACACCCACGACACGTGCCGAGCCGAGCCGCCGACGCGGCCGGGGAGGTGACGGGGGGAGCGCCTGTCCCTCGACAGGCAGCTTTGCTTTGTCGCCGCGGCTCATCTACACCTGTTGTGCCATTGGGCTCCGAGGCGAGAGCACACAGACAGACAGACGGCGCATTGGCAAGAAAACTGCGGCAGGTAACGGCGTATCTAGGCACAGGCAAAAATAGCCGAGATAATGGATTGCGCTGCAAGCGGCTCGGTGGCAGACCCGAATGTGAGTCGATGCGTTGACCTGCCGGCAATCCGCGTAGAGGGAGGGGACGGAGAGAGGGAGGAGGGAGCGAAGGAAGGAGAGGAGGAAACAACCAAACCACATATTGTTACCATCTTGTGACAGCGGCGCGCCATTGCACTTCGTTCCGAGGCGACAGGTCTGCAGCCGTTGCCCTCAGATCAGGTGAGATTGTCGAATATTTCTTCTTGGCGGTACGCTGCATGCGACGCCGCTGCGACCTGCTGTTCGCCTGATGTTTTCTGGCAATGCGCGAGCCCGAGCTCGGAGAGCTGCTGTCCCCATCCTTGTCCGACTGCTGCCTGGCGCCCTCCTCCGCCGCCCGACAGCCTTCCCCATTCGGGCAGTGGATATCTTTGCTGGGTGACCAATCCGACGCAGGGAACGATGGGCGGTCAAAGGTGGGGTCCGACTTGGAGCGCTCGACGACGGTCACGTTGTCGGTCCAGGGCGATGGGCAATCCAAGAAGGAGTTCTTGGGAGTCAATCCGCGTGGCCATCTGGCCGCCGCGGGCATCGCGCTGCTCGAACAAGAATGGCTCGAACCAAAATTGCTTGAGCCAAAATGGCTACGGAGGGGCTGTCTTGGGGCCCGCTTGGGCGATCTTGGGCCGTCTTGGAGCACTCTTGGGCCGTCTTGGGACTCTGTGGCGCCCTCTTTGGGTGCCACTTGGGCCCGTCTTGAGCTGACTTCTGGGGTCTCGTGGGCTGTATTGGACCGTCGGAAGCACGAAACAAGGAGAACACGAAAAACCTTCAAAAATCATTAGAAAACAACTACTTGTTTCGCCTCCTGAGTGCCTCGTGGGAGTCCTTGTGAGAGCATCTTGGCCGTCTGGTAGCCCTCTTGGACTGTCTTGAAGCCATGTTGGACCAATTTAGAAGCGCTCTTGTACGGTCTTGGGCTCTCTTGGAGCGCTCTTGGGCCATCTTGGCGCCCTCTTGGACGTCTCTCGGGCCCTCTCGTCGCCCCCTTCCCCTACTTTGACGCGTTCTGGTTTGCATATGCTGGTCGTTCGCGCCATCCCTAGTGGCATTGGAAATTAGGCCCCTTCCCTGCTGTGGTTGTCCGAGATCTTCGAAAGTTCGAGCGGCCCCTGGCCCTTCCTGGGCCTCTGGGGACTCACGAAAGGCGCAGGGTGGAGGGCGAAGGATAGGAGGGAGGGACTCTCGAGGTGCGAGGAAAGGAAGCGGATGTGGGGGAGGACGAGTGGTGGAGCGGCAGAAAGAAGAGGAGGAGGAGGAGAAAGAGGAGGAGGGCGCCGTCGGCAGCGAAGAATGTTGCAGCGGGTTGCAGCGGGTCGCAACGGGGCACACGAACGCAAGTAATTCTTGGGGATTGCACCCAACCCCGGGTTCGTAACAGATTTCTGGGATTTGTGCTTGCGAACTCGGGATTCGGGTCAGTTTGGTCGAAAACGCCGTGTGGGCCTTGTTGGAGCCCTGGTGGGCCCGCTTGGGGCCGCCTAGAGCCGTCTTGGGGCCATCTTGGGCCGTGTTGGGGGGCTTGGGCACTCTAGGGACCGTACGGGAGCTACGTAGGCCCTCCTGTTGGCCTCCCATGGCCTTTTCGGGTGGCCTCCCATGGCTGTTGGGGGCTTCTATTGTGGGCCTTGTGAAGGCCTGTTGGGCTGCATTTTGGTGAATTTGGGGTTTCCTTGGGCAGTCTTGGGGCCGTCCAGGCCGTCCAGAGGCTCTCTTGGGGGTCTCTTTGGCAGTCTTGGGGCGATACTGGAGGAATGTTTGGCTGTTTTGGACGCTGCTAAGACCCGAACAGCGAATGTGCTGAAAACGCACGTTCCCCTAAGGGAATGAAGCGATGTAAACGTTCGGGGAATCCTGTTGAGGGCCTCCTGGGCCGTCTTGGGGGCCTCTGAAGGCCCGCTGGGTCCTTGGAGCGCTCTTGCGCTGTCTTGGGTCTTTCTTAGGCCTCTCTGATCACCACTCTGACCGCTTGGGGCCTGCTGGCAGGAACCCGGCTAAGCGCCCTGGGAGGTCCGGGACGAGCCTGGGGAGGGACTTTTGGCAAGGATGTCTGGGGGTCCCGAAACCCCCGATCCTGGGTGTCCCGTTTGTTTTCTATGGGTGGGAAGGGTTTTTTCCACCCCCCAAGCTTGTAAAAATATAAAATGAAGAATTTGCACACGTCGAATTCCAGGCCCACGACCACCTTTAAATTCTGGGCCAAATCATAATCGAAAAAAGATCCGAGTCCTCGGCCTGATACTCCTCCTCCTCCTCCGACTATTCAATTTCCGCTGTTACCATCTACTTCGCCTGACCCACCTCCCTCACCCGCGCCGCTCATCCGCCTACTCCGCGTCATCCCCCTCTTTCTCCTACTTCCCCCCCAACCTCCAACCGCTGCCCCCCTCTCCTCGTCCGCCGTTTCTCCACATACCGCGCTGCCACGTGGTTCGCCCCCCCTCCGCTGCCCCAAGGAGCACGGATGAGCCTTGAAGTCGCCAATGGTCCCCGAGTGGCAGCAGTCGCACATGATGAGGATCTTGACGCCTTCTTCACATGCCTGGGGAAGGGGCAGCCGTTCTGCAAAGCAGGCCCCGCCGCTCCGCCTCGGTGGCAGGAGAGCACTCCGATGCACAGAGCGCTGTGACACTCAGTCTGGGCATCACCCAAAGCCCAGGCAGGTGGGGGAGGGGGAAGGAGGAGGTCAAGGCTGAGGTGGGAAACCAGGATTTGGCGGCGAGCCCAGGGGGTAGGTGATAAGGGGCGGACCTTCTCAGAAGGCTCGGAAGTCCTCTGGCCTTCTGAGAAGCCCCGCCGCCTTCTGAGACGGCCGTTTCCTTTTTACTTCCCCCCCTCGCTCGCCGCAGAAGAATAGGATCCCAGAGCTTCTGCGCAGGGCCCCTCAAGTGCTCTGACGTCGGGTGGGGGACGGACGCGAAGGCTTGCATGTTTGCGCTGCGCCGCCCACTGTTGAAATGGGCTGCGTGGACAGGCGACGCGGGAGCAGCCGAACGGGGAGAGTGGAGTGGAAGGCCAGCGACCGGCGAAGCTGGAACCAGCAAGGCGGCACGGGCCTGGAGGCCTGGGGCTGTTTCCAGCTTACAGGCGACGGGAACAACATCGCGCAGGCCGCGAGGAAGGCGAGCACACATAAACACTCACGCACACACACACACACTTACACTTACACTTACACTTACACTTACACTTACACTTACACTTACACTTACACTTACACTTACACTTACACTTACACTTACACTTACACTTACACTTTCACTTTCACTTACACTTACACTTACACTTACACTTACACACAACACAACAACAACAACAACAACAACAACAACAACAACAACAACAACAACAACAACAACAGCAGCAGCAGCAGCAGCAGCAGCAATAACAACAACAACAACCACAACCACAACCACAACCACAACAACAACAACAACAACAACAACAACAACAACAACAACAACAACAACAACAACAACAACGACAACAACAAAAACAAAAACAAAAACACAAACATATACACACAAACACACACACACACACCTGTTGCGTCAGCGGCTGGGCAAAGGGCGACTGCTCCGGCGGAATGGCAACAAGGGATACGATGTATGCAAATTAAGGCCGCGATGCACGGAAGGGGGAAGAGGAGTCCCGGCGCGACAGGAAGAGAGGAAGCCGGGCCATTCAGAGCTGCCGGCGGCGGCGGGGGGAGCACCGAGGGGGGGAGCTGAAGCTGGGGGGGGGCAGCACGAAGCTGCAGCTGGTCGTGGAAGACACAACGAAGCGGAGCCCGACCCAGTGAACCGAGCACAGTCCAGGGTGCACCAGTGCGCCGAGACCTGCAGGCCTACGAGGCGTGTGCGGAGAGGAGGGGGGCGGAAGGCACGAATGGGCAGCCGACTGCGGCGGGGGGGAGCGCCGCAAGTGGGAACCAGCGCCGGTACTGAACAGCACGGAGCTGAACAGGGCTGAAGCCCGTGCTGAAAGACACCGAGCAGCAGCTGAGGATGCAGAAGCACAAGAATGCAGAGCCCAACCCAGTGAACCAAGGCACGGTCCAAGGTGAGGCGCAGCGCCGAGACCTGCGGGCCTGTGAGGCGCGGGCAGGGAGGGGTGGGTGGCAAGCGACGGCACCGCGCAGCACTGAACGGCACAGAGCAGAAGCGGCAGCAGGCAGCCCGCGGAAGGGCGGCGGTAGGAGAAGCAGGACGAGCGACGCAGAGTCTCGACCCGAGCCGACGGGAGAGCACCTCGACGTCAGCAACGGCGGGGAGCGCCGAGACCAGGAGGACAGACGAGGAGCAGGCGCGGAAGAGAGGGACAGCCTGGCGATGCGCAACGGCGCGGCAGGCCAGGGCAAAGAAGGAACAGGGCCACGCCAAGTGGGGGAGTGGCGGGCCCAGGGCGCAGGCAGGACGAAGGCGTGGAGAAGGGCGACGGCAAGAGGCGGCGAACGCCAGCCGGGGCCGAGGACCGCGGGAAGGCCACGACCAGTGGGGGAGCGGCGGGCCAGGTGGGGCGAACAAGGTGGGCCCCGAGGCAACGGGCCAACTGGGCAGTAACCGACAGCGGCGAGGTGCCACGGGAGCAACAGCGGCCAGACGCCGGTAGCCAGCGCTGGAGAGGTGGCCAGAAAACCAAGCAGCTGGGGGGGACACAGGCAAAGTAGCGAGTGTCGCCTGGCCGGCGAAGCACGGCTAGGGCCAGCGGGGTGCCACAGGCAGCGCCTGGACAAAACCTGCTGGAGGCTGGCGCCCCAAGTGGCGGGGGGCGGCGGCGGGGCAGGGCAACCCCCCATGTAGGCAGAGAGGGGCAGCCCGGAGGCCACGAGCAGGCGGCAAAACCAGCCCGCTGTGACAAGGCCCACCCAAATCGGGCGGCGGCGGTGGGCACCGGCCAAGCGCCGACAGCCACAGGGACACTCACGCGCGGGCGCGAGAGCGCCACCCGGCACGGTGGCGACGCCGGCAGCTGCGGGAGGAGGCAGGCCCCGAGCGAGAGCTGGAGACCTGCGGGGGGGGGGCGCCGAACAGGTGCACGATGATAAGCGGCTGCAGAGGCGGCCCCGAGCGAAGGCCGGGGGCCTGCGCAGGGGGGCACCGAATAGTGCACGATGGAGGATAGCCACGAAGGCAAGGAGAGGCGGGCAACGGCCAAGGTGGCCACTGCAAGGGCGGGGACGTCAAGCTCCGGTCGCAGATGGCATTCCACCCGATGGCCAACATGGAACCACATTAGTTCTTGAGGCGGTTGATCACGGCTCTCCAGTCCTCCCTCGAGGGTTCGGGATCGGACAAATGTTGAGGGGTTTGAGCTGATAGGCCACGGGGTGGCCTCCTCGCCTGAGGAGGCGATCCTGCGGCCTCGCATATCTCCCCCGAGCTGGTTTTGGTTTTCGGGCCACTAAAGTGGCCGAGGCCTGGCGCCTCTGAACTGGCTCGGCCATGAGTGCACCCCTCCCCCCCAAAAAAAGCACTGTTCGCTGTCCCTGGGGGTTTTGCGCACTGATTCTGCTTCTGCGGCCTGCGAAGCGTTGGAATTGTGCTGATCGGCCAGTGGGGCCTCCGCGCGGGGCTGGAGGAGGTGGGCACGCTGACCGTTGGCTGAGAGGAGTTGCCAGGGCTGCGCCGTCTCCAAGAACGCCCGCTGGCCAGACTGGCCGGGAGAGCAGCCCCTTCACTCCAGTCGCAAGA
The DNA here is from genome assembly GCA_963575745.1 of Prorocentrum cordatum. Lineage (NCBI taxonomy): Eukaryota > Dinophyceae > Prorocentrales > Prorocentraceae > Prorocentrum > Prorocentrum cordatum. The sequence continues at coordinate 1,336,599 of CAUYUJ010004335.1, forward strand.
ATTTGCGGAAGGGCTCGCGAGAGGCTGAGCGGGGGCTGCAGCGCCTCCCTGCCCTGCCCCGCCCAGCCTCAGGGGGGGCATGAGACGACTCCGCACGCACATCCCTGGCTCTGCCGCGGACTGGCGCCGGTCCACGCCCCGAGGAGGTGGGGGATTGGCTGGAGGCACGCCGCTCCGGGTCTGGCCTCGGAGGCGCTGGGGGGGCGGCACTCTGGATCGCTCCGCGTGCGGGGCGCTGTCGCTGGGGCGCTGGGCTGTCGACTCTTCCTCGGGGGCGGACCCGCGGGGGAGCGCTGGGGGGGGGGCTTCTGTGAGCGAGCCTCTTCTTTGCCGCGATTACACGGAAATCCCGCACGAGTGGGTGCTGGAGCGACGTCATCCCCTTGAATCCGAGCAGCCAAGCAAAATTTCCTGGCTATGCCATGCCCGGTCTCGTCCCTGGGGTTGGACGGCCGCAGCGCCGACGCCCCAGCCCTGGCACCGGCACCGTTCAGGCAGGGCGCCGGCGCGGGCCGCACCTGAAGGGGGTCAACCATGGCCACCCAAAAGGGGGAGCAGCCAAGAGTCCATCCAGGCGGTGGGGATGACCCTCAGCCCAAGTCAGGCGTACGTCGAGCGCCGGCGCTGCACGGCCCCGCCTCTAGGGCACAGGCAACGGGGTAGCAGCTGGGGGGGCGACCGGACGAGCGGAGACGGGGGTGGCAGGCCTAGCGAGGAGCGCCAACCGAGAGCACAGCCGCTAGTTAACGGGGCGCCCTGTGATGGGGGAAATGACAGACACACACACACACACTTTGGCGGTCCCGGCCTCGCGAGCAGCGTCAAGAAAAGTGCCCAAGCGGAAAGCGCTCGCGCGCGCGGCCGGCCCCTCAGAAGAGAAGGGCAAAGATCCCATCGGACCGACCATGCCATGCGCAAACCCGGGCATGAGCAGCGAGGGTGCAGGAGGCACAACGAACCCGAGGAGCAAGAGGGTGCACAGTACGGCCGACGGCCAGGACGAGTGGCAAATAAGGGAGGACAGCGACAGATGGCAGAACGCTTAGGGCCGCCACAGCCCAGGCGCCCAGGCAAAAAAAACAGGACGAGGCATGCTGAGCATGCGGCGAAGAGGCGCAGTGGAAGAGAACCCTGGCGACATGTCCAAGGAGACACGGTGACGCAGCCGCCGATGGGCCAACAGGGAAGCCACAGGTCACCGCCAGCGGCGGGAGGACACACACACATATATATATATATATATATATATATATATATATATATTCATACGCACCTCTCCGAGGGAGTAGAGCTCAGAGGCGATTAATGCGCACGCGTTCGCGATTTTTCTGGCCGTTTCGCTCGGGACATCCTCGAAATTCTGAAAATCGGTGGCACCCCTCACGCAGATCGTGACGTCAGGGTCCAAAAACACATGGGAATTTCAACATTTTAACATAAAACCTTCAAAAACACATGGTAATTTCAATAATTTGACCCCGATTCTCAGAGAATGGCGGTTTCGCATGAAAAATCCTCCCAAAATCGAGCCCCAGACCCCTCCTCGGAGCCTCCTGGGGGCCTCCTGGAACCTCCTGGGGCCTCCTGGGGCTTTCTGGACCTTCTGGTACCCCAGACCCCGCCTCGGAGCCTCCTGGAGTTCTCCTGGGCCTGCTGAGGCCGCCTGGGGCCTCCTGGGGCCTCCTGGGGCTTCAGAACTACATGCACACACAGAGACACAAATCACGCCCAACACATCACACGCTAGACAAACATAACATACACACACACACAACACCGACAACACACAAAAAGCACGCACCACACAAAGCACACATCACACACACACACACACACACACACAACACTCACAATCCTGGGGCCTCCTGGAGCCTCTTCTGGTATCCAAGTCGGGCCTCCTGAGGCTTCCTGGGGGGCCCTGGTACACACATCGCAAGGTGTGGCAACCCCACTTGCGCTCGAGTGCGACTTCGCTGTTGCATGTCACTCCTGCTTCAAACGCCCCTTCAGCTTGTTGTATGAGCCTGGGCACACACGTGCCACTTGTGTATACATATATATATATATATATATATATACAAATTGGCGTCGCCGCTACGCGCGCAGCGGCCCGGGGTAGTGCAGGTCGGAGAGGCGCGCGCGGGCCAGTCCGTGTCACGCAGCGCGGAGACACATGATCCGCCCATAGGGGATCAACAGCATCACTCGCGCGGTGGCAGTCGCGAGGGGAACGGGCCAGGAAGAGGCGCAAAAAAATGGCCTCTAACAGCAACACACACACACACACACACACAACTGCGGGCAAAGCCCATCCCGGCACGGGATGGGGTCGATGCTCCCGCAGCGTCTCGGATCAGGACGTTCCCCGCGTTAAAATACAAAATTGTCAAATTCACAAGATCCACAGCAACTTCCGACGTCTCAGCTCACGTCATAATAGGCATCGAAACGAGACCCTTGAACAAATGTTGTGTAACAGTTGTTATGCGCGTGGTGCTGGCGGCTCTTCGACCTCGGGCAGAGAGAGGGGGAGAAGGATGAAGAGAAAAAATGAGAGCACACAGTAAATTACCCTGTCACGTACCCAACCCTTTCTATACATGTGGCGATTGTACTTAGGACCACTCAATGCTGACTGGCAGTATCAAGGACCCGCAGTGCGCAAGAAGAGCACCTAGCAGTGATTTCAGAAGAGCGCAGCAAGAAGAGGAACGGCAAATATACAAAATGAAAACACAGGGACGTTGAAAGAAACGCGTATGACGTACCTCCGAATGATCCGACTGGGACGTACCCCCGCTGGGCCTCCCAGGAGGCCACGAAAGTGGCGGCAGTTGCGCATATCGCAAGCCCCCCAGGGGGCGGCGAGGTCCAGAAGGTGATCCGCGTGGGACGTACCTCCGCTGGGCCTCCCAGGAGCCCACGAAAGTGGCGACAATTGCGCAGATCGCAAGCCACCCAGGGGGCGGCGAGGTCCCGAGGTGATCCGCGTGGGACGTACCACCGCTGGGCCTCCCAGGAACCCACGAAAGTGGCGACAGCTGCGCATATCGCAAGCCCCCCCAGGGGGCGGCGAGGTCGCGAGGTGGTCCGCGTGGGACGTACCTCCGCTGGGCCTCCCAGAAACCCACGAAAGTGGCGACAGTTGCACAGATCGCAAGCCCCCCAGGGGGCGGCGAAGTCCCGAGGTGATCCGCGTGGGACGTACCTTTGCTGGGCCTCCCAGGAGCCCACGAAAGTGGCAACAGCTGCGCATATCGCAAGCCCCCCAGGGGGCGGCGAGGTCCCGAGGTGATCCGCGTGGGACGTACCTCCGCTGGGCGTCCCAGGAACCCACGAAAATGGCGACAATTGCGCAGATCGCAAGCCCCCCAGGGGGGGCGGCGAGGTCCCGAGGTGATCCGCGTGGGACGCACCTCCACTGGGCCTCCCAGGAGCCCACGAAAGTGGCGACAGTTGCGCAGATCGCAAGCCCCCCAGGGGGCGGCGAGGTCCCGAGGTGATCCGCGTGGGACGTACCTCCGCTGGGCCTCCCAGCAGCCCACGAAAGTGGCGACAATTGCGCAGATCGCAAGCCCCCCAGGGGCGGCGAGGTCCAGAAGGTGATCCGCGTGGGACGTACCTCCGCTGGGCCTCCCAAGAGCCCACGAAAGTGGCGGCAGTTGCGCAGATCGTAAGCCCCCCAGGGGGCGGCGAGGTCCCGAGGTGATCCGCGTGGGACGTACATCCGCTGGGCCCCCCAGGAGCCCACGAAAATGGCGACAATTGCGCAGATCGCAAGCCCCCCAGGGGGCGGCGAGGTCCCGATGTGATCCGCGTGGGACGCACCTCCGCTAGGCCTCCCATGAGCCTACGAAAGTGGCGACAGCTGCGCATATCGCAAGCCCCCCAGGGGGCGGCGAGGTCCCTAGGTGATCCGCGTGGGACGTACCTCCGCTGGGCCTCCCAGGAGCCCACGAAAGTGGCGACAGTTGCGCAGATCGCAAGCCCCCCAGGGGCGGCGAGGTCCCGAAGTGATCCGCGTGAGACGTACCTCCGCCGGGCCTCCCAGGAGCCCACGAAAGTGGCGACAGTTGCGCAGATCGCAAGCCCCCCAGGGGGCGGCGAGGTCCCGAGGTGATCCGCGTGGGACGCACCTCCGCTAGGCCTCCCATGAGCCTACGAAAGTGGCGACAGCTGCGCAGATCGCAAGCCCCCCAGGGGGCGGCGAGGTCCCGAAGTGATCCGCGTGGGACGCACCTCCGCTGGGCCTCCCAGGAGCCCACGAAAGTGGCGACAGCTGCGCATATCGCAAGCCCCCCAGGGGGCGGCGAGGTCCCTAGGTGATCCACGTGGGACGCATCTCCGCTGGGCCTCCCAGGAGCCCGCGAAGTGGCGACAGTTGCGCGGATCGCAGACGGCACGAGAGAAGAGGAGAAGGGAGCACAGGAAACAGGAGAGAAGGAGGAAGGATTACGCTGTAAGGATTACGCAGTGTGGCCGTCCACGCGGCACAGCTCGCAGCTCGGCATCGCAGCACCAAGGGGAAAGTCGAAACCAACGCCAAGATCCTGGTGCCGAGAGAGCCGTCTTCAGATTCATCCAGCGTGCTCCGGAAACGCTCTGCCAGAGCACGCTGGCACGCAAGAAATTCTCAGGCGCATCTCACGCCAAACCTGGCGGGCGCGGATCGCCCTCGTCCGCGCCGCCGAAAAACCACTCTGCTGCCTTGTCCTCTGGGTCGAGGGGCCCTGCCACAGACTGGGAGGAGTCGCCAGGAAACACCGTGGGAGCACCGTCCTGAGCTCTCGACGAAGCCACAGCCGATGGGGCAGGTCCTCGGGCCCCAGGGCCCCCCGCCACAGTCGCTTTGGCGACCGCTTCAGCACAAACGCGCGCATGCAACGCCTCGAGGACCGATTTAGGAGGGCCCTCGCGGCGTGGGTACTGGTCTCGCCTGATGCGAGCTAAATTATCGGCTCCTTTCCGAGATCTCCCAAGGCATCTGGCCTCGAGATGTCTGAAATCTCCCGTCGCATACCTACCGCATTCGTGGCAGAACACCATGCAATACTTGGGCCACTCTCCAAGTCTGCGAGTGCTGTGCAGCTCCCTCCCGCCCAGGCCCCTCAAAACACCCTCGCCCACAGCCCTGGGGGGCCCTGTTCAGGACGGGGGGGGGGACAGGCGGGGCTGGCGGAGGTACGCACGCAGTGCTGCAGACCTCCGGCAGGCCCGAGGCATGCACTCGCTGGTTGCACACCTCGCATCTCCATTTAGCGCCGTCCTGGGCCATCTGGTGGCCCGTTTCGCGGAGAGCTATCTTCACGCCGCTCCCGCGGGCCCCACGAGGCGCGATATCTTCGCGCTCGGCCCGGGTCGTGTCGCAGTCCAAGGCAAGTTGCAAGGCCTTGGACGCTCGACGTCCGACAAGAGCGGCAACAGCATCCCAGCTGTCAGCGTGGGGAGCAGCATGCATGACGAATCCCTCCCAAGCCCGCCCCGCCGCCTCCCCCGCCCCATGGTCGGCCGTGGCATTGCCCACAGCAAGGAAGAGGTCCCTGTCTGTGACCAGACGGCCCGCGCCCCCCTCTTCAGCGTGAGAGGGGACCCATTCCAGAGAGACCTCGCGGCCTTCGGACGCCGCGCGAATTCTCGCCCAGAGATCCTCGTTGGGCCCGCCGGTCGCCTTGCGCCTTCTCCGGGGCCAGGCTTTTTTTTTAAGACCCTGATGGTCCGTCACGAAATGCACCGATCCCGCAGTCTGCTCAAGGGCAGACGCCAAGGCCAGCGTCTCCGATCGGGGCACAGACTGTCGGCAGCCAGGGAGCGGCGCGGCTATCATCGCCCCCAGGCACCAGCTATCTTCACGCCAGGCCAGGGCAGCGACAGCAGCTCCACACCTACGGCGACGCTGATCGTCCGAGTGCTTCCCGCCCGACCCGTCCCCGAACAGCGTCAAAACCCCGCCCCTCCGATAGTCACCCAGCTCACCTACCCCAAAAAAACAAGGTTTCCTGAGCCAATCGCTCTTCATCGAACCTGGGGGTGGTGAGGTGGTTCGGCACTAGGCCTCGCAGCCAGACCGAGGGCTCACTCTCTACACTGGCCAGCGCCCTCGCCACCAGGTGCTCCGACTTGGCGAACTCACTGCCCTCGCTGATGTTCTCCGTGCACTTCCAGATCCTGTGGGTCAGCGTCTCTGGCTCCAGCCCGCATCTCGGGCAAGTGGCGCTGACGGCATAGCCGCGCTCTCGCTTCCTGGCGCGGCTCCACTGCCCGCCACTTATCACTGCCATCGTGCGACTCCACTCCGCCCACATGCCTCTTCGAGCATATCGGTCGAGCTCGCGCCTCGCATGCAGCATGTCCGCGCCGCTCCCCAAATTGCCGCCGTCCTCGTGGGCCGCCGCCTGCTTCCACAGCTGGCGCATGATGTCCTCGCGGAGGTCGTGCAGGATGGGCTGCCGATCGATGTAGCTCCCAAAGGCCTCCGAGCTCGACTCCACCAGGTGCAACTCCGCGATCGCGCCGTCCACCTCTGGCCTGCCCCACGTGCCAGCAGTGCGCGGACCCCAGCCCACGTCCATGAGCGTTGCCACGAGCGCGCCGACAGGGCCACGCACGCGCCGCCAGCGCCGGGCTGCGCCGGCGCTCAGGAGCGCGCCGCGGATGGCAGGCCAGACTCTATGGATCCTCGCATGGACCTCAGGCGCCGTCTCCCAGAGCTCCAGCCACGAGTCTACCAACTGGATGCGCAGCTTGATGGCTGGGTCCTCCTCAAGCCCCGCCGCCAGGACCGTGGTGAGGCAGCGTCCGCCAGCTTTGCCTCCAACTGCCGCGCCCGCCTGCTGCCTCAGCTTCCTGACGCTCGACGGCGCCAGGCCCTGGAGCTGGTGGCCGTAGGTGGCCTGTGGAGGAGCCCCCGTGCTCCACAGCCCCCTCGCCTCCTTGGCGAGAGCCGCGCTCATCCTCATTCTCGTGATGCGGCTAGCGCGCCGGCCGGCCGCCAGCAGCCTCTTGCGCTGCTTCTTGCAGCAGCGCCTCCGCCCAGCTGCCGCGTCGCCGCCCAGGTCAGCGGCGTCCAGCGCCAACTGCAGCGGCAGAGCAGGCGACTCCAAATCCGCCTGTAGCTCTCGGCCCAGCTGCGTGTCCGACGCCAGCAGCTTGGCCTTGTTCGAGATGATCAGGCCTCGCTCCTCGACGAAGCCCTCCACGAACTGGGTCGCCACCTGCTTCATCTCCTGCTTCACCATCTGACGAGATCCCTCGCACCGGGCCGTCGCGTCGTCCACGAATGTCCAGAGGGACGCCTGCGGGGCCACCTGGTGGGCCTTTTCCAGCACCCCGCGGATGAACACCTTGGCCAGGGATACCCCCCTCGCCGACCCCGCCACCACCGAGCGCGTCGGCCAGACCAGCTCGCTGATGCCGCGGCGCTGATCCTTCAGGATGCGAGGGCCCAAGAAGAGCTCCACCTCCATGGCCACGACGATGGCAGGGTACTTCACCTGCACCGCCAGCTCCATGAGCAGCGCCAGGCTGATTCTGGAGGTCGAGGAGGAGAGCGGCCGACGCCAGCTGCATCTCCCTGCCCACCTCGTCGAGCAGGGCACGGTGCAGCGCAGCCCTGAGCGCAGAGCACCCTCGCAGGGCGCCGCCCCAGAATGCCCCGAGCTGCTCTGTCCAATTGCCCACGATACCGCCTCGAGCTTTGCTCCAGATCTTGGGCATCAGGGCAATCATGCCCAGCACCCTGTCGCCCCCAGCAGGCTTCGGAACCGACGCCGCCACCACCGCCATGCACTGGCGAGGCCAGACGCCCTGGGCCTCGGCATCGTTCACCAGCTGCCTCAGCTCCTCGCGCGCTTCGCGCGGAAGCCTCTGCACCTCCGTCGAGCTCAGCACGTCCACGCCGATCGCCTTCCTACCGTTTATGGAGTTCAGCGCCCTGTCGAACTCCTCCGGCTCCACTGGCGGGTAGTCCTCCTCCTTCGCTACCTCCAGGGTCCTTCGCAGCTGCCCCTGGATGTCCTCCAAGCTCACCTTCGGGTCTTGCCACAACCCTCTCCATTTGGACGCCCGGTCATTCATGGTCGCCGCGAGGTCCGCCGTGGTGGAGGTGCCCG